>CAJQZJ010033015.1:6099107-6115594 GCA_907164525.1 Lophiomys imhausi | reverse complement strand
GAGCGTGATCCAGCTGGTCACTCTCGAGCTGCACTTAGGGAGCAGAGCGAGCCCAGGGGTCCACCATGGTGAGGAAGTCAGGGCTGGAGGAGCGTGATCCAGCTGGTCACACTCGAGCTGCCCTTAGGGAGCAGAGTGAGCCCAGGGGTCCACCATGGTGAGGAAGTCAGGGCTGGAGGAGCGTGATCCAGCTGGTCACTCTCGAGCTGCACTTAGGGAGCAGAGTGAGCCCAGGCTGCCTGCCACTCAGCTCTCATTTCCATTTCATACAGTCCAGATCCCCTGCCCAGGGAATCGTCCTGTCCACAGTTGACGGCGGCGAAGGTGAAGGGATTCTTCCACAGGCATGCTCAGAGACCCATCCTCAGATGGTTCTAGACTTTGCCAACTGACAGCCAACAGTTACCAACATACAGACACCCAGCCAGCAAGCTCAACCCTGCAGTTTAGTCAGGAGCCCATCACAACCTGTGCTCCACAAAGGCAATGGCGTTGGCACGACTCAATGCTTGCCTTGGCCTCGGCGTCAGTGATCTGAGGAGGCAGCTGAAGAACACTGTCAGAGGGAACATGTGGATAAAATAAACCAGGGTGGTTCATTTTCCTGTGTAGTGACGCTCCCTCGGTGTGGTTCTTATGTAAGTCCTTTTTTTTTTTTTTTGGAGGGAAGAAGGTAGGGCTGTTTTAAAATGGAGTGTGAGTAGGAACTCAGTGCCTTGCACATTCAAAGTAGGCCCTCTACCAGTATGCTGCATACCCCAGCCCTCTCCCTTGCTTCTCAACAGGGGAACTTTTTCTTTCTTTCTTTCTTTCTTTCTTTCTTTCTTTCTTTCTTTCTTTCTTTCTTTCTTTCTTTCTTTCTTTCTTTCCTTCCTTCCTTCCTTCCTTCTTTCTCTTCCTTTCTTCCTTTCATCTTCCCTCCTCCCCTTCCTGCATTGTTGATATTTTGTGCACATACTCTTAAGCTTTCCTCCCACTTTTATCTCACAGCATTTCCAAGTCACCTTCCTCAGCTGAGTCTTAATATATCACCACATGACTCCTGCATTGAACAAAACAATCCCTTTGAACCCTGAGACAGGTGAATGACCTTTGGAAACACACACACGCACTATGGTGCAATGCAGCCAGGTACACCAAATGATTCACAGCTGAATAAAAAGTGATTCTCTCAATTGAGGTTCACCTGCCCGATCAAGGCTGGCAGCTTGGAAATTCTTGCACATTTTCCTAAATGTCTGTCATCACTGATATCGAGGCTGTGCGTATGGGTAAGTAGTCACTGCTGTGATATTTAAAGAGCTTTGTTCTTTTATTTTTTCCTTCCTGGAATGGAGAACCAAGAGAACCGATTTTACAGACTGAAAACGAGAAGCAAACAGAACAGTGCCTCATTCTTCAGAGTAAACAGAGCAAAGGCCAGCGGTGGCAGATGCAGCCAAGAGCTGGCTCTGTGCAGACAAAGAGGAGATTATAAAAACAAAACTCTCTATCCACTGAAATCATTGTCTTTAATTACCAACCCAGGAGCTTCATTTAATGCTTCCCGTTTGCACAAATGTTTGGAGCAAATGATGCTGATAAGCGTGAGTCAGAAAACAAGATTGTTTGATGGACCCAGTGGGGGAAAGCTGGGGGTGACATAAATTTGTTCCCCTCCTCTCTTGGCCTGCTTGGACCGCTCCTCCTTTAGAGTCCTGCAGAGACCCCTCCTCACTTCCTCCTTGTTTACTTCTTCCATGGTTCTAAAAACCTACACAGTAATCTTATCGCCACTGCCACACAAGACACCAACTTCAGCTCCTGTTCCTACACTGATGCCTGGCACAGGAAGTGGGCTCTGCCCAGGACGCAAGTTTGCAAGATCAAATCGCAGAAGTCAACATGTCTCTGTGGCCTGTGCTCTGCTTTTTATCTATCGTTCCGGACACACCATGGCACAGAAATCTCCCCCTGGGCCAGGACACCCTGTCTCCTCTCCTCCCACAGCCTGGGCACGATGTGTGAATGACTGATGAACAGGTGTGGAAATGGGCCCAAGTGGTTGCGCTTTGGTTTTAAGAGAGATAGCAAAACTCTGTCCTTTAGCCAACCAGGGGAAGGAAAACAAGGCCATCTGTGAGATGGCCCCAAAGAGACCCCTGGATCCCCCTGCCTTCCCTTTGGCTTACTGGTGCCTGAGGACTGAGAAGTCCTGCCTCCACTGCTGGACTTCTAAGTCTAACCCTTGCGAAGTGACTTGGTGACTATGTAAGAACCTGTAACAGGAACCACTAAAGATGGAGTAAGGTCACCAAGGAAGCTGCTTTTCTTCTCATGAGGTCACTGGCCCTTCAGAACCCCGGGGCAAATCTGTTCACAGGTCTTTAAACAGAATTCACCATAGATTCATGGGTGCCCAGTTAGCATAGATATAAGTTCTTTTAACTCTTAACAATGAATTTTTGCTTTGGACTCCACTAAAAGTTTTGTAAATGTAACACAAAGCACTAAGTAGTTTCTAAGAAATGGCAATATCCATCTCTTTATATAAACGTTAATTGAGAACTGTTCAACATTAACTGATGCTGTTTTTGAAAGACTAGTTACCATTTCTAAGTATAAGACTGAAACTGATTGTAGTCTTTGGCCATGGCATTTAACACTGTAATAGTTCAGTGGTCATGGAATGAGGTTGAGATTATGGGCATCAGAAACGTATTTGGTAAAGATGATGATTTTTTTCCTCTTGTACCTACATAGCCACCTCCTCCTTTTTTTTTATTCATTTCTTTTTCCCTCTCTCCTTCCCTCCCTCCCTTCCTCCCTTCCTCCCTTCCTCTTATTTTCTTTCTTACATCCCAACTGCAGTTTCCTCTCCCTCCTCCCCTCACTTCCCCTCTGCCTCCCACCATCCACTCCTCCATTTTACAGATAATGATTATTAATGTGTGTGGTACATGGATGTGACATGGTTTGTGATACTTTGTGAGCATGCACATACACCCACGCACACCCATTGATATCTCATTTCTTTAAACACGTGTTTCTTCTCATCTCAATAAAATATTTGTCTAACAAAAAATATACTTGACGTATTGAGACTGTTGACTCCAGAGATTTCTCCTTGGGAAAACAAACAAGATCTCCTCAGGCCCGTAGGGCTGTTTGAGGCCTGCTACACTCTAAAGCCCAGCTCCTGAAACTGTTGGTAATTAACCTGAATGGACATGGATGCAAGCATGGACTTGCAAAACTTTGACAAAACAAAAAGCTTTGGATACACAACAACGCCTAAAAGTTAATTTAAAATCAGCCATGTAATGAGTCTGAGGTGACTCTCACAATTCCTACCTGCTGTGTCAACTTCACTTCAGTCTTGGCTTTCAGCCCACCACATGTGTACCTTGTGTGGTGAATGGCATCACACCCCACAACACCAATGAAAGCTCCCAAAATACCTCAGTTAAGAATCACATCTAAGCCGGGCGGTGGTGGCGCACGCCTTTAATCCCAGCACTTGGGAGGCAGAGGCAGGCGGATCTTTGCGAGTTCGAGGCCAGCCTGGTCTACAAAGTGAGTCCAGGACAGCCAGGGCTACACAGAGAAACCCTGTCTCGAAAAAACAAAACAAAACAAAAAAAGAATCACATCTATTCTATGACGTGAATTTTATGCTTTGACTGTGTTTTCTGCTCTTAAAGAAACATAACCCTTGAATTATGTGGAAAAAAAAAAGACTTTTTAGTTTTCCTACTGTCATGTAAATATCGGGTTTGCATGCTTTTGAATTGTACTGTATTAGAATGTTTGATTCAAAAATTGATTTTGGTATTGTTAATTTGAGTTTCATGAAGAAATTGTTCAGTGAATTTTGGCTTAACATTAGGACAAATTTTCTAATAATTGCAAAGTGGTCCCAACATACCCCTACACAATTATAAGAAGTGGCATCCTCAGCCCTGTCATTAGTAAAAGCAAAAATACCCATCAACTCAGGAAAACCTTCCAAGATGGTTTATATGGCTAGGTGTGGTGACCACATTTTTAATACCATCATGTGGGAAGCAGAAGTAGGGGAATCTTTGTGGGTTTGAGGCCAACCTGGCCTAAATAGCAAGTTCCAGGCCAGCCAGTGCTACACAGTGAGACCCTGTCAAACATTTAAGTTTTAATTCTTTATGTAGAACTGAATAAGCATATCTGTTTATTAATATGCAAATGTGCTTTCTCGCCTTTAATAAATGGTAAAAATATATGTACCTAAGACTTGTCTCTATGATTTATTGTCAGTAAGTGTTAAATTTGTACACTTTTTTTTTTAATACAGCTATATGCCTGAGGTCACACTGAAGTTTATTGGGTGAAAAGAGGTCACAAGTGGGCTGCAGTTAGGGAACTGCAGTAGATCCGGAAAGCCTTCAGATCTACTCCAACTCTTACCGAACAAGAGCCCCAAAGGCAAGTCCTTTCTAGGCGTTGTCTTCCTCAAAGGTAAAAGTTGGGTACAAAAATAAAGTATGTATGAAGATACCATAAGGTAAACCAGTACTTTATGTGGTGATTTAAAAGGCCTAATTTCTAAGGTAGGGCAAGAGCCACATCTGTATTTTTGCCCTTCTGTAACCCAGGCTGAATGCAGCAGCACAGTCCCGGGACAAGGAGTCTGCTTTACGCCATTCATCTGGAGAGTTTTATGGCTGTTTCCTCCCACTAAGCTTTCTTCACTCTCTCTGCTGGCCTGGAGCCCTTTTCCGTTAATCAGCAGAGTCCTCATCCGTTCCCTGGACCTTAGTGGCCCAGAGGAATTCCAAGAATTCCTTTAAAGAGAGAACATGAGATTTCCTGGTAGGACTCACTAGTGGTCCACAGGCTCTGCAAAGTCAGCCAGGATTGACTTAGGAGCTGTGTGTGCACTGGCTTCACCAGACATTCTTGACCCTTACCTGGGAGTAATAACTTAGCTTTTCAGTGGGTGTGTGTTAAGTGGTATATGACTTCTTAAGAAAAGGTTTGGTCTTCAAAGTAAAGTTAATTTTCTCCGGTAGTACAAACAAATCATCAAAGTTGCTAAGTATTAGCAGATATCTACCCTGCCTCCATTTCCTTTCAGGAGTCAGTTTCTCCTGCTCTCTTGTCAATTAGGTTGTACGATAAGCTAACAGCAAAGTGATTCTTCTAGGTCAGTCTCTCAGGTGGCCTCACCCAGGAGGTCCCTAGGAGAGGAGGTGGTGGCCTGGGTTCCTACTTGGCCAGCTTTGGTGTCTACATGCCTACAACAACATCCACAGGGAGAGAGAAGTCCTCTCTCTAGGGCTCGGCCCTGGCCCTGGCAGGCAATTAGAACATAGAGGCATGGAGGGGTCCCCTGCAGGGCAAGGCTAGTCCTGATGTTTGTACATACCTGGAATAACATGCGGACTGTGAACTGTGTGCTTTACACTCCCTCTGCCCTCCATCTTCAGTGCCCGCTCTGGTAGGCCTTGCCACAGAGGTAAAGTGACTTTCTGTGGCCCAGGGTGGTGATCTGGCTTTTGATGGGTGAACCTGCCCTGCTGCAGTGTCCTCTGGCCTCACTTCTTCTGCCATAGGCCCTTGCTTGGTCCCATTCCTGCACTAATCACAGAATTACTGATTCTTGCTGGGTCCCTCACCCCAGTCTAGATGTTTGGAAACCTACTAGTCATGTACACATAATTGTTGGGTACACATCCCTATTGAGACTAATGTACTACCCCATTTACTCATTTCTTTCTTTGTGTGGCTTTTTACTGTCCGTTACATTCATGGCAACAAAGCAAAACTACTCACTTTCAAGGATTCGAGCTGAAGGATTCCTCTGCATTAGGAAGTATGACCACAACTGTGTTACTACTTTCAGAAACTCTGCTGGGGACTGAATTGTGTCTTCTCCAAGTTCTTGGGCTGAATTGGGAGACTCTTAGAGTTGAAGAGTCTTGCCTGGATTCTGATTTAGTATGACAGAGGGGCCTGTACTCAAAGAGGGAAATTCATACAAGTGCAGATGTGCAGAGGGAAGACCAAAAGGAAAGCCAGTGGTAGATCCCCATCAGGCTTAGAGGGACACTGAACTCCAGACACCCCAAGCTTAGATCTCAGGAGATCCCTGAGCTGTAATAGAACGGACAGAATTGGTAGCACTTTCGATGGCTTCTGAAGTTATCCCAACAGTTCAATAAACTCAGCAATAAATAGCATCTGAGTTAACCTTCCCCTACTTTAACAGGACCTGCTGATCTGGGGCTGGGAACTGAACCTTCCCAGGATGGGCACAGCAGCACTGAGACACCAGGGCCTCCTGGCCTTGCTGTTATGGTGAGCTACTTTCTTCCTGTCCAGCTCCTTGAAATACCAACTAGCTGGTTCCCAACCCTGAGTGTCCACACTGTGAATTGTTCTTGTGTCTCAAATGTCAGCAGCATCCTCTCCACAACTGTAAGTTCTCCAAGTCAGGGGGCTTGGTATTAAGGAACATGACGCTCAAGTTCCTAGTCTCCAAAAGCCCAAACTGAATTGAATGGAGTAGGTGATCTCCCAGGCAAGCCATGGCCTCAGACCGGAAGCACACATGCTGCTGTTACTTCTGGCAGCGGGGGAGTGTGATCTGAACAAAGCCAACCTGGTGCTGTGTGCAGTCCTTTTATGAATAGATCACTGTTCACAGTACACAGCCAAGTATGGTTTCAGTGCCAGCCTGGCTCCTTGTCATGTGGGTCAGGGTGGTGGTAGCAGATTGCCGGGAAGTGGGTCTGAGGGTTTCTGTGAGAATGGGACATTTGAGCTCCTTCATCATCCCTCAGTAGGTAACTAATGGTTTTTCCATTGGGCAGCCCTTTCTGGGAGCTTTGAATGGTCAGATCCCATAGACACTGAACTGTAGTGGTGAGTCCCATTCTAAGCCATCCAGTGGTCTTCGGTAGTGAGTTTTCCTGAGCTACTGTTTCTTAAATTTGACATCCGTTGCTTTTCCTGAGGCTGACCTTATGCATATGCAGATTACCATACTAAATTATTAGGGAAACCATGGTATGTATTTAGTGTTTCTAAGTGAACAAACAGAACTTCTCCCCAACATGTCTAAAGTAAAAGTCTAGCCAAGTCTGGCGCCTCAAGTTTGCAATCCCAGGCACTCTGGAAGCTGAAGTAGAAGCGTCAAAAGTTTAAGAGTCAGGGCTGTGGAGACGGGTGAGCTGCTGAGAGCCCTTGCCTTCTGTTCCTGGTGACTTAGGTTTGATTCTCAGCACCCACATGGAGGCTGGGCCATCCATAACTCCATTCCCAGGAGATCTGATATCCTCTCTGGCCTCTGTAGGCACCAGGCACATACATGGTGTACATATTATAGGCAGGCAAAAAAAATTCATACACATACAATAAGAATAAGTAAAACGTTTAAAAATAAAACAAGTTTAAGGCTGCCTGGGCCACAGAATGAGCTGAGGGCCTGACAGGGCAACTTAGTGAGACCCTGCCTCAAAACAGAAGAGGGCTGCAAGGTTGCACAGTGTCATAGCCCTTGTTAAGCATGCACAAGGTAAACTTCCAGCCTTTGTGTCACATCTTCAGGCCAGGGGTGCTTTAATCGCATCCACTGAATCACTGCTCTTGCGTATCTGTGGGATTCTGGCTGAACATGGCAAATAAACAGTGAATCCAGAGGCCTTGTGACAGATGACTTTGTCATGTGACTTCCTATTTAGAAGCATTACAACATAAGAACTTGAGGCCCCCACCCCTGCCCCACTTTGTCTGAAAACATGCCTGGCTTTACTATGCATACTGTTCATTTACTTTTTCAATAGTTCAGGTGAGAAACTGAGGCCACCCCGTATCTCCATGAGAAGTCAAAGCAGGAGGAGAGAGAATTGCATGGGCTGGGACTCCTTGATGGAGGATTTTAAATGCTGCAGGAGACATTACCCACTGCTAAGGTAGTACCCCTTTACCTACTGATGTTCCTTTCCCACCTCTCTCAACCAGGACCCACAGGATTTAAGAACAGAAAGGATCCATATCCTTGTGACCAGCTGACGGTTTTTACAGGAGACAGACTTCCAGGTGAGGGGACACATGCACTTGTCCAAGGTCACACACAGGCACACTGAAGCTGTGGACTTGGTTGTTACCAACAGAAGCCAAATGCTAGTAGTCACTTGTCAATTGGAGTGATATTGCTGTGTGGAAGGCCTTTTCTGTCCTTATCACTTGACTCCTAAGGGTCTAGGATAGAGCCTGGAACCCAGGGCTAACTGTGTGTCCTTAAAGCACCAAGGGACTGAAGCCTCTTTGCCCTCATGGTCATTTTAAATTGGGTTTAATATTCACTTGTGTATATAGATAGCCGCAGCCCTTGAATGGACCAGCTGCAGTAGGAACAAAATTTGCTTTCCTTTTGCTACCCGTAGCTAATAACTGCGAGTGAAGCTTTATGGCAAAAGATGATGAGAATCTAAGGAACATGGAGTTGGCAGAATCCTATGAGTCTTCTATCCAGGACGCAGGCATTTGCATCATCATGAGGGGGGCCATGGTGCAATGATACACACAAAGAGGATGTTAATAAAATTCTTACTAAACAGCTCTCGGGTGACACTTGAGGCACTAGGTGCCCAACACAGTCATAGATCCAAAGAGGTCAATTAAATGTTGCAAAAGCTGTTCAGCTACACCGCCCCTGGGAGAACTAAAAACGGTCCTAAGAGTCATGGCGGGTGCTGGGATCTGCAGGGTCAGCGCCTATAGATCCAGACAAGTGCGGACTGAAGATAGCTTGAAAAATTGGATAATTAAAAATAACCACACAGTAAAAACCAAATTCAAAGCACACTGTGTAGCTCACTTGCACACAGAGGGGACATCATTAGTCCTTCAACTTAAGGATGAGATGCTGTGAGAACTCAACACAGCGCCTTGGGAGCCTGGGGTCCTACAGCCATTCACAGGGGCACTCAGGGTTTGAAGGGAATGCAGGCAGACCATGAGGACATACTATATTGTGTTCAGAGTAGCAGGAAACCCCACATCCCTAATCCTTCTGCTCCTTGCAGTGTTCAAGAATCTGAGGAATCTTCTGCATGGAGACTGTGAGCCGCCTCCTGTCCTCTCTGCCTTGTGTGTTGATAAAATGACCCATTTATGGTTTTAAAATTCAGATTTCATCTGCACAGCCACTGTTCTGTGACAGTCTGAGTGTGTCCTAAGCACAAAGCCACTACTTTTCAGCTATACATAGGAGAGTCATTGTTTTATTTGTTTTTCCAAGCTGACGGAAATGGTTTCCCAGATGACGTGGGAGCTGTGGCGTGATGAATGGACTGGACTCCAGGAGTCATGGCCCGGATCATAGGATGCAGAGGACTGAATTGCTGCTGTAGACCCCAGAGCTGTGGAGTGGGGTGAAACTTGTTTGCTTACTAAGGAATCAACAAGCTGTATGGACTGGCTTTTCTGTCTACCCCTCAGTAGCCTGGGCTGCATCTCAAACATCTGATTCTCTGCCCAGGCCTGCTAATCTCTCCCAGAGTGTTAGCTGATAATTTAGTGTGATCACTCCCAGGAGGATTGTATTTCAAAAAGGGCCTCCTAGCTAGAAAATACTTCCATGAAAGGAGCTGGACGAGGAGAGGTTGTTATTTTTTAACCTGTTCACAGCCTGAGTTTCAGGTCATTTCATTCCCATCCAGTTAGAGCCCACCTAACACTGGCCCCTGTAGGCACTGCCACTCCCTCCATTCCTTTAACTCTTGGTACTATTTGTTCCCTGGGGCATACATAACCCATCACAGTAATTCCAGCCTAAAATCTGGTTTATCCACCCGTGTCTTGGCTACAAATGATGTTGACTTCATCTAGAGAAGAATCTTGGAGACTGACTGATGCTGCTTGCCACCTTGATATCGTGAGCGTGAACGACAACCGTGGGCTCCATGGTTGCACACGCTGGCGGATTCTACTTTCAGAAACAGAAGGATGTATCTTATGCTTTGAGCTTAAAATACTATTACAACATCTGTTACCTGTTTCCTCAGGTATTTGGACATGCTTTGGGGTGGAGCCACTGGCATACCAGGCTTGCTCACAGTGGTTTTATTTTGCTGGAATCTGTGCCAATGGTACCTGCGCAACATATCACTATCTATGTGCATGCATGCTATGCCAGTCTTTTCAACCTATGCTAATGTCATGAGAATTATAATAGCACTGATTTACGTGTTCAAAAGCAAGTGCTTCTGGGATCGTTTCTCAAACAACCTGACACTGCACATTGCATGTGCACTTAGGAATCTAGATATAGTGGCTCCAGTCAGGGAGAGTTTTCTTACCTGTCATACCTCAAGGGTGTCAGGACATACTCACCACATAGGGAGCAGGCTCTGTGCAGGATCCTTTTGCTTTCAGGGTCGGATGTCTGGCTCGGACATGGCTTGGCCAATACCACGTGATGATGATGGTGGTGACATAATGATAATGACGGCAAGGGAGATGATGGTGCTGCTGACGGTGCTGCTGCTGCTGGTGCTGCTGAAGGGGATGACGAAAGAAACCTAACATGACAACAGTACTCTCCTGAGACAGGCTTTGCTCCATGTTTTAACTACAGAAGATAGATATAAAAGCCCCATGGATAGGACCCCCCCCAAGTGAAGGACATGCAACAGCTAATGTCCAACACTCCCTGCTGATTCTTGGTAGCTATCCTCATCCCTAGGGGAGGATCTATTTTGATAGGAAGCAGAAATAGTATCAGTCCTCTCGAACTTATAAAACTTTGGTGAATGATTGATGGTTACTATTTTTTTCATCATCATCACCTTCGTCATCAGCAGTAGCAGCAGCATTACCATCATCATAACCACTATTATTATCACCATCATCTTCCTTGCCATTTTATCATTATGATCACCACCACCATCATCCTCATATCCACCACGACCACCACCACTACCCTACCACAGCCACCATCATTATCACCGCCACCAATAACATCATCACCATCACCATTGCTACCACCCACTATCACCATCACCACCATCACCATTATCACCACCATCACCATCACCACCACCACCTCCATCACCACCATGACCACCATCACCATAACCACCACCACCTCCATCACCACCATGACCTCCTCATTTCATCTCTGTCTTTCATCTGAATAGTACAGTGAGCTGTATGTAGGTTAAGAAGTTTCTGTTTCCCAGAAACAATAAGGAAGTACCTGTTTGGTGCCAATTTTTACTATTGGTGAAAGGAAGGTAGGGGCACCTATGCTAGTTTAGGGTGTGAACCCCTAATTTTCCTTCACAGTTAATCACTTGCCTGCCCACTTTTGGAACTCTTCTAGGAAACCCTTCTAAGACTCCAACTCACCCATTTCTGGGCAATTGTCTTCTAAGCCAACTTTGAAGGACATGTTCATTTCCCAATAGATATTAGGCCTTCAATTTTAAAACATTTTTAATGGGCAGTTAAACACATACAAAAGTAAATAGTATAATAAAGAGACACACCATTACCCACTATTGGCAATAACAAAGCTCTCTGCCAGTCTGTTTTGTACGCTATCTCCCACTCAGGGTTAGAGTTGACAAGTGAACTGTCTGGGAGAATGAGGTCATTCTTGGTGGTGATGGTGGTGGTGGTGGAGAGAGAGAGAGAGAGAGAGAGAGAGAGACAGACAGAGAGAGAGAGAGACAGAGAGAGACAGAGACAGACAGAGAGAGAGAGACAGAGAGAGACAGAGTCAGACAGAGATAGACAGAGAGAGACAGAGACAGAGAGAGAGAGAGACAGAGAGAGCTTGCTTTTCTAATTTGTAGGACTACGTGAAGCTTCTTACAACAGTATCATCTGCAGTATGTCGCCCGAAAACCCCACTCTTTGTCTTGCTTTTAAACTGAATGACTTCATGTGTGTATTGGCAAGATATCAGATGTCTTTATGTACACAGAAAAATGTAGTCAGTTCTCTGGAAACCAGCATCTCCATATGGCTGTCACTGTGGGATAAATGGTGTGTGTCCAAGAGTGGCTGGTGGTCACAGCTTCACAATGACCCTGGGTCTGGTCACTCTGGGATCACCTGAGTCAGCTCAATGAGTCAATTATTTTAGGTTATAATTTACCCTCCTTTCCTCCTTCTCTCTATTGTTTGGAGACTAGGTTTCCCTATGTATCTCAGGATGTCCTTGAACTTGAGATCCCCTCCTCTGCCTCTGTATTGCATGTGCTGGGATTACAGGCTGGTTCCTGAAGTCCTGTCTATTTACCGATTTATTAAGCACATATTGAACAGTGACCCTATCAAGCATTGTGGAGGGCATAAGGCCAGTGCATTCTTTCCTCCCAGTCTGTGGAGAATGGCGAAGGACTATGTGCAATGGTTGGTTTTAAATGTTGGCATGCCACAATATAGAGTTACCTGAGCAGGGAGCCTCAACTGAGGAATCATCTTGAGGGCTTTAATTGATGTGGGGAGGTTCATGACTTAGTTGCTTTTCTATTGCTATGATAAAACATCATGGCTAAGGCACTTTATGAAAAGAAGGGTTTATTTGCCTTACAGTTCCAGAGGGATAAGAGTCTATTACCATCAAGACAAGGAAGCCTGGCAGCAGGCAGGTATGGCAGCAGAAACTTCATTGAGCTGATAGCGCGCATCTGGAACCACAGTCAGGGAACAGTATGAACTGCAATGGCAGGCGGGTTTTAAAACCTCAAAGCTGGCCCTAGTGACAGACTTCTAGCAAGGGCACAGCTCCTAAGCTTAGAATCATTCATATCGTCTCGTAGAGCAGCCAGGGCTCTTCACCACTGAGCCATCTCTCCAGCCCCTTAAAAAACCACATCTTTAAGACCTCAAATGGCAGGGTCCTTGTGTTTCAGGCCCCGACAGGCATCTGAGACAATGAAATTTTCTTTTTAAATCTTATCAATCAGAAACATTGAGGTAGGAAGTTTCTAATCTCAGCTATTCTGTTACTGAAGACTGAGGAAAGAGGTCAGGTGTAACATCCATTCTTGGAATGTTGCATCGATAGTAACAGAGAAATCATGGCGTGGTGTCTTTGGAGTATGCTTTTGGCCAGATAACTGAAAACAGAACCTTCAGAATTCAGTCAAGATGAGGCAGAGCAACTGAGGCAGGCAGAATGCGCAAGGTCTCTAATGAGCCTGTGCTGCCCAATAGAGGTGTGGAGGGCAGTTCTTTCAGACTGCTGGAAGCCAAACTCCCGCTAGGTCCCAGGCACACAGCCAACCACTTCCGGCTATGTTTCCTCATCTGTGAAATGGGGTGTGTGGCCTGCTGCGCTTCCCGGTGCGCAAGGCTCTGGCATGAATGCCTGGCACGCTGCCAGCCATGTGGATTTGCTGTTATTTTTATACAAGTGAATTTGATAACAAGCTAATTACTGAGAGTCAGCTTCCTGTGAAATCTTACTTGTCAAGTTCTGCCCTTGATTTCGTTTATTCATTTACTCAGGATAAAATACACATTCTAACTAGCTGTTTCTCCTTCAGGTGTTCATGAATATTCATCTAGAGCCTGCGACCTAAGGACAAGGGGATGGTGCTGAGTGGGTTATGTGCCACCTGCAGAGTACCACACTGCCTGGCTCTATAGGAGTGTGTGTGTGTGTGGTATGGTGTGCATGTATCTGTGTGTGTATGTGTGTGCATGCTTGTGTGTGGTGTATGGTGTGATGTTTGTGTGTGTGTGTGTGTGTGTGTGTGTGTGTGTGTGTGTGTGTGGTGCATGCTGTGTGGTGTGTACGTGGTATGTTGTATGATCTTGATCATTCTTATCAACCAAGGAGGGTATCGTAGGTAGCTGGGTACCAGTGAGGGAACCCTACAATGAAGTAGATGGGCACAAGGCTCACTTCCTGTGCCTTTCCTGGTGTACTGGATTCAGTAGCTTACACTCACAGACTACCTTCTTCCTCTGGAGAGTAGGAAAGGGAGAGGCTCCTGTCCTGTCCATGACTTCGATGTGGGAAGGATGCTACAGTCCACCAGCATCACTCCTGTGGTTTTCTTTTATGCCCACTCCAAGCTCTCTTCCCACTGCCCATGGGACATTCCGACATGAGTTCTGTCTTTATACTAAGTTCCCTATTTACTGTTTTCACTGCAGCCTAATTTTCTTAAAACTTCTGTTTCCAGGCACATCCCAGGAGAACTGTTGGCTCCTCTTCAGGGTCTTATGAGGGCTTCTGGGGCAGCTGCTGAACAACCCCGCCCATTTTTCCTATGACAAGAAGTGCGTGTCTTTGCATCAGGTTGCATCAGATGATGTCAAAAGGCTGGAAGAAAACAAAGAGCTTTCCCGGGGGAGTGGGGCCATGGGGACCTCAGAGGAGACCTAGGGAGGCCCAGCCTGAGCTTCCAGCAGAGACTGTCTCCCTCAGCTTTGTCAGTCTTCCTGATGTCAGGCTTCCCACACTGTTAGTGGTAGTTGTCTATTTCCTGGTCTAACAATGCTTTGGATATGCCTGATAAGTAGGGGCCCTGTTTTCCACCCCCAGCACTGAGGAAGATAGAGGCAGGAGGATCAGAAGTTCAACATCATCATCTGATACATAGCAAGTTCAAAATTAGCCTGGACTTTGTGAAAATTTGTCTCAAAACAAACAAGCAAACAAACAAATAAAACATACAAGCAACCAAACAAACCAAACCAAACACTTGGACCAGATGTGAGAGAGATGGGCAGAACTGGCTGTGAGCCAATCAGAGGGGCCGCTGCAGCGTGGCAGGCTTTGGAGGGCTGGAGAACCTGGCCTAGCCCAAGCTGGGTCCAGCATGTGGGACCCTATGTAAAGTTCAGGATGACACCTGTAGCTATATGGATGGTACCATGATCTGATGCTAAGTCACAGTTGTAGTGTGAGGGGAAGCAAGATGGAACTAGTCCACATTCCAGTCCCATCTGTAATTCTCCACCACAGGGAACAGTGTCTGTTAGCTCTGAGGGTTGGGCTGTCTCCTGGGTCTCCCAGGCCCATCCACCTTGGTGCCATCCACTGGGGCTGGCAAATAGGAGGGAA
The DNA here is from genome assembly GCA_907164525.1 of Lophiomys imhausi. Lineage (NCBI taxonomy): Eukaryota > Metazoa > Chordata > Mammalia > Rodentia > Muridae > Lophiomys > Lophiomys imhausi. The sequence goes on along the minus strand of CAJQZJ010033015.1, from coordinate 6,100,542 downwards.
GGGATTCTGTCCAATGCTGTGTTCTCCCAAATAACTTGGTATTTTCTATCACAAGTTCACAACTTCAGGCCATGAGGGATCTGGAAGGCCAAGGAAAACACTAGTGTGTGGTTTTGGCCTCACCTGCCCTGGCTCTGAGTGTGTCTGGTCCCGCCCACTCCCCTGTGGGGCCTGGAAACTGTGGTGACAGAGCTGGGGGAAGGGAAGACCCAGCTTTTGCACGAGGGCCCTTTACCTGAGTCTTTCAGTCTGTGGATGGTTACTGACCAGATAGCAGGCATCACACAGGGCCTCTGAGAGTGCTCGGTGATAAAGTCTCTTGTAGCTCAAGCCCTGCAACTTAAGGGTGATCCCTGGAGAGAACTGGATCCACAAGTTGACCTTTGACCTGCACACCTGTGCCATGGCATGAGAACCCCAAACACCCCGACCCACACACACACACACAGAGTCATTGTACAAACCCAGAACGGCTTCTTCCAGTGCTATGGTAAGAGTGACCCCTGCAGCCGCTCCCACTTGCCCTCTCCCTTCTTTCCACTTCCCTACAGAGAGCAGTCATTGTTCCAAGGGGACTGGCCCTCCCCTGCTCTGCCTACAGCCACTACGTGTCTACAGCTCTCCCCCCACCATTCACAACTCTGCTTCCTCTCTGGATTCTGCAGCCCCTGGGTTTACTCTGCTCCTCCATCTCTTGCTGATTTCTCCTTGCTTAGGCCACTGCTCCCCTCCTTTGACCAGGCAAAGCTCTGGGGTCCTTCAGAGCTAACTTCCCTGGGGAACCTTTCTCTCTCTCAGATGAGGCACAGGACCTGGTGATATCACTGGGCTACCATGCTGTGTGTGTGTGTGTTTCTCAATTGTTAGGGACCAGGTCAAAGACTTTGAAAATATTCTGCTGTAACATCATACTTTTCAATTTCTGGAACATGGCTACCTCTTCTCAACCATGGTAGTCACTTGCTGGGGTGAAGGGTGACCCACAAACATACAGGAAAAGAGTTTATTCCTCCAGCAAATACCAGGCTTTTGACATGCTGACTAGGATCAGAAGTCATAGAAGCACCCAGGCCCCAAGACTAGGCTCTGTAGACAATAAGGTCTTCCTTTAGATAGATCCATGGCTAGGCAAGATGGGTTTGGTCACAGAGGTCAGTGTTAGCAAGCAACTGATGACAGTGACAGAAGAACCAGGAGGATTGTGAGAGCCACTGAGCTGGAACCAGAGCTCAGAGCAGGGAGGTAAAGGCATGTTGTCAGTCCCAGAGTGGCTCCTTGTGTCTGTGTGGACAGAGAAAAATGGGGTGAGGAGAATCCTTGCAGAAGTGCATGGGTGGAGAGGGAGGCTATGATTTGCTCATACTTTTTCTTCTCTTCTCTTCCTTTCCTTCCTTCCTTCCTTCTTCCCTCCCCTCTTTCTTTCCTTCCTTCCTTC
>CAJQZJ010033015.1:6059310-6069386 GCA_907164525.1 Lophiomys imhausi | reverse complement strand
AACTCACATGGAAAAGGGTTCTGGTGGTGAGTGTCTGTAATTCCAGTCCTCCTGCAGGGAGATGGGAGCTGGAGAAAGGGGAGTTGCACAGATGCCCGGCAGAAAGGTTAACCTAAAATACACAGCATGGCAGAAGCAAGAGAGACCCTGCTTCAGAAACAAGATGGGGGGGAGAGAACGGGTCCCAAAAGCTACCCTCTGACCTGCCCAAGTGTGCCATGGCATGTGCTCACATGCAGTGAATACACAGACAGACAGAAGACAGATGGAAGACAGACAGAAAGAAGACAGACAGACAGACAGACAGACAGACACACACACACACACACACACACACACGAGTGCACTTGTGAACACATATCAAATTAGAAATAAAGAGAACATTTTAAAAAGAAAAAGGGAAAGCCCATTACTCAGAAAACTGTTCTTCCTCTCTTTCTCTGAGGTCGATTCTCACATACTATGTATCCCTGAATGTTCTAGAACTCAGTACATACCTGCCAATGACCTTAAGCATCTGATCCTCCCACTTCTACCTTCTGAATGCTAAGATCACAGTCCTGAGTCGCCATGCCTGGTTATTTAGTGCTGGGGCTGGGACCCAGGAAGTCTTCATGCTAGGCAAGCTCTTTATCAGTTGAGTTTATTTGTAAGCCTCACAGTTCCACTCTTTGGCCAACGGTGTCAGATTTCCTAGACCAGCTGCATGGGAGAAGATGAGGGGGATCATGGAGAACAAAACTCTTTGCTGGAGCAGGAATGGGAGGCTCACTGTAAGGACCACAACGATCTCAGGGTCTCAATGATAAGGAGTTATGAGAGGCAGAGATGGACACTGGGCATTGCTCTTCAGAAAAACACAGAGGCCCTGGGTGTGGCCCTTGAGGAAGGGCAGGAGTCTTGGAGTTTGAGATGTAGGAGCAGAGAGGATGAGAAGCTAAAACTGGCGTCTGTAGAGAGCTCAGAGTAGACCAGGTGGCATGAAACAAGATAGTTCTTCCTCTGTTGCCACAGCTGGCATTTGAATCTAGTCCTTCAGCAGCTTTCTCATTCTGTTTTGATTGTTCTTGATGCAACTCCCAGGCCCAGGGTTGGTTGACAGGGTTCTGCTCTGTTCCATCTGTATCCTTTTCTCTGCGTTCACAGGGACTACACAGGAAGTGGCCACTTCAGACTGCCAGTGTACCATGGAAAGATTTAGCCCTCAAGACCCCTGGATCTTATTTTCTGCAGCATTGGGAGGGGCTGCAGCATATTGTTCTTCAATGTGGTCCTTGCTGCATGCTGTGTGGTGTTCTGCAAGGAGTTCAAGCTTAGCTTCAGAGTCTTACCAGCTATGTAACCTGGGTTGTTCCTGGATGTGGAACGTAAGACCGATCAGCCACCAGATGTCCTCCAAATTAAAGCTGTTTCTCTGGTCTTTTGCCTTTTTTTTTATTTCTGAGATTGTAATTTAAGTACATTTACCCTTCCTTTTCTTCCCTCCAAACCCCTCTCATATGCTCCTTCTTGCTCTCCATCAAATTTATAGCCTCATTTTTAAGGAATTGGTATTATATGTATATATGTATGTACATATATTCTAAAATACAATCTGTTCAGTCTATGTAATGTTACTTATATGTATATTTTCAGGGCTGACAATTTGGCACTGGACAACCAGTTGGCATGCTCCTCCCTGGGTAAGGCCACTTCTCCTGCTCCCAGCTTTCCTGGCTTGTTGTAGTTCTTTGTGCAGAGTTGAAGCCTCATATCCACTTTGGCATGTCCACTGATGTTACTCTTGTCCACGTCACATTTGGGCTGTCACACTGGTGAGAACTTACAGGTGTACCTTCTGACTATAAGACACAGTCTCATAGCAAATGCTCTGATCCTCTTACAATCTCCTGGGCCACAATGCTCCCTGAGCCTTAGGTGTGAGTGCTCAGTGTAACTGTTTCCAGGTTTTTAACCTGATCTAGCTTCACATGTGTGTACTGTGACTAGCATAAGAATTTGCAGAGTGGTGTAAATGTTGCAGAAGAGCTTAAGGACACTGAGCAGATGACAGGAAGCCAAATCCGTATTCTGAAATGCAGTACAATTTGTCTTATTCGTTGCATGTCACACTTTAAGGCAAAAAGTCTTTCATGCTTTTGGAAGTGACACCCAAGGAGAGGACAGTGGCTTTGGGACTCAGTTAATGGCTGAGTTCACTGGAGCCACACAGTTTCATTCAGGGTTCTGGGAGGCTCCCAGTCCTGAGAGTCAGGGTGAGGAGTTTGGAGGGAAGCCATGGGTCAACATATAGGCACCACTCTGGTTACAAATACAAGTTATCTGGTCTGTTCTGCTGGGGTTTGAAGGAGAGGCCACCATTACTATTTCTGTTATGATGGATGATGCTACATGAATTTTTACTACATGAAGCTATTATCTGTCTATTGCTTAGAAGCCACCGCTCATTATCTCTTGCTATTATTGTCTCCTCATCTTCATTTCCCATCTCAGCCCCCTGTATCTTACAAAACCGCATCCACGGGACATACCTGCACCCAAGGCTCCTTCTCCAAGACAGAATGCTCCTTTTTGTGGGCGGAGCCTTCTTCCACCTCTTCATGTCATAGGGCATGCAGCGATGCCCTACCCTCAGGGCTCACCTTTGGTGTTTTGTCGAATCACCTACCTTCCCTGGCATCTCTTCGGGGTCAGTGGCCACTTTCTAGCTGGTGCAGCCCTTGTGTGTGGATAGACTTTGCCACTCCTGGGCTGTAAACTCTGGGTAAATGTCAGGGTCTTGCTTTGTCCCTCATCCTTCTCACTCCAGGTGTGTAAAAGTAATAAGCGGACAGCCTGGGGACTCATCATATCCTACCCTGATATCTGTGCCTCAGTGCAAGTGCATCTGAGGTTACAGTGTCTATGCACCAATAATAACAAAATCCACTGGGTTTTCATCTCTACCTCAAATACTTGATGAGTCCAAGGCAGCCAGGGCTACACAGTGAGACCCAAAAAAATATAGTTCTAAAATATTTGAAGTGGAGGAGGCCACAGACATGAAAATTCATTAACTCTATTAACTCTATGATCTAATATTTATTAAATACTTGGTATGTTTAAGCATCTTGTGTTAGCATGGTTTACTCCCATGTTCCCCAAGGGCTTGTTCTGAAGAAGCACATCACCTGGAAGAGGAGGACAGGTCAGATGCTGCTGTGTAATGAAGTACACACAGGTAGAGCATGAAGAGGATGAGGAGGCCAGGTAAGGGAGTGGTACCCTGCTGGGCCTGGGACTTGTGTATTTACATGGAACTCTCTGCCAGGGGAGGCTTATGGGAACAACCTGATAGCTCAGGAGAGTTCATATTTTACATTACAAATTCTCAGGGGCATTAAAACAAGGTTGCCCTGGCTTCTTCTGCAAGCACAACCTCTCTCCAGCATCACCACTAAGCCATGATCTCTTCTGGGGCAAAGGCCCCCACCCCCGGGATTTGGATGAATATAAATGACATTTGTGTGAGTTTTTAAATCTAATTTAACTATTTTTTCTTTAGCCTTTCATTATAACACTTGTAGAGATAATGGCAAAATTAATTGAACAATGTGACAAGAGTATTTATTACAAAGAGGGGATTTATAAACCCACAGTAGATAGCTTTGAATCCATCTTAATTTTCACCCAAGGATCAGAGTCCCTAATATCAGTTTAATAAATATGTCTGGGTGGATTCTCTTCACTTAGCCCCTATCTAACCCATTGAGGTGGTGTTTGGCTCTTGACTTTCATCAGTCTCTTTGACAGATCCTTTTAACTTTGCTCTGTATCTTGAATGTGACTAATTGATGCTTTAAGGCACAACATTTGTAACTTGTGTTGTGTACCACCACAGTGCTGTAGTTAAAAGCATAGCCTATTTATTTTCAAAACAAATAGAGTTAAAAATACATAAGGTTATTACATAGTTAGATTCATGTGCAGTTGTAGGAATAATATGAACAGACACTGTGCCAAGTTTCTCCTAGGGGAGAGATTTTGGGAAACTACAGTATACAGTTAGTACATAGGTTGTACAAACAGGCCACATTGTGAGCACCTGTAGTCTGTACTCAGTTCTCTTGCCTGTGGTGGGCCATATATCCACTGCTATTACAACACAGCACAATGCCCCATCCTCTTCTCTCCCTTCATTAACTCCTGGAAAACATAATGTCTTATGCTTCTAAAATTGTGTCATTTAAAAACAAGATGGGTCTGGAGAGAAGTCTCAGTGGGTAGGTGGTCAAGCACTTGCAGCTCATGTAGAGAACCTGGGTTCAGTTTCCAGAACCCAGATGGGGGGTTCACAGTTACTTGTAACTCCACTTCTAAGAGATCCAAAATTCTCTTTTGGAAAGTGTACACAGGTCAGAAAGGACCCAACATGCAAAGGCTTTTACAAATAAAAATGGGAAAGACAGAGAGCTAGGGGTTTCTCGCAGGGTCCCTGCTGCTCTGACAAGCAAGAGAGGTGTTTTGTCTCTTGCTTGTGAGGGTAGCATGAAGGCTGTGAGAACAGCTCAGAGAACTGCCTGAGCTTCAGCGAGAATCAAGGGTCCATTTTCCACTTATATCCTCATTTTCTTTACGTTTTCTCCACGTCTCAGGGTCTGTGCTTGCTGGGCTATCAAGCCATTTCCCTCTAGGTCTGTCCTAGGTTTCCAAGCAATAAGGAGATGCTTGTTTTTTTTCTCATTTACAGAGATGGACATTTAGGACTTGAGCCCAGGGCTCTGCCGTCATCAGGGCTCCGACAGACGTGTGCACCCTGGAACATGAAGCCAGCTTACCCAGGTTGAGAAATCAACTTGTCCACAGAGCCAGATCCCACTGGCAATGTTCCCTCCCCTATAGACAGCAAAAGGCAAAGCCCCTGAGAGGAACTGAGTGAAAACACATTTCATTGAGTCGGGATTTTGTTACAAAATAGATAAACTTGCACCGTTTCCAGGCCAACAGGATTCAAATCACTGAGATGTTGACCAAGTTGGCAGTGCCTTCGGGAAGTCTCTCAGCTGCACTGGAATGAGCTGTTTCAGTGGGATAAGCCCTCAAAGGGGAATATGTGAGTGAGCCAGGAAACAGAGTGAACCGGGTCCCTCAGAACATTTGATTGTAACACTGGGCATTCATCCAAATCCCAGGGGCCTTTGCCCCAGAAGAGATCATAGCTTAGTGGTGATGGTAGATACAGGTTGTGCTTGCAGAAGAAGCCAGGGTATCCTAGCTTTAATGCCCCCCTACATTACTTTCATTCTTTTTGTTAAGATTCAATCATGTCATGTGATAGCACCCAGCACAATTGTTTTCAGACTATTCACAGAGCTGTGTAGCTGACATCACAATTCAATTTCAGGACATTTTCTTAACCACACCAAAAAAAAAAAAAAAAAAAAAAAAAAAAAAAAAAAAACAAAGAAAAAAGAAACCTCCTGCATTCATGAACAGTGATTCCCCCAGTCTACTCTAGCTCCTGCCAACTACCAGAATATTTCATATCCATGGACCATAAGTATGCGGAGTCAGTCCCTTGTGGATAATTCATGCTGTCACCTGTGCCAGTGTTTTGTGACTGCATAATACTCTATTGTATAAATAAAACACTTTTTTTGTACCTTCACTTTTTTTCAACATTTACTTATTTCTTCAAGTTACATCTCAATCACAGTCCCCTCTCCCCCCCTCTCAGTCCCACCCTCCTATCCTCTTCCCCTTCTCCTTCCTATCCTCTTTTTTTTGTATTTAAGGTGTATCTTCCCCTCCCCAATATGTCCCCCTTTTAGGCCAATAAAAGGCTCTTTTACTTATAACAATAAATACCATATAAAATTAGGCCACAATTATGAAAATTATAAGGTATATCATATATTCCCAATGTCCAGTCCATACATATTTGGCAACTGATATTGATATTCTATTATCTATCTATCTCCATGAGTTTAAAGTTCTATACTTAACTCAGTTTCCATCCTAACTTGCATTACCAACTTAAAGACATCTTCTTAGACCTAGAACATCCTTTTAGTTCCTAAACAACTTAAAACTTAACTGTGAGACTGTAACTATCTAGTCTTCAAACACATCAGAGACCTCAGAAGGATTTTTAAAGTCAGAATTTTTTTAAAAAGCTATCCATCACAAGATGCTGTCTTTGATCATGCCAGCCCTGATGTACTAATGCCTAAGTATTGATCACTGATCTTTTTTTTGTGGTTTTGTTGGGTTCCTTGCTATGTTCTCCACTCTCCTGCTTGTTGCGTATACTTAACCAACATTCTGGGCTGGGTGTCTGCCATGGATCTGCTTGGTCAGGTATGTCTTTAGAATGGGAAGCAGAATTTTTTGGAGCTCACTGCTGGGAGTTTGGGGGTATCTGTTCTGGGTGGTGGGCAGTTCACAAGGCTTCCCAGTGAACAGCTGATTCTGTGTGTGGCTGTGGGGCTGTTGACTAGGTGTGAGAAGACTCTTTGCTTTCAGATATTTGTTGAGAAAATGTATCAGCCTTCCCTCCCTTCAGGCCTGCAGTCATGTTACCTGACATACTGAGCTGAGTAGCTGGTGGCTCTGTGCCATTGACAACCCACAAAGGGGATAAGGATTCCACTTGGACAAGACAAGGAGCAACCCTGATCCAGCAGCACCTCCCAGTGTGGCCTTCCATGGGCTCAGTCAAATCGTAATATCAGTGAGCCAAGGGGGCCAGCATATCCACATTGGACAGAAGCAGTGAAGCCCAAGTGACTGTGAGTCCCAGCAGGTTCCCTGGGTGGCAGAGGTACCTATTGTGAGACTGCAGAGAAACTAACACAGCCTCTCTCTCCAATGAGTGTCAGGCTTCAGGGGTCTGGACAGAATAGAGGAGGGGAGGGAGGAGCCCTCAGCACAGGGTGCCTAGCTCTTTGTGTCACTGTATGTCACTGGGGGCGGGGCGTGGTGGTGCTGCCCTGGACCCTTGCTGCAATAGCCCTGCATTTTCCTGTGAAGTCAGCAGGGAGTTTGCAGGCTTCAGTGCTGTGCTCCCTTTTTGCAGAATTGTAGTCGTTGCCTTTCTTGCTACAAGAACAGGAACAGTCATTGATCTCACCTCTGGGAAATCTGAACCAAGACATGCAGGAGACTGGCCATTGAATTGTCTCTCCACCAACAGTTACCAGTGCTGAGCACATCACTTCCAGACCCGTGTGTGCAGCTCAGGTGTGCTGCTGGGATGGTGAAGACAACACAGAGCAGTCTGGTGGTGGGAGTGGTGGATGGGCTGTGCTGTCTCCTTTGAGTAAACCGAGAGGCTGCCAAGTGCTCCCTGGCCTCCGTTGGCTGGCAGAGGCTCCTCCTGGCACCAAGCGGGATGTGAACTTCCCCCTCGATGCCTGGATTTATTTTGGGATAATAGGCTGTGGAAAGGTTACAGAAGGCTGAGTCTGGCCTGACAATGAAGCTCCGGTCATGGCCAGAGGAACACAAGGCTGCAGTTGAAGCTGCCTTAGAGTCTGCCTCCTTTGAGGATCCATGCAGTGGTCGTTGTCAAGCCCTTCAGTTGGTGGGGAATACGATGTCCTCCTGGCCCCCACTTCATCCCTATGGCAGGACTGATGAGCTTGCTGTGGCTGCTTCCTGGTACCCTCTTCCTATGCTATGCAGCGGATGCTTTGGAGCAAATGCAAACCATCTCTGAGGAGGAGTCTTGGGCTGTGTTCTCAGGGCTGCTCAGTTTCAACAAGAGGTCCTACTGAGGGGACTCCGGGAACAGCAGTCTGAGAGAGTAGGTCACGTGTAAGGACTGCCTCCCCCCAGTCTGCAATTCCTGTAGCAGACAAGTTTTCCAGGTTCCCCAGGCAGCGAGGCTGGATGGCCCATCAAGTGTCACTAGTTCATAGCTCCCTGACCTTTCTGTACACGGTACTGTGGAGCTCATGCTTGATTGACATCAAGCTATTTGTTTCATTGCAGCCACAGTCTACTAAGATGCCAGCAGAGCCCCCAGCCCCCACACCACCCTCACCCCCTCCAAAGTCCCACCGGTGCCTTCCCGTGGTGATCAAATACAGGCGGTTATGATGAGAAGCATGTAGCTGCTGTAGGAGTAGCTCTCAGGGTACAAGGAGTGTGGTTTGCTTTTGTGCACACCCTGGAGAGGATTAGGCAGCAGTGAGCACACAGGATGTGGTCCTGGCCCCCTCGTGGGAAGCATCAGTTCACCCCAATCTCCATGCTCCACCTGTGCTAGGAGGAGTCCCAGGAGTGCATTCGGCATCCCGGAGGTGACTCACCACAGAGTTCTCCGTCATTAGACTTTGAATCAGAGCCTTTCAGGCCAGAGGGCCAGAGAACCGGATCTGAACACTCCATCCATTTCCAGTGGGGCCTTGGTTTTCCCTGACAACTTGAAACCATTTGAAAAAAAAAAATCAAAAGAATAGAAGAAAGGTTAAGTTTTCAGCCTGGTGAAGAGGCTCAGGTGACCTCCTCCAGTGACAAACAAGCCTCCTTGTGCAGCCCACATAGGGGCTCCCTTTCCTTGAAGGCTTGTCATCAAAGGGACCTTCGCTTTTGTTTTTAAACCCCACTCTCTGTGAAGCAAGTGTCTGCTCAGGCCATCCTCCTTTCCCTGCCTCGGGTGGGAAACAATTTTATTTTGACTGGCTGAATTTCTTTTCTTTTCTTTTTTTTCCCTCCCTTAGAATCTCCTCCTTTATTCCCAAATGTAAAACTCAAGCTTCAAAGCAAATCCTCCTCCGTTCAGTGCCAAATACGGCAAGAACCCTCACAAAGCCGAGGGTTTGTCAAGCCCTCCGGTCAGGTTTCAGCCCGGCTTCATCAGGGCATTCCTGAAATACTGCAGGCCGCCCCTACCTCCAGGCACTTAGCAACACAACGCCTTTTGAATTTGCTTAAAACTATTAAGAAGTAATTAAGCAGTTAAAGGGTCTTTTTCAGCCAGAGCCGAGGTTGAGGAGGGAGTCGGCTTCAGTGAACGGAAACAAGGCCAGTCTCCCGGCCTTGCTTTCCTCTGAGCTGACCTTGCAGGGTAATACATTCATCCTGTATTTTTCTGCTACTGCCAATTTATGGCCTACAGGAAACTAATCTTGTACAATAACTACCTTCCTGTACTTAGTTCCTAACTAGAGCCAAATGGATTTGGTGGCGGATGGGCTCTCCAGCAGTTCCCGGGAAACAGTGCTGAACCCAGCAAGATCTGATAGGGGCTGCCGCTCTTAACTGACTCTGTATAATTAGGTTCCTGTTTTGGCTGCCCTGCACTTAAGAACAGAAAATAAAAAGCAGTCCTCCAGCCCCGCCTACACAGTGGTTTCAATTCCGAGACAGTGAGGGAGCCGGTCTTTGAAACAAGCTGGAGCAACACAGTCACCGTGAGTTTAGGGAGGGAGACAAGGGCCACCCACCAACATCATGTCACCAAAGTCTTTGATGAGAAATGGGAACCTGCTTTGTGATTAAGAAGAAAAAAATATTCACATAGAAGTAAATTTTGTAATGAGCTAATGAAAGATCTTCTCATTTCAGAGTCAAATGCATTCCTTAACCGAAGAAAGAGAGATCTGGAAGAAAGGAGGTGAAGGGTCAAGAGGGGAGAAGGGGGAGGAGTGAGGAGAAGAGAAAGGAAAAGAAGAAAAAGAGGGAAACTTTCCCTTTTGGGGGGAGGGGTAAATTTACAACCTGGCTGGGGTGGCTAGGATTGAAATGTAGGATCTTGACAAAAGACAAGGTGTGTGTGTGTGTGTGTGTGTGTGTGTGTGTGTGTGTGTGTGTGTGTGTGTCTCTGTGTGTGTGTGTGTGCGCGTGTGTGTGAGTGTGTGTGTGTGTGTAGTGAGTGTGTGTGTGTGTAGTGAGTGTGTGTGTGTAGTGAGTGTGTGTGTGTGTAGTGAGTGTGTGTGTGTGTGTAGTGAGTGTGTGTGTGTGTGTGTGTAGTGAGTGTGTGTGTGTAGTGAGTGTGTGTGTGGTGAGTGTGTGTGTGTGTGTATGTGTGTGTGTGTGTAGTGAGTGTGTGTGTGTGTGTAGTGAGTGTGTGTGTGTAGTGAGTGTGTGTG
>CAJQZJ010033015.1:6002832-6049310 GCA_907164525.1 Lophiomys imhausi | reverse complement strand
GTGTGTGTGTGTAGTGAGTGTGTGTGTGTAGTGAGTGTGTGTGTAGTGAGTGTGTGTGTGTGTGTGTGTGTGTACATGTGTGTGTGTGTGTGTGTGTGTGTGTGTGTGTAGTGAGTGTATATGTAGGGGGCAGGTGCTTGTGTTTGTCTGCCTCTGGGTGCACATTCCTGACTGTGCTGAGGGGATCCTCTTTTATCTCTCTGCACCTTATTCTTTGGAGACAGGGCCTGGAGCCCATGACTGGTTGGCTATACTGGTTGGTGCCAGCTCCAGGGAGCCTGCTGTTTCCACCTCCTTAGGATGGAGGTTCCATGCTCCACCACTCCCAGCGCTTCTCAGGCTTGGACACCTTTTCAGGTGTACAAACACTGCAAACAGCTGAGACGGGAAAGACTCTGGCAAGCCTTGCTGCTCCCCACTGCTTCACTGACTCCCTAGCTCACTGATAGAATCGGGACTTCATGTCCACATTCATCTCCCCGAGAACTGTACCCACTTCCTGTTTGCTTTGTTCTGGACCTATAATGGCCTGGTAATGCAAACAGAGATGGATTATTCGTTAGAAAGGTTGAACACATCACCATGCCAAAAAGATGGGCAGAATCTAGTGGAGGGTTGAGAGGCTTCTGGAGCCTTTGAGCCCAGCAGGTAAGATCTCCTGTCTCCTGAGATTTTGACTTACAACTCCACACTGTGGCTGGCCCTGGTCGCAGGATTTCTCAAAAGTTCTATGGGGTGTGATCGGTCTTTGCAGCAGGGATTGGGAAGGACTTGTTAGCACAAACTGAATGCCTAGTTTCTCTGGCACTAGGTCCAGGTGGCCTCTAAGGATGACTAGATGGGCCAGCTGCTGTGAAATACACTTGAATCAGAAAGAAGACCTGCCTTCTTCCTGGTCAAGGACAGGCCTGTCCATCTCAGCATCACTCCTTCTCCACTATAAAATTAAGTATATTGATGCCCAACTAGTAGAATCCTATCAAGACTAGGGATCCTGAGAAGAAAAGAATGAACATACATCGCACATCACTGATACAAAAATATTTACCCTAAAGATTCTTTATGGCGAAGAGCTGCCAACTTATTGTTATCAATAATAATCAGTAGTGTGTCACTTGATTTAAACAGTGTCTTTGAATGGTAGAAATTGTATGTAGGTCTGGGTGGGAGGGATCGGATTGACTGGATGGAACAGCTAGATGAGGATTATTGAAATGGCTGTCAGGGAGAGTCAAGAAGGGACTTTGCTCCTGTGGCAAGAGGAAAGGGCCATTCTCACTCCAGGAGACCAGAATGGTCCCTGATGGCTGTCAAGAAGGAGGAGGAGGGCACCGATTGCACTACCTACCCCCAACTGTACTGAAGATCCAAGTCACAGCTTGGGTATCATGCTTTGATAGTAGAGAGGCCTCTGCTGAGTCATGGCTCATGACTTGTTAATGTATACTCAGAGCCGTCTGTTCTGACCTTACCTAGTCCCTTCCCATCCTAAGAATTACATGGGGGGGGGGCCTCCTTTGAAGGTGCTGAAAGATGTATGTGCAAGGTGGCTCCTTGCTGCATTCCTCCATGCCAGGTCTCCCTCACCAGTCATCTTGTGCCTGGTTTGTCGGATAGGGACCCTGACGTTTTTTCTTTCTCCTACACCGTACCAAGCAAATATCAGCCTGCATGGACAACAAGACCATCACTGCTCCATGCTGGTGAGGTGAATCGCAGAGTAGACACCTGGAGTGACCCAGGGTTGTCCCCAGGACTTCATACCCTTCTGGACCCCCTTTCTCTTTTTGCTTAACTCTCTTTGCCACTTAGAAGGGCTAGCCTGGGCTGGGGTAGGTACCCAGAAGACGTCTGTGACCATTGGAATGAAGAGGCGACAGACTGTTAACAACCAAGTGCAAGCCAGACAGATTCATGGGTCAGCCAGCATTGCAGAGAGCTCTGTATCCATGGCGATACTTCCTGTGTGCTTCTGGACACAATTGCTGAAATAGTTGAGATGAATGGAATGGCTTTGTGGTCAGCCCTGAATGCTGTCATTGCCCAAATATTTGAAAGAAAAGGCTCCCTCAAGCCAAGGATGGTGTACGGAGAGCTCCCAGCCCACCAGCCCTTTCTGCAGAGGGTGTTAGAGAGGGGGCTTGGGTTACAAGACAATTTGTGGCTTCACCTGTCCAAATGTCAATTCTAAAGAGTGAGTTCAAATCATAGGATTTAGGGTAAGTTTCCAGAAGGTGAGGAGGTTGTCCAGGAAATCATAGCCTACAGGTGTTGGGGCTGGTCAGGAGCCTTCCCTGGCCTTAGGCTCCTTGAGAGTGAGTTGTATTGAATGTGTTAGAATACTTCAGCTCTTATAAGACTTTGATTCAGGACCATGCAACGGAATTTATGTCCAGAAAGTAAAGACAGACGCTGCACAGTCTGCGTTCTCAGAGTCCCAGAGGCAGGAAGTATGTGAGTGAGTGAGTGTGAGTCTGTTTGAGTGTGTGTATGTGTGTGTGTGTGTGTGTGTGTGTGTGTGTGTGTGTGTGTGTGGCGAGGGAAGACTGGGGTTGGTGACTAGAGACAGAACAGTGAGGAGGACTCAGTTGTCCTGCTCTGTAGCACAGCGGGGTGGCTGCAGAGGAATCATTTATTGTACATTTCTGAGTGTCCTCAGCACTAAAAAAAAAAATGCCTAGTTTGAGATGACAGGAATAATAATCTGATAGTGCTGATCACTGAATCACACTCATGCTGGAGCAGCCTCCTATACCTAAGATCATGCACGGCTACCGTGTCAGTGTGCTGGCTAGTGTTTTATGTCCACTCGACACAAACTAGAGTCATTTAAAAAGCAGGAAGCTCAGCTGAGAAGGTCCCCACTAGAGTAGTCTGTGAACCCTTTTCCAGATTGATGATTGATGTGGGAGGGCCCAGCTTATTTTGGGTGGGGCCTGGCCTGATGATTCTGGATTCTATAAGAAAGCAGACTGAGCAAGCCATGGTGAGCTAGCCGGTAGGTAGCACCCCTCCACAGCCTCTGCATCACTTTCTGCCTCCCTCTAGTTCCTGCCCTGACTCCCCTGGATGATGGACTCTAAGCTGTAAGGTGAAAGAAACCCTTCCCTACCCAAGTTGCTTTTGGTGATGATGTCTTATAACAGTAACAGAAACATTAAGACATAAAGAAGAGAAAGGGTGGTATATAGGTCTATAATCCTTGCTGGTTAGGAGGCTGAGGCAGGAGGATTGCAAGTTCAAAACTATTATGGGTAATTTGGTGAGACTCATCTCAAAATAAAACATAAAAAGGTGGCCGAGTACATAGCAAGCAGAGGGCCCTAGGATTCATCCCAGCACCAAAGAGAAAAACAAAACAAAATGAACAAAACAAAACAAAAATCCCAACCCACAACCACCAAGAGGAACCATTAAGAGCAGAGCAGCTCACATCTGAGAATCCCCATGTGCTCCACGTGCCTCCTATTGAGTTACTTGGTGGTAGGTGAGGTTCCAGCTGTTTCTTTGTCTCAACTTTGCTTCTGTGAAAGACAATGCTCTGCTCCTTCCTAGGGTCATTGTGACTGCCTGGGTCAGGTGCTGGCTATGCTCATAGGGTCATGTGAGATAGTGTCCAGAAGGACTTAGCATACGGTGTAAATGGTAATTGCCATGGTCCCTGGAGCTAAGATGATCTCATCTCTCCTGGCTGGATGTTCATTTGATGAAAGTCCAAGGACAGAAGTTTATGGACCCTTTCTAGTGGATCCTGTTGATTGTTTCCAATCTTCTGCATTGGCAGCTGATGGGGATTCAGTCACTGCCCTTTATTTAGGATGCTGCAAAGCTGTGAGGGATTTTATTACTGAGCAGTGTGCTGGCTTTGAGTGTGTGTATGTGTGTGTGTGTGTTGTGTGCCTTACTTATTAAGCTGGGACTTGACATATGCAACCTGGGACTACTCCAAATCAGAGCTGTGGAGCCAAGTGGGTGTAAATTGTGAGGCTCCCACAGATTTTCAAAGCTTTTAATTCTCTACACATGAATGCACCAGTTTTGGAAAATCTGAATTGCTTAAAAACAAGTATATACTACAGAGAAGTCTCAAGTTCTAAACAAGAGACTTTTTCTTGTTCCTCTTGGAAATGACTTCTCCATTGCACCTCAATTCTGCTCTGTGACGCTTCATGAACAGGAAAACTGTGCTTCAAAACTTCAATATAGTCAACAGAGGCAAGGGATTTATGGGTTCATTTCCACAGCCTGGTCCTCAGACTCCATCCATGCTTGTTCACAATGCACTTGAAAATGGATGTATCTAGAGACTAACTAGTGTTTAGCTGTTCAGTCTCCTTTCTCTTTGACTTCCCAAGCCTTGGTCATTGATGCTGCTTAGCTGAGCCTGTCTGGTTCCAATGACTGGTCCACATGGACCATCTTTTGGCTTTAGATAATAAGGGATAATCCTGTGGTCCCTTGTTCAAGTCCCCATGTAAACAGCACTATAATTAATCTGCCGTGTATTTTGTTGTGGGTATAGTGAACTTTATTGATGGTATTCAAGACAGTGGAGCTCCTTAGGCCTCTCTCATTATTCTGGGGGTCTGAGATGGAAACTGTGAGGGAGATATTCACTGTCAGGAGGCTGAGTTGCGACAGGGATTCCTCAGCAACTGAGGGCCTCTCTCTTGCCCTCATGTCCTTGCAGGGCAATCCAGGGCTTCTTACTCCTTGGAGGCCATGTAGGCTGTGAGGTCCACCACCCTGTTGCTCCAGCTGAATCCATTGTCATACCAGGAAATGAGCTTTACAAAGTTTTCATTGAGAGCAATGCCAGTGCCAGCATCAAATGTGGATGAGTGGGAGTCACTGTTAAAGTCACATGAGACAACCTGTCTTCAGTGTAGCCCAGGATGCCCTTTAGTGGGCCCTCAGATGCCTGCTTCACCTCCTTCTTTTTCAAGGTTTTTAATGTTTATTCATTACTGTTATTACTTCAGGTTACATCTCCACCACAGTGTCCTCTTTCAACCCCTCCCAGTCCCGCCCTCCCACCCTCCACCCCCATCCCTTCCTTCCTGCTCCTCTGGAGTGGAGTGTCCCTACATAACAGTCCCCTGCCCCAGTTCAGCAGTCATATGAGGGCCAAAAGCCTCCTCATACACTGGGAGCCTACAAGGCAGCACCACTAGGGAAAAGTGTCTCATTGACAGGAAACAAAGTCTATGTTCCTGTTCCCTTTGGTGCATTGACTGTAGTATAGTTATCCTGTACTATATGGCTAAAATCTGATTATAAGTGAATAGATGCCATGTGCGTCCTTCTGAGTCTGGGTTAGCTCACTCAGGATGACCTTCTCTAGTTTCATCCATTTGGCTGAAAATTGCATGATTTCATTGTTTCTGATGGCTGAGTAGTATTCCATTGTGTAGAAATACCATAGTTTTTTTTAATCCATTCCTCAGTTGAGGTTCATCTGGATTGTTTCCAGTTTCTAGCAAATAAGGCTGGTATGAACACAGATGAGGGAAATGTCCTTGTGGTTTGGTGAGGAGTCATTTGGATGTATACCCAGAAGTGGTATGGCTGGGTCCCGAGGCAGAGCTATTCCAAGTTTTCTAAGATATCACCAGACTGACCTCCATAGTGATTACACAAGCCTGCACTCTCACCAGCAATGGAGGAGGGTTCCCCTTTCTCCACACCCTCACCAGCATGTGCTGTTATTTGAGCTTTTGATCTTAGCCATTTTGACAGGTATGAGATGGAATCTCAGAGTTGTCTTGAGTTGCATTTCTCTGATGGTTAAGGATGTTGAGCATTTCTTCAAGTGTCTCTCAGCCATTAAGGATTCCTCCTTTGTGAATTCTCTGTTTAGCTCTGTTCCCCATTTTTTGATAGGATTATTTGATTTCTTGGCATTTAATTTCTTGAGTTCTTTGTAAATTTTGGATATTAGCCCTCTGTCAGATATGGGGTTGGTGAAGATTTTTTTTCCCAAGTTTTAGGTTGCCGTTTTGTTTGATGACTTTTGCCTTACAGAAGATTTTAAGTTTCATGAGGTCCCATTTATTGATTGTTGGTCTTAGATCCTGAGCTGTTGGTGTTCTGTTCAAGAAGTTGTCACCTATGCCAATGAGTTTGAGGGTTTTCCCCACTTTGTCTTCTATTAGATTTAGTGTGTCAGGCCTTATGTTAAGGTCTTTGATCCACTTGAACTTAAGTTTTGTGCAAGGTGATAAGTATGGGTCTAATTTCACTCTTTGACATGTCAACATCCAGTTAGTCCAGCACCATTTGTTGAAGATGCTGTCCTTTTTCCATTGTAGAGTTCTGGCTTCTTTGTCAAATCACCTCCTTCTTGATGTCATCATACTTGGCTGCTTGCTCCAGTCGGCGTGTCAGATGCACAACAGACACACTGCAGGTAGGAACATGGAAGGCCATGCCAGGGAGCTTCCCATTCGGCTCTGGGACAATGTTGCCTACAGCCTTGGCAGCACCGGTGGATGCTGGGATGATGTTTTGGCAGCCCCATGGCCATTACGCCATAGCTTCCCATAGGGGCCATCCACTGTCTTCTGGATGGCCCCTATGGCAATGGTGACATGGACTGTGGTCATGAGTCCCTCTACAATTCCAAAGTTGTCATGGATGACTTTGGCCAGGGGGCCTAAGCAGTTGGTAGTGCAGAAAGCATTACTGATCCCTTGAGTGTGTTGTTGTACTTCTCATGGTTTGTGCCCATCACAAACATGGGGGCATCAGCAGAAAGGGCAGAGATGATGGTCCTTTTGAACCCACCTTTCAAGTGGGCCCCAGCCTTCTCCATGGTGGTGAAGACACCAGTAGACTCCACAACATACTCAGCCCCAGCATTGCCCCGTTTGATATTACTGGGATCTCGCTCCTGGAAGACAGTGATGGCCCTCCCATTGATGACCAGTTTCCCATTCTCAGCCTTGACTGTACCACCAAACTTTCCATGGATAGTCATACTGGAACACATAGACTATGTAGTTGAGGTCAATGAAGGGATCGTTGACGGCAACAATGTCCACTTTGCATTCACTCCAATCTCCACCATTGTGTTTCAGGGTGAGGAAGCACTGTACCAGAAAACGTGATTGGCTTATCGATACCTTCTTACTCTGACCTATGCTGTCGTCCTCATATGGCTTCTCTCTGTTTCTCCATGGTTCTGTTTGCCTTTCTCATAGGGTTGTGTCTCTTAACTCACTCTGGTCCCAAAGGATGTCAGTACAGGTGATTTTATATGTCGAGATTGTTTCCCAAGTAAGGCCTCATTCTGAGGTTCTGCATGGATGTAAGCTTGGGACCCCACTCCAGCAGGGGTAATGCCATTGTCACAGAATATGGTCCTGCCTGGACTCCAAAACTATCTGAGTTATTAGTGCCAAGATGTGAAGGACCAATGACCACGTGACCTTCAGGATGATGGTTTGAGTTTATGGCATTGATCTGAACAGTGTTTTTAATTTTCCTTATTTTGAGGGACTAGACATTTTTCTCTTCTAAGATTACATCCTTTCATCTTCAGTTTTTAAAAACATACTTCAAAATGAAATGACAGGAAGGAAGGGATTCATTTTTGCTTTGAAAACTGCCTATAACTGAGATGCTCTGATCCATCCTCTTGCTTCCTGTTTCTTTGTCATCCGTGCCCCTGACCTATGACTGTCATTGCACGAAATTCAGGTCGATTAAGTGCAGCACCATGCTAACTACTTATACCCATCACTCTGTGGTTTTTGTCCATTCCTTGACAGCAGGAGCGGGACTTCATTTATTTTTGTGTTTTTACTATTGAGTCAAGACATAAAAATAAGCAGGGCATGTGTCTAGCCAAAGATGGCCACTGAGGCTAGAATGACTGGGGAGCGGGTTTGTGACATGGTCAAGGCTGTGGGCTCTTGCCACTGCTTTATCAAGGGGCTTGACCTCCTCCAATAGGACCTGTGGCTAGGCTGTGAAGACGATGAAGGCAGTGGGTCATTTATCAAGATGCTCTGAGAGATGCCGTCTGAGTTCTGGATCATCAGTCCTGGCTTTCTGCTGGGATCACTTGTTTTTAGTAAGAAGAGCTAAGGTGGCTGTGGAGACATGTATGATGTCACCTGCTCACCACTCCCGCCAGCTTCAGGTCGTGGAGGGCATCCAGAAGGGCAAAGCCCTCAGTGATGAGGATGTTCATTTTTGTGCTGAAGTATTTTCCATCAAGGAGAGCACTTGGAGTTGTTTGTTGGTTTAAGTGCCTCTTCCGGGAAGGATTCTTTGGCTGTGCAAATAATTTTCAGCCACCACAGCTTCTAAAAGGAAAATTGTGCGAGCCTGGGCTGACCTCTGCCTGAAGGCTACCCGAGGGCAAGGACTGGCTGGCAGGAACAGTGCAGACAGGTGTCTGGTCCATTGGAGGGCTCATGTTTTGTTACTACACACACACACACACACACACACACATACAAATACAAACACACACACACATACATACACATGTTGAATTGTAGTCCATATATAATACCTGAGGCCCTAGAGTTTTAAATCATATTAAATCTCTAGGTTTCTCCACCTGATGTATCTGCTGTATATGCTGCTTTGTGCCCCAGACCCACAACCCATATATCCCCATTTCCTCTAACCTCCAGTGACCACAGTTTTGATTTCCACCTCTGCGTGCTTTAATTTATTGTTTTAGGTTTTACCTAAGTACAACCATGCATGACTTTCTCACTTAGGTTGGTTACTTAGCTGAGCTAGATGTGTTCTGTGGTAGTAGCTCCCTCCATTTAAAAAATGACAGTCTTGTAGTCATCAGCATGGCATTGCCCACCTTAAAACCTATAAAGTTACTATGTTGCTGTTCTGTGACTTTTTTTTTTGGGTGGGGGGAGACAAAAACAAATGTCTCTTCATCTCAGAAAGGCCACTAATGCAGTCCTAAGAAAAAATTCCAACTGGGTCTAGCTTGATGGGCCAATGAGCTTACTGGTGTTGCCTACAGGAGCACAGGTGAGGGGTTTCTGACAAGAGCGTAGGTGGGAGTTACCTACAAGGGCATGGGCGAGGGGTTACCTACAGTAGCATGGTGACTCCAGGCCAGGCGCATGACTAAAAATGTCCACCGTAGGATGGATGAAAACTCAGCAGAACTACATCTCTGGACCTTTTTCAAAACTCACAGAAAGCTCTGCCCGCTGGAGAGTCTCCTCTCCAGGGAGAAGCCTTAAATCTTCCAAGTTCTGGAAGCTTCCTTAGCCTTGGCGCTTTTGTTCACTTCTTGAGCCTTGTCAACTGTTAACTTCTCTAGTCCCATGAGCCTTCCTCTTCCCTCCGATAGGGACTATTTTAGTTCATAGATAGATACGAATTTGGATAGCTGCACAACTCACCTCAGATAGAATGATCTCTTGTGAAAAAACAAAACCCACGTGCATTTGTTAAGGTTTTCTCCAGAATTGACAATTTCTGAATGGCTGCAACACTAACTAAACCTTGTTGATTATCCCCCAGGACAAGTGAGTTTTCTCTAAGTCAGCGAAGAGCATTTGCATGAAGGAACCTGTGCTTCTCTAGGCCAGTGCTCCACAAGGACAAATAACACGTTCCAGGTAATGGTGTTGTCTTGATGTTGGTAAGACTTCGACCAGCGTTATGACCGACTTGCAGTGAGTGAGTTTGCAGTCTGGTTTGAGTTCATAGTTTGGCAACGCTCTTCTCAAATCCTAGCTCCGGTGTAGGGCTGTGCTCCCAGCCCCAGTTTTGCTATGTGAGGGAGGATACCATTACTTACTTACTAAGATTTGCAGCTTACAAAAGCCCATGGATTAAAATAAACAGTTTTTAGTTTAGTGGATCCCAGGAAACAAAAATACTGCAGGGTGTGCAGTGTTCTGATGGTGCAGTTCAGACACACATAGATAAAAAGGAAAGCTTCCATTCATGCTGTTTGACACACGGCTTCAGATCAGAGAGAATCCAAATGCACCAGGTTCTGCCCTGCCTGCTTCCCTCTGAATCTCCCAAGAGTCCTTCTTCTCTCAGATTAAACAGACTCACCTTTAATATCCTGTTTCTGCAGGCCTTGGGTCTCTTCTATAACATAAACCAAAGCTTTGCACGGAGTCAGGAACCTTTGGAAATGCAGCATTTAGATCCTGCGGTGTGGTCTTGAGTCTGGTCCACCATCCCATAGTCCTGCTGTCCCATGGATAACCGCTCTAAGGACCAATTGATTCTGATGTCACCAGTGAAAGTGGGCAGATCTTTCTCTAATATGCATTTTTACAAAGCAGTGATTGAAGCCAAGTAGGAAAACAGGAGCCAGTAGGAGAGGCACAGAGTCCAAGATGTGAGTGCCGGGCAAAAGAGGGTCATGGGGTGATGTGTCTGCCAGTTGAGCTCACACAGGAGACAGTAGAACAGATCAAAATCATCAAACACAGGAGTGCCAGACCTCAGGGGAACAAATGGAGTTCTGCCATCTTGACACTACTGCTAGACCTACCACATGACCCTCTTTGCTCTGTCAGAAGTCTCCAGACACATTGTGACCACCTCAGCTCACAGAGATGGAGAAAAGTCATGCGAGGACAAGGGAAGCAGCTGGCTGGTGTTTGCCACCAGTTGGAAGTGTTGAGAGACCGCTGATGCATACAGAGGTGTTTAAGTCAGACTCTCGGCCTCCTATCCACATCACACACCTTGCATTTAGAGGATGTCTTCCTTTCTGGTCAGAGAGCTACAGGCCTGTGTTTCACATGTCCTTCTGGCATAGTTGCCTTCCAGGATGAGACATGGAGAGAGTCCTCCACACAGCTCAGAATGTGCTAGGTGCTTCAGTTAGGAAGCCAGGACACCTAGTGTAGCTTGGTAACCCCTGAGTGCTCCAGACCCAGCAGCAGCTTCCAGCCTTCTGTGGAGCTGGTGTTGTGTCAGGGAGGATTGCTTCCTGTCACTGTGGTTTCCTGGGGATCCAGGGAACTCAGCCTATCCCAGGAAGATGCTCACACTGTCCACACTGCTCCGTAGCTCAGCGAGCTCTTACTTTCCAGAGAGACTTGCCTCCTGAGAAAGAGGACTGCCCCAGCCCTTGGAGGCTTCCCTGACGATCCATGGATATGAAGATGCTGTTTCTAAGACAAGGTTTCACTGTTGGCTTGGGCTGGGCTTACTCTTGTGTGAATCCTCCTGTCTCAGCTTTCTGAGGTCTGAGATTACAGTTATGTACCTCCACCCCTCCTAGGATCCAGGCTTTTGGTATCGAATATGAACTCTGTCGCTGCCATGAATCCAGTCTGGACTTGCTTCTTCCCTCTGCCCAGCTTAGGTGACTGTTGTCCATCACAGCCCTGTGGGGGTTCTTAGGAAACATTGTACTGGTTCTCCCATGACGGAACAGAATCAAAGGGGAAAGGAAAGCTCTCAGAGGTTAGAGTTAAATTCTTCCTCTCATACTGGAAACAGGCCTGTGGGTTTGCTCTGAACTCCAGCCTGACTTACCTCACCACACTCTATCAAAGTTTTCAGCTTCAGAGTCAGCTTGCCAGGCTCAGTCACTGAGCTCCTCCTGCCCTGATGGGATGCAGAGCCCTTGGCTCAGCTCCTCTCCAAAATCTCAGGGGAGACCTTTGACATAATTGCAGTGTGTCCAAGTTCAGGCCTCTTTAGTTCAAATCCATGGGTGCTTTCTGAGTTTAGAAACACTGTCACACACCCCTGTCCTCACACTCACATGTGTGCGTGCACACAGAGACCCAAGGTCCCTTTTAACACGGCATAGCCACTTCTTCCCAAGCTCAAACCCTACTATTCTTTGAAAAGCCATGGTCTCTACATCTTTGGATTTTTCTTCACAATTTGCCTCCTTAGATTGCAGCCCTTCTCTCCCCTCTGTTGCAAAAGTTACATTTAGATTTATAGGAACTGCCAAGAGCGGAATACTTTGTTCCAAGTGAGCTTGATTGTGACATTACTGTCTTCATCATGGCTTCCTGAAAACAGAAGGGTCCCTGCTGTACCCAGGCTGCCAATCAGCATTTGGCTGGGTGAGGGCCATGCCTGTGTACACATGGATTCTGCACACACAGATCCCGCAGCGTCAGGGTTTTCCAGGTGGTCAGACGTGAGGAAGGCAGACATTGCTGTGTCAGCACTTGAGTCTGGGTTCTTGCTAGTGGTCATGGACTTGGTGGCCTCCTTACTGTCAGGGTGGGTTAAGTCTCTTCTTTACTGATGAGGAAATCCTGTGAATATTCCTGTGGAACAGTTCTCCTTACGCTTGCGGCCACATGCTGAATCCTTGATGAGAGTTCTCTGGGGGAAGTCCATGCCCCTGGATGACTTCCCGTTCTGGGATGTTTAGCCTTCTATCTCAGGTCTTTGACAATAAGGAAACATTTCATTTCCAGCCTGAGAGAGAGAAAGCTGTTGCTGCAAGATTATGACAGGAAATAACAATTCTGACAGCCACATTCCCCCAGACTCTAGTTTCCTCTCTGTGAACTTTGGCATTGGCTGGTCTGAGCCATGGCCGGTTACTAATAGAGTAGTTTCCAACGGCCAGATTCCTCAGACAGTCAGGGCTTTTCAGGACTTTCTTTATCACAGTGACCCAACTTGAGGTCCTGACTCTATAGTCTCTCTCTTTTCCTGTGAAGATGAATTCTTGTTAGATGATAAAGCTCATTGGCCATGTGTCCAGTGTAACAGATTCAAGATTGAAGTGGAGGACAGTCCATACTATTCTGTCCATTTCAGACGAAATGGACACAGACAGGAAAAAGTGGAAACCGTTGAGATTATGTACCGCTGTCTAAACCTTAGAGGGATGGGGGCCAGTGGTATACTTTCCTATCAATGGCTCACACAGCCCCCAACTTTGTGGCCTGCAAACTACTGAGCCCATATTCTATCCAACATATTCATACTATGTGTGTGGATTTTCATCAATAGGCAGAAAAGGGTAGGGAGCCTCCCAGCTAGGAGAATTTACAGACCTACCCCATCCTCAGTGGGCTTTGACTACATGCCACTTGCCCTCACTTGTCATTTGATGGGCAGGAGGTCTCACTGGTCTTGCTGGGCACAGCTTATTCTGTTTTTGCACTTGGAGTAGCTGGCCTCCCTTCCAGTCCTCTAAAATCAGATCAGTCACTGCCTTATCTTCCTGTGAGGATCTAGACACTTCCTTCCTAGCTGCTGTCTCCTACCAGCAGAAACTCAGATGGGCCCTGAGCCTCAGGACCGCAGCTGTGCAGGTCAAGGCCAGCCTCACACACGGTTCTGGAAGGTGGCCAAGGGACGAGGCATTGTGCAGAGCCAGAGCCATGGGGGGTTTGTTGTATAAAGTGTCCACATCACCTTGCTGCCAAAAGGTTCTAGATTGTAGACACAGGCCTTGCTGTAGTCCTGCCTCAGAGTTGATGTTCCACACACGCCTTTGGTTCTGTTTACCTGTCTACAGTGCACCTGGGACCTTCCATTCCCTCTCACCTCCTATGTCTCTATCATAGCAATAGCAATGGGTTTTTTTTTGTTTGTTTTTTAAAGAATGTGACATTCAAATAAGATAAGAGTACCAAAAATGAGAAAGCAATGAGGTGTTTTCCCATATTTTCATAAAAGAGGACTTTTTTTCTTTTGGCAGTGGTTGCATGTTCTTAGTAAATGTGTGTTGAATATACGAACAAATGCCTCAAGTAGCTTCCAATGGCCACATCATGACCTACCACTGGAAACAGGGTTATTTCACACTTTGAATACTTGTTTCAATTTTTTTTGTGTGTGTTTATGATGTATAGAAGTGTTTGTATGTGTGCATGTGCACATGTATGCATGCGTGTTTTCATGTGTGTATGTGTGTGTGTGTGTGTGCGCGCGTGCGCGTGTACTTGAATAGGTACACCTGCATGCATGTGGAAGTCAACTCCATCAGGGGTCCTCCTTGATTGATATGACCCTCCCCCCCCTTTTTGAGACATTGAACTCAAAACTTACTGATGCGTTTAGATCGGCTGTTCAATGCACTCTAGGGATCATCTTGTTTCTGCCCTTACAAAGTGGGGTTTTCAGATATTCGCCATCATGACCAGCTTTTACACAGGCCTGGAATCCAAACTCATGCCAACTGAGCCGTCTCTCCAGCCTTCAAAAGTTGATGTGCTGAGATTTTCTTCTTGGAATAAACTTTTAAAAAATATTGAAATAAATTAGATTTACAGAAATGCTGCCCAGAGTCAGACTGGAGAGTCAATGTTAACATCTTGTATAATGATGGACTCTTGTTAGAATCCAGAAATGAACACAGATAGACTAATTTCCACTCAACTACAGGCCTACTCAGAGTTTATAGGTTGTTAAATTAATGCTCTTACATCTATTTCAGGGTCCATTTCAGGTTGCCACTTTGTATCCATAACAAGTTGAGAACTTTTTTTTTCCCCTGTAAAATTATAAGAATAAAACCTCCTTTTTAGAAAAATAGCAATCAATGCATTTATGGGAGTTTGGTAGAATTATTCTGTAAAGAATAAGATCATATTTTAAATTTTATGGTCCATCTAATCTCTGTCACAGCTATAATCCGGAGACTGCAGTGCAGACAATGACACTATGTAAGCAATGTCCAGGACCAAGTTGCAATAAAACTTTATTTATAAAGACAGGTTGTGGGTAGAATGTATTTTGTGCTCATGTAGACCTCAACCTGCTCATGGAATAGTTTGTGCTCACTTGTCCCTTTCTCCTCTTCCCTCAAAAATCTATGTCCCCATAGTTTTGACTATAACAGGATATTGTATAGTTAGAGTCTTATAGTCCTTTTCAGACTGGCATCTTTCTCTTTCTCTTAATAATGTAGATTAAGTTTCCCTAAGTGGTTGCTTTGGCTAGAAAGTTCATTGGTCTTTAGCAGCAAATGATACCATAGGTATCATAATCATCCATCCATCCATCCATCCATCCATCCATCCATCCACTTATTTAAACCTTGTAGGCATTTGTGTGGATATATGTTTTCAACTTACTTAGGTAAATAACCAACGACTGTTACTTCGGATCACACAACAGGATAGATGTGTGTGTATAGTTGTGTAAGAAAAAGTAGCATACCATCCTGGAGCAGCCCCAGCAAATGCATGGAGGCTCTGGGTGCCACCAACATCTGTGCCAGCACCTTCTGTGTCAGCGAATGCATGGAGGCTCTGGGTGCCACCGACATCTGTGCCAGCACCTTCTGTGTCAGGGTCGTGGATTTCAGCGTTCTGTAGGTATAGATCACTTTTTAATTTTCAGTTTCTTGTTGGCATAAAGCTAAACATCTTCACACACTTGGCGTTTCTCATCTTGGTGTGCATCACCTGAGGTCTTCAGACCATTTCCTGGAGGTGGCCACTTTCTTAGCTTCACACACTTGGCGTTTCTCATCTTGGTGTGCATCACCTGAGGTCTTCAGACCATTTCCTGGAGGTGGCCACTTTCTTAGCTTCCCACACTTGGCGTTTCTCATCTTGGTGTGCATCACCTGAGGTCTTCACACCATTTCCTGGAGGTGGCCACTTTCTTAGCTTCACACACTTGGTGCTTCTCATCTTGGTGTGCATCACCTGAGGTCTTCACACCATTTCCTGAAGGTGGCCACTTTCTCCTAGGATGTGAGATTATTTTTCTTACAACAGAAGTTTTAAATTTTAATGATGATCCCTTGCCAATTATTCCTCAGAGGTCTTGAATCTTATCATATATTTTGCCTAAGGACTCTCACCAAGCCCAAGACCACAGGTTTTCTGCTGGGAGTTCTGCGGGTCTGTGCTTGCTCTGCATTGGTCTGTGAACCAGTTAGAGTTAATTTTCAATGCATCTCTCTAGATTTGCTTTTAAAAATGTTCAGTCCAGTTTTTCTAGCATTTGCCGGAAATGCCTTCTTTTCTTCATCGTGCTGGTTGTGGGTCTTCATTAGGGGTCATACGGGTGAGATTGTCTTTCTGGATCATTGCCCTGTTTTTGCTGGCGTTTCCCTGTCCTGAGTACTATGACAACTCCAGAGTAAACCCTCCTTTTCGGGGATTTCAGGGCTCCAGTTTCCACCTTCTTCAACACTGTGTTAGTTGTTTTTTGTTTGTTAAATTCCTTAAGAATCTAGACAGTTTTGGGATATGATTTTTCAACTCTGTTCTTTCTCTGGAGGTGTTTACTAACAGACTTTGGGTTTTTTCTTTTCTTCAAGTGTCCTTGGCACTCACACAGCTCTTTGTGGTGTTTGGATTTTTCCTTCTGGGTTGACTGCATGATGCTTTTTGTTTTTGTTAAGTTTCTGGACGTTGCCCATGTCCCGGTTAGATCATATGTACAGCACAGTTCCTGTTTAGAGTTGACAACTGGAGAAACTGCATTTGGAAGGTGTGGCTTTCGGCATGCTTAGTGAAAAACAAAACCACTACAAAAAGGAATTTCTGAGAACATCTCGACTTATGAGTAATCTCACTCTACTTCCTGCTTGGTCTAAGACCTACTGATCCTCCTGGGAAGGCCAGGCTCCGTGTGCCTGGGAACGGGGCTGAGGGCAGGAGAATAAAGGGAGGAGGTGAGGGTGGCACTATGGAGGCCTGAAGGCTGCTACTCTTGGCTTGCCAGTGAAGGCCTTGGATTCCCAGGATGTAGAGAAGGACCCAGGACCAAGGGAATATTATTACTGAGGGGTTTTACAGGGTGACTGACATAGTCATCATGTGAGAGGATGAGGAATTTTCGACTGATTTATACTGTGGATTTTTTGTTTGTTTGTTTGTTTGTTTTTGAGGTTTTGTTTTGTTTCACCCTTAGCCTTCCGGGCACCAGGCCATTATGGATTAGAAATCTTTGGAAAACAGTTGCATAAAGGTTTGCTTATAATTTTAAAGATGTCACAGACCTCCTGAACCTCGGTGAACCTACAAGTTGGAAACCTGATTAAGAAGTCCTGTTCTGAAAGACATATTGCCACTTGTACCCTGTGAGGGCTGCCAAAGCATGTTACAAGAATGTGTACTCTTCGAACTATGATGTTTTTCTCCTAATGCCATAGACTACAGCCTGTCAGTAAACTATGGCCGATAGGCCCCGTGAGGCCAGGCACCAGTTTTGGTAAGTAAGAGGTCATTGAACTGCAGCCATGAGAGTGACAGGGGACCAGATGGAGACAAAGAAGGACTCCTCTGGGTGTGACCCACGCCTTCCTTCATCTTGGTCACTGGAAACTTTTATTCTCTTCTGCAGGTACTGCACCCTTGGCTGTCCAACCCTCTCATTCCTCTGTCTTCACAATGTCGTGTTCTATAGCCCTGATAATGTCCCCAGAGTGATGATGACATTTTAAACTGGAGTCAAGACCACTCCAGTCTTCTTCTTCCACATGTGGCTCAGCAGAGAGGTTCAACAAAGTGTGGCAAACCCTCCCTTGCACCAACTCACACCCCCACTAGCCTCATCCCTGGTAGCCTCAGATCTGTGCTGGGGCCTTGCCTGTGGGAACATGTGTCTGGCTAGTCTGGGTGTCTCCTGCTGTTTAAACAGAGCCTGCTGTGTGATGGCTAGCAAGCAGTAGCTGAGAACCCAAGCAGATAAAACCACTTTATTTGCTATCGATGGGTGGGTGGCATGAGTCTCCCTTTCTTACATGGCTGCTGGGAGAACCCAGGGAGGAAGTGTGACTTACACTGGCCAGTATCCCAGCAAGTGCTTCCATTTGTGTTCCCAGAGCTCATGGGAAGAAGACACAGAGTGGTTTCAGGGTTCACTGAGGGTTGGGAGAGATGGCCCAGGTGTTAAGAGCATTGACTGCTTTTATAAAGAACCCACCCATTCTTTCAATTCCTAGCACCCACTGACAGCTTACAACTGCCTGTAACTCCAGTGCCGGGGGTCTGACACCCGCTTCTGGCTTCAGCAGGCACCAGGCACACACGTGATACACAGACATATATGGAGGCAAAGCATCCATATACATATAATACAACAAATTATGCATAAAAGTATTCTAACAGAGAGTTTCATTGATTCCTTGGACAACTACACACACTGCAATGAGAAGTCAAAGGAAGCATAGTGGGAGGTCAGGCTTCAGTGGCAGAGGCTGGATTCTGCTCTAGGGCTAGAGGGTCATTGTAGAACTTTGTCTCCCAACTAAGCATCAGCTCTCATGGCTGACTTTCTTCTTGTCCATGAGAAAAGAAAAAACCCAGTGCTCTGAAACTCTGAGTGGAGGGTGGATCTTTTTTTTTTTTTTTTCCTAGAATCAGCTCTTAAGAGTTTGCTCATATCTGAAATGGACAAGGTCAATACAAGAAACAAATATGGTCTCAAGGCTCACGGGTATCTCTATGGTATGACAAAGTTCCCAGCTGTGGTGAGAAGGCACTATGAAGGGTAAACAATACTTTCAGGGAGCTCTGGATTGCCCTGAGCTGCACATCTATAGGAGGATGAGCAGAGGGGAAGCAATGCTGGTTGTTAAGAGTTGGGACAGGGTCTCCTGGGAAGAGCAGCTCATGGGGAAGATGCATTAAGAGTCATTTCGTCTAGGCTAGGTGTGCCAGAGCTGCAGCTGGAAGGTTTTTGTGACCCCTGCGGAGCTCAGCCCACATGGAGCACAGGCTGAGACCACATCCTCTTTCACCCCTCACAAAAGGATGAGCTATAGGAACTGGGCTGTTATCCACAAAGGGCAGACTGGTTTTGATCAAGAGCAGAGCACATATCTGCTCCTGGACACAAGATATTTTTACAGACATCTGTGGTCTTGGCGTTCAGCCACACACAGACTCCATCCAGTGCCAAACACTGTGGAGGCATCAACCGAGGGTACATAGACTGGTTGGTGTGTCAGTGGGGAAATATCTGCTCTGGTTATGTTGATTTGTTTGCAGAGAGAAACCAAGAAGGGCATGGCACCTTCTGTAAATAGCCAGGAATGCTCTTGAGGGCTGCTGACACATTAAGAGCCTTCATGACCCCTTGGACACTTAAATACCTTCCTTTTTCTTTACTTTTTACTTTTTTTTTTTTTTTTTGGAGGGAGGGTTTGAGACAGGGTTTCTTTAAGTAGTGCTAGCTGTCCTGGAACTTGCTCTGTAGACCAGACTGGCCATGAACTCAGAGATCCACTTGCCTCTGCCACCCTAAATGCTGGGCTTAAAGGTGTGCGCCACCATGCCAGGCTTTAAATTCTATCAGTGTGTTGGGTGACAACTTTTCCTTTCCGGTGTTTAATGTACAAAGGATTTGTACCTAGGTTGGTACCCATCCTCACACCCACAGAGTGGCTCACTTACCTGTTGTTCTTGCTTCCCAGTCCCCAACAAAGTCAAAAGGGAAGTCTAGGTCATCAGGTAATTTTTCAAAGCCCCCGATCCTCACTATGTGCTTCTATGACCTCAGGAACCCACCAGATTTCACACCAGGAGGATTGTCTTCTAAGACCTGCTCATTTGACTTAAAGGAAAACAAGCACTGAAAGATGGACCTGCTCTCCAGGCCTCCTCCCATACATACAACATAGGGGAATAATTGCTTAAGTAGCGCTCACCCTTTGGAAAGGGCTGATGTCCCTTGGAAGTAAAGGTCTTATATTGTGCTATAGTTTGCAGGTCTTCAAATGAATGTCATGTGTCCACACCAAATAGTCTTTGAGTTAGGGAAGAAATCTTCCAATAGTGACCACTGTAGAGAAATAGCAACCCAACCCAGGCGTGTTGCTTTGATGGAAACAGACTCAGCACAAATGTGGTTTCTGCCATCAATGGGTTAACTTAGGACTCCAGGCACTTGGTACCTTAGGTCTATCATCATTTCTTGACTTCTAAGCCCTCTAAGGAGACACTCACCTGCTTGGCCACATGTACAATACACAGATATGTGTTTGCCTCAAGGAGTTGTTCTGTAAAGTTCAGAGAATGGTCTATGATAGCTATAATTTTAGTCTTGAATGAGTGAGTTTATTAAGCAGATAGTGAGCAGAAGTGTCTTAGTCACTGTTCTATTGCTGTGAAGAGACACCATGACCAAGGCAACTTACAGAAGAAAACATTTTATTGGGGAGTTTGCTTGCTTACAGATTCAGAGGATTAGTCCATGATAATCATGGGGGGAAGCATGGTGTCAGGTAGGTAGTCTTAGTTCTACAGAAGTAACTGAGAGCTACATTCTGATCTTCAGGCAGAGAGAGAGAGAGAGAGAGAGAGAGAGAGAGAGAGAGAGAGAGAGGATAGTATCAATAAATGAGGTGTGGGGGATGGGAGCTTCAAACACAGAGCAGAAACTGACCAGGGAGGTCCCATTGAGTCAGCTGGCTCTAGCTCCTGCTTGAGATGCAGTCCAGAGTGGGGCAGAGAGTTCCCTTCCTGGGGCTTCCAAGTAAAAAAATGAAGGGCAGAAAAGTGACATCATCAAATTGGGACTTCAGAATATCTAGCTTAAACCGACTGGGGAAGTTGAAGTCGGCAGCTGAGTTCCGGATGGCGAGGGTTCTCTCCGCCCTCTCTATGAATGACCTCCCAGCTTCTCTTTCCCACTGTAGACATTTTCTATCAGGTGGCAAACTGTAGCAACCTCTATTGGAAACAGTTTTCCTTCTAGCTGTTCCCAATGTTACAATGTTTTAAAGGCTCTAGTTGTTTGTTAAAGGGCCCGGGGCAGGCAGCCTGAGTCGGAGGAGGATTTGTTTTGTTTTGTTTGTGGACAGGGTCGGGTCTTGGGAGACTTTAGTCTTAAGTGTTTGTGGGAAATCCTACTTCCATAGTCAGATTTTCAGTGGCTCTCAAGCAGTACATTGCTATTTACCAACATAATGTACATTAGAGGAGATTAAGGACTGTTTGGGGATCCAACAGGAACCTTCTTAGGTGAAATAGGATGTAAGAAGGAAGAAGACTTGGGACCCAGAGGCTACTGCTGACCAGCTGAACTGCATATGCCCTGTGAAGGGCTGTGCCAGACAAGTCAGCACAGGATCTGAGGTTGAGTGGCAGAGTGGCCTTGCATAGCCTCCCTGAGGGACACTTCCATGTGGCACGCGGTCTCGTTTGTGAAGCGTCTCAGGTAAACATCATGTAGGCTGGTTTAGTGAGCGGTCCAAAGAGCAGCAGTTATATAAAGAGGATATTGGGGCTAGGCTGCCTGAATGAGAAGAAAGGGGCAGATGGTGGGCTGCTGTGTCCACATAGCAGAGGATCAAACTGTGACCTCTACAGCAGCTGGGAGAGGCAGGAAGGATCCTCTCCTAGGGTTGTGAAAATAGTAGGGCCCTGCCTACACCCTGTCTCAGTCTTCTGGCTTCCAGGACTGTAAGAGAAGTGATGGCTGTCCTTCGATCCACCCAGGTTACCAGCCTTCATGTCATACCTGGGAGCTGGCACAGCGGTTGAACAGAAGGCAGTGACCTATATGCATTGAGGTGGCAGCGTCTGGCATTAGAGGGGTACAAGCAGAACAATGAGGCGTGTGGCAGACAGTGGGGCTGTCCTGGCAGAGACTGCGCATACTTTGGACAGGCTCAAAGGTGGCTCTGAGGTAGATTGAGCAGATGGACTCAGATGTACCTGTTGTGAGTAGAGGCGGGGCAGCTTACCTCAGAGAAGTGAGTGTAACTAGGTTGTACATTAGGGTCCACAGGCAGCTTAGTGTTCTGTGTGCCTTTCTGAACTGATGACCATCTTTCTGTCTTTTCCATCACAGAGTCAGACGCTGAATACTTTCAACTATGGAGGAGTTGGCGCCTTATGAACCCAGGGGTCCCCTGATAGGAAGCAGGCTTTTAATATTGGGAACCTTCATTGGGTCAGGCCCAAGATTCCCCGAGCCCTCCAGAGCCTGCAATGTACCTTCCCCCATCTCTGCCAGAGTAGCTGTGGCCCTACTCCCTCTCACCACTGTACCACCCAGTCCTGTGAGGCTGTTTCATGGGCAGTCTCACAAACTCTCAACCCTTTTGGCTTCCCACAAGGAACTTAGAAGCATATTTGCCTTCATCTAATCTTCTATCATAGCACATGGTTCATTTGATTTAATTTCTTCCAGTTTGATGTCTCAAGGAAATTTTCTATGAGTTATGCTTCCAGTTATGTGAGAGTTTCTCCCAGCTGCACTGGCGCTCATTTCCAGAGCTCACAGGAGAACCTTTCTGGTTGGGCGTGTTAGGTGCTTGTCTTGGTACTTGGACAAACTGCCCAGCAAAGCAATGTTAGGAAGGAACGATTTGCTTTGGCTCACAGTTTGAGGGACAGTCCATCCTGGCGAGAAGCTCTAGGCACAGGGAAGTGAGGCAGTTGGTCACATTGATCTGCAGTCAGGAAGCCCGAGCGACGACGGGTGCTGGCATTCAGCTCGCTTGCTCCTTTTTGTTGGTCTGGGCCGCAGACAGTGAGAGAGTGCCATTCAAACTTAGTATGTATGAGTCTTCTCACCTCAATTACCCTAAGGTAGAAACTGTCTCAATGACAGATTTATTTCCATGGTGACCAAAAGCTCATCAAATTGACAATTAAGATTAACTTCCACAGAGAGTAAATGAAGGCAGGGGACATCCACTCAGAACCTCCTGCCGGGATGCAGCCTGGCTGAGGTGGGTGGGCTCTTTGCTATTTCACTCACTTCTGTGGCCTCAGGGTCTCTCTCATCATCCCTCCCACACTCAGTCCGCATTTGCCTTGTGGGATCAGTAAGGGAAGCAAATAATAGTTAATGAACTGATTGTCTTCTAGGAATAGATCATCAATCAGCTATAATCAAAATCAATCCAACAAAACTAGCTATACTTACTAATATTTTTGGAATCTGATGAATTTGTTCACAGGGATCATCAACAGGGATGTTTCTTCTATAAGTTGCTAGACTCCAGCCCACACTCAATGTCACAGGCAGAGGTCTGCACACTTTCCTCATCATTCCTTAGTGTGTCACTTTCCACAAAGAGAGAAGAACATAAAATTGTAAGAAAGTGAGGAAGGGACATCCTCCTGCTACCTGGAATGGCTGCTGTCCTTATTCCGGAAGACTCAGATAGGGGCTCTAGCACACAGAGAAAACAGCATTTCCAAGTACACGGCTGCCGACAGTTGTGTAATCATGACTCCTTCATCAAACAAATAATCACGCAAAACTGTTGCCTTTTTGGTGTTTGTGGGGACCTATTGCACAATCTGAATTCATTGTGCTGACCTTGTGACCAGCCGAGAAAA
Organism: Lophiomys imhausi; assembly: GCA_907164525.1. Lineage (NCBI taxonomy): Eukaryota > Metazoa > Chordata > Mammalia > Rodentia > Muridae > Lophiomys > Lophiomys imhausi. The sequence continues at coordinate 6,026,100 of CAJQZJ010033015.1, read as the reverse complement.
TCCCCCTGAAGAAAAACATCCGGGGTTGAGCTGAGGGAGGACAGGGGAGAGAGGTCATACAGTAAACAAACACCTGGCCCAACTTGTCCTTATTCCTCCCAAAGTGTCTGGACAAACAAATGATACCTCCAAGATTAAAAAAATAAGAGCTTACAAAAGGGAAAACGAAGCATGAAAGACATTGCAGGGAAAAGAAATAAAGGTCAACAATAAGTGAGAAAAAAGACACGTGAGTGGTTGACAGTGTTTAAAGGGAACGAAGCTAGTGAAGTTAGTTAGTGAATGAAGTGTTCGAGGTGAGAGTGTTAGAAGAGATGATCAGTGTCTCTAGTCTCCCCTCAGCCTTGGCTAGCATGAGCATTCTCCTCCAATGGAGCAGGAGCCCTGGGAACACAAGTGTGAAATACGGCGAGGTGGTACCCTGTGTTTCTCTTGCTTCTGAACAGCACAGATGATAGCAGGCTATGAAAAGAACCAGTCTGTCAATATGTCCTTGTTTTTCTTACTAGCAAGGAACACTTTCAGAAGCCCAAGTATCACAGCTGCCTTTTGTCATCATGTGCTCTCAGAAACTCAGAGTTTGGAAGCCAGACTTTCTTGAGGGGCAATGGCAGCTTAACCTGTCTGACCTCGTGCTGAGGTGACAGCAGCTGCTTGGATGGGTTTCCTTGAAGCCTACATGCCCCATTGTGGCAGTGTATGAAGCAGGAGAAACAACTGATTTTACACCACTCAGAGAAACACGCATTTCTTCACAGCACAAAATTTAAGAGAGGATGACAGGCCACCTAAGAAATCTAGGCCACCTCAAGATCCCTTTCCTGGAGTTATGTGACTGACGCCTCCCACACCTGGACAGCCACCCTATCCAATGCTTGTATTCTCCTGGGAGTTTGGGAGCGTAGATGAGCAAAGGTTGTCCTGTCTCCAGGGCTAAGGAAGAAAGAAATGAAGCCTTAATGTGCCTTCTCTCTCTAACCCCCTGTGCTAAGCACCTATTCACCCTAGCCTTCATATCTTAAAGAAAGGAAGAATTTATAATAAGCTGTGATGTGTTCTCACTATATGCAATGAGCCAATTAATTGCTCAAGGCTCTTAAAATTGTATAAGAATAAAAACCCCATAAACCCCAACCCCCCCCCAACACCAATTTAGTGATTTTAAATAAATGATAAATGAGTGACAATGTTTATCCTTTATAAAAGGCCCTTAAATACAGACTCAGACAGAAAACAATGGAAAATAATCATTTGGCATATTTCTCCAACACATTGCCCTTTTACTTGTCAGTCTCTTTAACTTATCTGAGCCTAGCTCACCGCTGATCAGGAAGCATCCCCAGGCACACTTGTCACTATGGCAAACACTTTTACAGAAAAGGACTGTGAAGGTTGGTACTTTTGACAGTGTGTCATGCTCACAGAAGTTGGACCTTACAAAGGACAGTGGATCACTAAATCAGAACCACAAAGAGCCATTTCTGGAGATGTAATCCACTTACCCTTAAGGGTTGTAGAAGATGCAGAGCCAAGCAAAGTCTGGTCTCCACGGCTCGTACTGGACTTTGTAGCTGTAATCACAGGAGAAGATGAAGATGGACTTGAAACAGGCAGACAATTATCTCAATGCAATACACGCATGATTAACTAGGACGTGAATTATTCAGAGAGGGCTGCGGTGGGACTCCACAAGAGGGAGTCCCAGTGGGCAGTGCTTGATCCAGAAAACCTTCATGGAGAAGAGGGACAGACTGATTTTAATGACGGCCAGGGTTGGGATGAGCTGGGGAAAGCTATAGAAAAAGGTGAAACATATGTTGAGAGTTTCAGAGGTCTTCTAAGATAGGGAGTCTGTGGAGTAAGAAAGCAGGGACCTATACTGAAAAGGTTTTTGTCTGAGATTTTTTTTTTTAATGCTAAGGGATATTACCCTTTTTAATCCCATGGGAAAGAAGGAATTCCAGAGGCCTTTGGATGTGTTTATTTCCTATACCATTCTGAAGGATGCTGACTCTAACAGTGACTGCTGCATGCACACTGTATGATCAGCCCCACCTGGCTTGGCTTCAGTGTGGTCTTGCTCCAGACCCTGCACCTAGAGAAGCATTCAAGTCCTGGTAGTACTTTCCAGTTCAGGTTTTCTGACCACCTATACTAAAGCTCAACCTCTCCAACTTAAAGTTCCCACTCACACACCCTAACCCCTACCTAATCCAGCCCTCAGTGTCTGCTTCTGCATCTCTCCCTAAGTTCACTCCTGCTTTCTGCAACTGGCTGCTCTCCAGGAATACAGGGCTAAGTCGGCCCTGCTCCTCATATGCTGTTGTTGTGGATAGTCCCGACTTTCGACTTTCATATGAGAGGCATCAGCAAGTCACACATCTGGCCCATCTCTTGACAACTCTTTTGTACCCACTTCACTTCTAAGTGCCAGTTGCCGGGGGAGCTTCTGGAACAGTGAGACACCTTTCTTCTAGCCAACTGAGTAGTGTTGATTATGGAGGATAAAGACACACTGCGAGTGAAGAACATATAATACTGTGTAAAAAACCCTAGAAGAAAAATGGCTGAAAGAAAAGTAGTTAAGAAGTTTAGGGCCATGCAAAGCAAGAAGACCCAAGCTATAGAAGAGGGTAGAGTGATCCCTCTGGGGGATGTAAGTCAGAGAAGATCCAGAATGGATAGCCTTGGGTATTTTGTTGGCTCCAGGGAACAAGAGATGCCTGGAGATTTTCCAGGGTGGGCTACGCAGAGGATGAAGAATGAGGTGGAAGGGACTTTCAGCTGGAGGTGAATGGTTCAGTGTTAATTCATGAGTTTAGGAAGAAGGACAAGTGGGGGCTGTATCAAAGGAATAAAAAAAATGGAGAAGCGAGAAGTAAGAGCAAGACATGGAGATTGATGGGAGATGATTTAGGGTCTCTGATGCAGGAAAAGTAACTTGTGATTTCAAAATGAACAGAAGGCCAGACATGTCCTATACCTCGAAGTCACCATGAATATGAAACAAACTCACAGCTGGGTAGTGAGGGACTCACTGTGCTCATGCGCATAGTGATTTCCAGAGATTAGCTGGATCAAGCCAACCAGGCAGTCAACAACAAACCTAGATGAGTTTCCTCCAGGATGTAGGTATGAAACCTGAGAAACTTGGCAGCGAGAAGAATGAAGTCTGTAGCTATGATGTCTGTGTGTCATGCATATATGTCTGCAGGAATGTGTGTGCTTATGCAAAGTCAAGAGAAATTAGTATCTGCAGTTCCTCCTGAAGACTAAGATGATGATAGAAGAGGGACTTGGTGACCAAGAAAGGAGGAAGAGGAAGGTCTCTGGTTCATCTCTTCACCTGTTTGAAAGCAGCCTGAGGTGAAGTTTTTTTTTTATCTTGAAGTATATGTTTCTGCTATGTCCACACAGTGTGACGTGAGAGGCCATAGCATCCAACAGAAAGGGTGGGTTCCTTCCCATGGAGTCTCTGAGGCTACCATAGCAACCCAGCACAGGCTGCTGGCTTAGACAACAGAATGTTGTCTCCTCACAGGTCTGAGACCGAGTGCCACAATTGCTCCTTTCTGGGAGGCCTTTCCTCTTGGTGGATAGCCTTCTTCTGTGACCTCAAGTGTCTCTGTCCTGTGCATGTGCCCTCCTGCCATCTTCCTACTAGGACAGCAGTCCTGCTGGGCTGGGGCCCGATTCTCATGTCCTCATTTACCCTGAATTGCTCCTTAGAGAAGCTCTTTCCAAGATCAGTCATACTGGGATCCTGGACTTAACCTTGGGACTCTGGGGACAAAGCTCATACTGTGACCTTGTCCTTTGTCTTTTGGGCTTAGAGTGGGCTTGGGAAGAGGCTGGTGGTAGAGGAAGCTGACAGGGGGCTTTGTAGCTTGCTCTTAAGGAAATCATTCCTTTCCTTAGGTCTGAAGGTGGTACAAGCAGTGATGTAGTAGAGGAGTGGGTGGCACAGGACTGACCATGGACTTATCGATTGCTCTAATCAGGTGCAGACAGAATTCCTAAACGGGTAAAATGCTCACGTGACACAGAGGAGCTTAGAACTGCAGATATCTGTTGGACTGAAAAGTATGCAATGTCTCTAAGAGGAGCTAGGCAGCCCTCTGTTCCCATAGCTGTTAGAAAGCAACAAGTGGGAGACTATTTGTAAATATTTTTATTCTTTGACAATATCATATATGAATTATAATAAGTTTGACCCCTTCCATCACCCTCTCTCATCCCCCCTCTCTCTCCTGCTGAGGTAACTTCTTTAGTAAGCTTACTCCTACTGTGATATCTCTGTGATTCACCGAGTTTAGTAAAGCATGAATGGGGTCTGTTAGCTAGACTACATAAAACTTATCAGTAGTGATGACACTAGATAAAGTGGCAGCTCCTTGCCCAGCACACACCTGCTGTCTATAGTCCCTCAGTAAGAGGTATGGTTTCTTCAGTCCATTCCCCATTGTGGCAGGCCAATCCTGTGCAGGCCACAACTGCAGTAAATTCACGAGTGCAATGTCCATGTCCTCCCAGCATTCCTTGCTAACTCTATCTTTAAGTTGATGACAGGTGGCAGTCATCTTGTGATCCTAAGCTGAAAGCATTTCCAGAAGTCACCTGCACTGGCCCAAACTTTCTCTGATCATTACACAGCTTGGATGAAGTAAGTAGCCTTTGGCCATTGGGCATGATGGAACACTGAATAGTGTCCCTAGCACCTGCAATTGCCACTGCACTTAATGCCATTCTCTGTCCCTCATTATAAAACTGACAGCAGCATATAGGGCATCATGCTGGGTATTGTTGCAATGGATACCGATGGCAGTGGGGTGGGTCACTGGGACCTCCATGGCTGCTGGACCAAAGTCTAATTCAGGAGCTTGGTGTAGATTTAACTGTAACCTAAATGTTTTCTTAACTTTATAATCTTAAAAAAGGATACATTGTATAGAGACTTTCCCTTCCCTTTCCTTCTCTCCCCGTCCTCCCTTTTTTTCCTTTCCTTCCCCTCCCCTCTCATTCACTTCCCTCCTTTTCCTTCTTCTCCTCTCTCACCTCTTTTTCTCCCCCTTCCCTTCCTTCCCCTCCCTCCCCTCTTCTTTCCTCCCCTTCCCTCCCTTTTTGTTCACTTTCCCTACCTAGAGAAATTAAATGGCTAGTAGTATCAACTATTGGTGTTGGGAAAGGCCTCCTTGGAGTTGTCACTCACAGAAAAAGCACCCATGTCCCCTAATGCATGTTCCCTCCCATTTCTTGCAAGCTGTGTAGCATGTTAGTAAAACCCTTCCCTGAAGGCTGAAGGCACTGTAGTGGTTTTCCTCCCTCTGTCTTTGCTGCGGGTACCCTTATCTCCATGGCCATCTGTGAATTTCTTCTCATTCCCTCGGGTTTCTCAGCCTCTGGTTTCTAAGGCCAGAGGCTGAGAAACCACATGCATCTCACTACAAAGGACAGTGGGCTCATGGAAGAGAAGGGGACAACTGTATCTATTTTTATTATTTTGATTACATCTAGAGAAGCAAGGATAAAACTTACCCATGTATGACTCATGACATGACGTCCCAGGCCTTCTTTATTCATGGCTGAACAGTGTGGTTGAGAGGTTTAAGCTGCACCTTCATGTCCCCAATCCCAGTGCTGGGTGTGCATCTCCAGATGAGGCGGAGAATTTCTGATGGAAAACTGTTGGTGTCCCACTGTAAATGCAAAGCAGCAGCTCTACTTCCTGCCTGTCTTTCCCCAGTGAATCCATCCCCAGAGCACTGAACACTTGGGTGTTAGTGTTAGCATCAGTTCCCCGGGACTTTGTATAATGGGGTTAAAATAACAGCATTATGAGGAGCCTAAGGGCATGCATTACAGTTGCCAACACATTCTCCTGGATGCATTTCCTGTGGTCTTGGATATTAAAAATGTATAAGGTCTGTGCATCACTAAGTTCTATGTTGGCAGTAGCCCTCTGATATAGATCCATGAGGATGTGAGTACTGTGCTCTACAGCACATTCTTTTCACTGTGAGTGTGCTCTTGGATTTGAACTTGCTCCTGTCAAACATCTAAGAGCAAGAGTCACATGTAACATGGTCCATAGAATGGGTGACGGTTCAGTTGTCATTAGCTGCTGAGATATATACTGAAGGACCACTCACAACATCTTTGTATTGAAGAACCTCTGCATCTAGTTTCCTAGGTGAAGGTAACATGCACATGGATGGCCTTACAGCATCATGTGACTTTGGAAGCTGGACCTTGAGGTTGAGTAAGTTTTGGTCTTGCTGTTCTGCCCATAAACTGATGCTACTGAGGTACTGGGGACAGAAGGAGGGGCATGACAGGGAACTTGAAGCTTATTTCACAGTTGGAAGTCAGGAGTTAAACCAGGAAGAATGAGTAATCGAGGGGCACCAGCAATGGGGGTGGGGTGGGGTGGGGTGCTTGGCAGACACCAATTCTTAAGGAAAGAATTGAAAGGGGTGCTTAAAGAGTGAGAGGTCAGGAAGTAGTGTGGGTGGCTCAGAAAGAGCATCCAGAGAGAAGGATAGCTACATATCCATCTAGGTTTGCCCTGTGCAAGGCTCAACATCAAGACAGTGAGACTTGAGGCGTGGAAGAAGCAAAGAGGGCAGTGTGAGGCTGCAGGGCTAAGAATTGGGGGCAATATCAGGTTTGGAATTTGCCAGTTTGATGGAAGGTTCACACGGTATGGCTATATAAAGCCTGTGCACATTTCAAACCGGCACCTACAGCCTGGAAATGAACAGCGAGGTGCTGGAGTGGCTTCCTGCTGAAGGGTGTGTCAGGGATGAGTGCTTGGCCTAGTGCAGGCAGTAGAGCTGACTAAGTCGCAGACTAGGCATATGCTGTCCTGATTTGGTGCAGCAGTGACCTGACCCTGCTTTGCAGGAGCCCAGTGTGCCTGGCTCTGACACACCCTTCCATAGAATCTCCAGTATAGGCAGAAAGGAGATGGGCAGTTTAATTCATACCACACATGATTGCTTTCTAGGTAGGACTGGTGTGTGGGGGGACTCAACAGAGAGAATAATCTCCTGGGGGGAGAGAAACTGAAGTTATGGACAAGAGAATATAGACTGGGAAGGTGGGAAGTCAGGATGGAAAGGGATGGTGCGAAAGGATGAGAAGAAATAGGAGAGAGGGACCGCCAGACTGGAGGGAGTTTTTGGCAGATGGGAAATTTCTGGTCACTTTGAGCAGAAGTGGAAACAATTACATCTGAGGATGGTGAAGAAATGCAAGGCGATGCCACTGGTCTGCATGCCGTGGAATTCCCCCCAGCTGGCAAGGTCAGACTCTGAAAACAAAAACTCTTTAGTTGATGAGAAAGATTGGTCAGGAAAATGACAGGATGCAAGCTTTGTCGTTTGGAGACGTTGCTATGGTTACCTTGATCCAAGCACTATTCTGGGAGCGGTAGACTTAGCTGGAGTCAAGGCTGAGGACATTTCCCTTGAATGGCACTTCCATATCTGTGGGAGAAATGTGGCCAGCGTCCAACATGGAAAGCAGTGAAAGGAAGGGTGCAGAGGTAGGGCTGTGCACAGAAGTTACATCTGGGGGCTGGACTGGAAGAGAATGAAGAGCTATCACTCAAGCTGAGGACCATGTGACCCTGGAGGTGGCCATATTGCTTCACTCAGTTTGTGCTGGTATCTGTTGTCCACCCAGAGATGTTGTGAGCTCCTTTCCTCCTGCCCTCCTCCAGCATCAAGAACCTGGCTATTTGGAGACCTTGTTGCCAATGTAAGGACTTCCCTAGAAGGAGAGGAGCCCTGCCATCATGTTGGATTTCATATGATGCAGGAGGAGGAGCCAGCAGCCATCTTTCTTCGTATCATTAGAGACTAGGCAAGGAATGAAATGAGCTACTGCAACCTGCATTTGTATATAGATTTTCCTTTTACAATTATCAAAAAACACCTTCTAGAAGTGAAAAAAGTGTAAATGTCGATCGAATTGTCATCTTTTTAGGGCCATTACTCTAAAAGATGAGCTTCACATTTTATATCCCTATTGGTTATACGGCTTAGTTCCACCCCAATGGCGTGGCATTTAGAAACTTCCAGACTAGATCGTGACATCTTTGCCACCACACCTTGCCTTTCACCTCAAACTTCAGTGCAGAGGTGATCAAGAAGTGTGCCCTGAAGTTCCATGCTTATCTCTTAATGTAAAATACAACCCCAGCTTTAAAAGTTACCAAGTCTTTAACAATTCTATCTATTTAGAAGTTTCATACTTTTCACATAGAAGGGCATTGAACAGATATTCTTATTCCCCCAAGCCCAGCAGGGAAACTCTATTTCCAGCATCTGTGGCTTACAACATAGTGTGTGGGCTGCAGAGGGCTTGAGTGGCCTCACACCTCCAGCTCTGCAATATGGCCCTGGGATCTCCAATATCTTAGGGCTTCTATTACAGCTGTGGCTTCACCTTTATAGCTTCATGAAATGACTTCTTGGAGTCTCTCTGCAGGGATTCCAGCAGTGCCTTGCCTTAGTTGCTGTCCATGACCCTGTTAGTCTTACATCTTTCATGTCTTCAAAGCCAGCACTATGGGGTGATGTTTACAGCACTGCCCAAGTCTGCTGTGGCAGGGAGATGTGTTCTATCTGTCTAGATCTCTACTGGGTTTTCTCCTGCTGTGACGGCTAGGCTAGTTGGCCTGTGAGCTTCTTTGGGAGTCTCTTGTCTCCATGTCCCATTTCTAGTTGGAGTGTTGGGACTACAGATGTGTGCTACACAATCTGGCTTTCCATAACAGTTCTGGTGACCAAGCTCAGCTTGTCAGGCGTGCGCGGCAAATGCCCCGGAGGTGCTCCCCATACATCCAGTAGTGACTACGGGCAGTGCTTATACCATATTTGCCAAGCATTCTTAAAATAAAACAGGTTCCTTGTTTTGAAACAGGGTTTCACACAGCCCAAGGTGGCCTTGAACTGGCTACGTAACCAATGATGACCTTGGACTTCTGCTCTTCCTGCCTCTGCCTCCTGAGCAGAGAAGTGAGTCACCACACCAGGCTTACGGAGCGGTGGGGATTGAAGCTGGTGTCCCATGAGTGCTAGGTAAGGTCTACCAATGAGATAAATTCCAGCCTTATTCCCTTGATCTGCACTGGCTCATTCCAGTATAGCTTAGGAAGGTGAAGGGAAACACTGAAATAATATCCGTGTTATAAACAGACAATCCCAAAGAACACCAGGAGAAGGAGAAAACAACAGAATATAATCCCCTGGAGACAGTCCTGATGCAGATTTTAAAATGACAGCAATTGTCCTGTTTTCACAGAAAAACTGGCTCAAGACCTTTGCTTTGGAGCTCAAAAGCCTGAGTCCCCTAGATCACAAGGAAGTGTTGACAATTCTCTTTGATAAAGGGTGAGGAAGGCCGGCTAGCCAGAGAGACAACTTCCTGAGACAAATGGCTTGACCTTACACCCAATTAAGGACACCAGATGTGACCTCAGTGAGGACCACAGTGTCAGATTTGATGTAATCCAGGACACATTCTACCTGTTGGAGAATCTACACATTCCACCTGTCAGTTCTAGCTTTGTATTCAACTACTGGGAACTTTAAAACTGCCTCACATAAGAAGCATCAAAGTATTAAAAACAAGGCATTCAGTGCACAGTCTCTGAAGGGCCATCAGCATTGGCTGGTGCAGACTACGTAAGGGCCCCTGCAGCCTATAAAGCATGCTCCAGTCCATTTAGTAATGAAGATACAGCAATGCTGTTTTCACTCCATGGGGGAAGTTTACTAGCACAGCGAAAACTCTCAAAATAATCAATTTATGCCGGGCGGTGGTGGCGCACGCCTTTAATCCCAGCACTTGGGAGGCAGAGGCAGGCGGATCTTTGTGAGTTCGAGGCCAGCCTGGTCTACAAAGTGAGTCCAGGCAGCCAAAAATACACAGAGAAACTCTGTCTCGAAAAAAACCAAAAAAAAAAATCAATTTATAAGTTGAAATGAACCATTAGGGTGAGAGAGCCCCTGAAGATACCAGGTCAATGTTTAAATCAATAATATTGGATGTCACCAGCATCACGTTGACCATACAGCAGAGGGTCAGCTCTGCTACTGCAAATCAAATCAATGGGCAATCAGATATGATTTCAGTGTCAAGACCTGTGGTGGCATTCATGCACACCTAGTTCCCCTGTTTAGGACGTAGGAAGACACAGGAGGCTTACAGTAGTGGGATCACTGGAGAGTGACTCACTGAAGAGTCTTTGATACTTTGATACAAGCAGTGATGACACTGTGGCTCTGTGAAGATGGGGCTGGATGAAAGCAGGACCCTGGGACTCATGTTTGGTTCCTCTGCTTCCTGGCTGGCTGACCTGCATGATGAGCCTTGAGTCTCCCTCTGCATCCATCACCAATCTCTATGGGGTGGGGAAGAGCTACTCCAGAGGAGGGAACGCCAAGGAGGTTGAGGCATGTTGGGAGGGGCACAGCTTCACCTGGCCAGAGGCACCAGAGAAGCTCAGAACTCAGGCTGGTGGAGGTGGGAACAGGTATCAGGCTTAGTGGGGAGCAGACTGAAGTGCATCTGAGGTCATGGTGAGCTGCCGTGCGCTAGGTAGCTGCCAATGCTGAAACAGGAGGACGCCGGGTACCCAGCTCCTTTACACTGAGGCTGCTGCACATGCCCAGTTGCTAAAAGCAGTCCTGGTCCACGTGCTCTGGTTCTTAAGAGCTTCCGTGACAGAAGACCCCACACAGGAGTCCCCAATAACAGAAATCTATTTTCCTGATTCCTTAAAGTTTAAGGTCAAAATGTTAGCAGTGCCACGTCTCTCCGAAGGCTCTGGAGCTTTCTGACGTTGCCTGTGTCTTCCCAAAACTTGTGCGTCCCAACATCTTCTGGTGCTCCAGGCCTGTATAGGCCTCAGTGGAAGTTCTGCCTTCAGGTACTCTGTCTTCCTTCAGGATGTGTCTAAGTCCTTGCCTCTTCTGAAGATTCCTCAGACTTGGCATCTTCCTATGCAATTAAGACACCCTCACCAGAGTGTACCCAACCTTTGTTAGGATGCTGTTCATGCATGGATCGCATTCTGAAGTCCCAGGTGGACATGGATTTGGGTGGCTCTTCAGTGCCTCTGTGTCTTACTGTCTCTGTCTGACACTGCATCCTCAGGACAAGCCTGGTTCCTGCTGCTCTTTGGCTCTTGAGCAGTCATCAGCATTGATGCCCTGGGAAGAATGGAGCATCCTTCAGTCCTCTACCCTCTTCCTGGAAGCTTGACCCTCAGTGTTTTTCCTTACAACTACTGCCTTTACACTGGTCACCATCACTAAGCTTTTGTGCCTTGGGAGGACTGTCCTCATACAGGCTGCTTACCATGGCGGGAAGTAGAGGTCCTTCATCTTCCTCGTTTTGTCATCTGCCTTGCCTCTGAACATCTCACCTTTTATACTCTATAAAGAAACTCCAGTAACTTTTTAACTGTGGTACCCTGTAAGTTCTTTTATGTACACCATCCTCATTATCAACTCTGGACTTGCTCATGAAAATATCTTATCCTTTTTGGAACATGGTCAAGGATGACACATAAGTTAATGTCCTGTAGCCCAAAACGGTGCAGTGGAAACGAACTAGCTTACAACGCTACCAGGTGGAAACCCAGGCTGGGAGTGCAGAGATAGCAGTGAGGTCCCTGTGTAACGAATGGTTGTTTCCTTCTAACATCCCTTGCCTGCTGCTTGCTTCTGTTTTTTGTTTATGATACCTCTGGCTAATTAAATATTAGTCCATTTGATTAACTTTCAGGAGAGAGGGCTTCCACGGGAAATAATGATTTATTCATCTCCATAATAAAATTGATTTCTGTGCACTTTTCTCATTTGTAGTCGAGGTAACCTGGGGTCTTCTGGGCTGATGGCTCCGGGAGTCTACACTACATGTGGCTTTCTGAATTAACATGCAGGAAATTGAAGTCAGCCATTTAACCTTTGTGCCTCAGTTATTCGATCTGCAAATGGACAATAATTAGACCTTTGTTAGAGAAAGGAAGCAGGAAATCTGGAGGGACTGGGGGGCGTGATGAGCCCAGCATTTACGCTTATCAGAAGCTTGGGCATGTGAAGTGCTGTGTGTCCCTATAACCAGTCCCGCACCTTGTTAATCAGGGACTCGCCGTAAGGCTGGACTTTAAAGGTGGCAGAACCCTGTGCTTAATAGTAAATGACGTCCCAACATGATTAGAAGCCACAGTGCTGGTCATAACATGTGGGCCTTCCAGTTTATAAGCGTTCTGATCTCTTAGATGGGAAGAACTGGGATGGGACAGTGGGCAGGAAATGGAAGTTTCTGACACCAAACAACTCATTACTTCCGGAGATCTCTGCAGTCACTCTCCTAAGAGCGTAGAGCATGTTCCATGCCAAAGTGTGTTCCCCCAAAGTGTGACCCCACCCTTCAGGGAACCTGGCTTTAGGGACTGCATTCACCTGTGATACTTTTGTTTATGTGTATGTACTCTGTTTTAAGCCAAGTACAGCTGGGAACACACTCCATGTAAATGGGTGCAAGTAAAAACTACACATAGGAAACCATTGAACACATTGACTGTTCGGCTGTGGTATTGGCAGAAGCCTGGATGCTACTCAGATGAGCATGGTGTGAGACTCTTTACCCCAGTCCTCACTGACCAGGAACACTAGCCTCAAAGCTTGGCAAACTGGATTAAACAGGAACACTTTGCTTTAAATCTGAACTCTTGCACAGGTTCTAAGGTAACCTCTGCCCTCTCTTTACACCTTGAGGCATCCTATCATGTTGGAGAACGTATTTGACAGTCATTGGTGCCAGTGTCTGCACAGTTGGCGAGCCACTGGGTCTGTTTGGTGCTTTAGAATGGCAATAGCTTTGTCAACTTCACAAAACCTAGAATGATCTGGAAAGAGTCTTGGTGTGGGAGTGTCTACATTGGGTTGGCCTGTGGCAGGTCTGTGGGGGATTGTCTTAATTGGTACCTTGGTTGGTTAATACCACTGTAGGCATCACCATTCCCTAGTCAGGGGGTTCTAGGCTGTGTGAGTGGAGAAACTGAATCAAACAAGCAAGCAGATGATTAAGCTTGCATGCGTTAATTTCTCTCTGCTAAGTTTGGGACGTGACTATGAATTGGAAGTTCCTGCCTTGACTTCCCCACAGTGATGGGCTGTTTCTGGGAAGTGTGAGCTGAAACACACCTCTTCTGCCCTAAGTTGCTTTTGTCAGAGAATTTGATCACAGCCACAGAAATGAAGCTAGAACAAATGGAGATTTAAATCTACAAGGGAAATCTCCTACAAGTTTCATCTGCTCATATTGGGAAGATTCTGCCTGTGACTCCTAACAAACTTAAAAAAAATGCAGAAAGAAACATAAAGTGTGGGGAAAATGACACAGTTGAAGGGCATATTTTCAGGGTATTCTTTGGGGACAGAGGAACTCATATATTTTGTTTGTATTTCAGGACAATGCTATGAAAGTCTTTTTATTTTAGTGATGTGAATTTTGTTTTGTGTTGTAATTTTTTTTGTGGGTTACCAGAAATTAAGCAAATGAAAGAAAGGAAAAATACCAAGGTACTATAGACAGGACCTTCCTCTCAGCACGGGACAGGTTTGGAGGTACTGGCTGAAGGATCTGGGGGCAACTGTGGGAACATGAGAATGAGAATGTGGTGGATGCACTGGAGGGAGCATGATAGGAGAAGGGGGAACCCCACAAATCATTTCCAGCTCTTAGGCTTCTGGGGAGACAGTGGTTCTCTGTGTGTACTCTTCATGGATATAAGTTGGGTGCCCAGACACCTAACGACTCTGGGGTCTAAAATGTGGGGTAGGATGTATCAGTAGAGATTCTAGACCAATCCCTCTGGAAGTCATGTTCTCCAGAAGAGTGGGCAGGCTCTATGCTAACACACGACTTTCGTATCTAGTACTCACATGTGAATACCATTGCCTGTCCAGTAGAGTAACTTACTAGGTGGTGATGTCATGGTCTCTCTCTTGCTCCATCTTCTCTGTGGCTCCAGCTGTCCTTCCCAGTGTCTCCCAGGTCCCTGACTTCTTCCCTCCCAAGCTCTCCCTTAACCCAAGGAGAAAGCCTTTAGAGTTTACTATTATTACTGTTGTTGAAGACACCATCCAGGCTGTCCTGGGACTCACTATGTAGCCCCGGGTTGGCTGTGAGATCCCAGCAATCCTCTTATTTCAGTTTCCCAAATGCTGGCGTTACAGGCTTGAACCTCAATGCCCAGCTGCATTTTTGATCTTCAGAAGGTCTCTTTATCTATTATCACAAGCACATATGGGTTTGTGGTGGATTTTCTTTTCAGTTTCTTTTTGGATTCATTTGTTCAGGACCAACATTTCCTTGCTAATCACCTTCTGCTTCATTGATCTTGCTTTTTGAATTATGGAGTATGTTTGTCACTAAGATATAGTAAATACAATAAGGATGAAGGGGTTAACTTATTTCTATGCAGGTCTGTTTTGCAGACATAACTAGCAGGCATCAAAACTAATAGCGACTGTAAATCACTGCCACTTCAGTCCCAAAGCCTGAGAGTTTAGAGATGTGGAAGATGAGGGGGAAAAAAGCAGTAGATGATGGTGGGATCCTGTAGAGGGCCTGGAGTCCCTGTGCATGACACCGAGGTACCTCAGACAACACAGAATGTGCAGATGACATAGACCATATGGACTGTGACGAGACCCTGCAGATGACCGCGAGACCCCACAAATGGTCACGATACCACACAGATTGCCATGAGACCCTGCAGATGGTCATGAGATCCTCAGATGGCCACAAGACCCCGCAGATGGCCATGAGACTCTGACTGACTGTGTAGAGAAGTTTGTCGTCACTCTGCTGTTTCCTGGTACTTTCTGTAATATCCCTTGTTCTTATAGAAATGTTGAAAAATACGTGATGGTTCAACGGGGAATGCTGAAACACTTTGTCATACTGTCCACAGCAAGGACCATTCTTGTATGTATTTATCCTGACCACTTGGTGAACACATACAAACACTAAAGTGACATTATTCTGAACAGACTGAACATCTTGATTGTCAAACCTGATACTAGTCCGTGATCATTTCAAGTATTTGCTCTCTGAGATGTATGGAGTAGGGTTAACATGATTCCTAATTTTTAGTCATTCTTCACTTTTTGAAATAAATTTTACCTGATGGACAGGAAACAAAACAGACAGACCTCACTGGTATTAGGCTTCTGGATGTAGCTTTGTGTTGGCAGAGTTCACCGAGAATTGTGCTACTGAGAACAACTGGATGCACTGAAGAGAGTCCAGAACTGAAGCCAGTCCTGCAGTACTCAGTGCGAGCAGCTGCATTAGGGCAGTGGAGTATACATAGGGCAGGATACTGGAGACTGGAGTCACCACCAGCCACCAGCCCAGAGACACGAGGACTCGGGAAGAGTTGAACATATTTGCCCTGTCTTAATCTGAGAACTTGACATATCAACATCCTCACAGAGAAGACAGCAAAACTCCTCTGTCTGAGTTTCCTGTTAAAGAGACATGGCCGAGGAAGTGACTCAAGTTATCCCTTTCTAAGGAAGACGGTGGAAGACGATCTACGTTCTGGGAAGAAAACACTGTCTTCCTGACGCAGAGAAACAGGGAAGGCAGTCAAGTGTAGTTTTTGACAAATGCTAGAGTTTGATGGAGGAAATGCTAGTTGGTGGAAATTCTGAAAATTGCACCAAGAAGGAGGAGCTTTCCTTTGGAATGACTGTGATAAGGAGAAAGGGCTCAGGCCGAGGAATGCAACTTGGACTGACTGAAATGGTTTCCGATTTGGACTGACCTGAGCCCATCTGGGTTGTTGGCATGTCCAGAATATCACTAAAGAATTATAGAGAGTACACACTCCTAAAGAGAAGGAATAAACAATGAAATGTATTCTATTAGGGCATTATAAAGAAGCACTGAAAACCAGTGAAGTAACATTCTAAGTGGAAAACAAAATGGATTGCATGGCATACAAATGAACAGAACTTCAGAATAGTCACTCCATTAGCCTGTCCAACAGTCGTCAGACACATCAAATTAGGATCAGTCTCAGGGGTGTGTGCACACGTGTGTGTACATACGTGTAGACATGACTGAGCAGTAGCCTCCCCTCATGTGTTGATGCACTGACCCTCTGCGTGACTGAGGTATTCTGTTTGGAGTTAGTGTTTAAAGCAGCAATTAAGGTTAAACAAGACCACAGGATAGGCCTTTATTCAACACGAGGAGCATCCTTATAAGAAGATTGGGACACTGGTATGTTGGTGCCATGGAAGAGGGCATCTGAGGACACAGAGTGAAGGAGAATTCAGTTGCCATGGCAACAGGCCTCAGGAAAAACAGTACTGAACCTCTAGACTTCCATTGCTTACACCTCCAATTTAGTTAGCAACATGCTGGTGTGGAGAATATCCTCTAAGTGGCTTCATGAGCACACATTCTAGAACAGGTAAGGACGGCTAAGATGGTGAGAAGAAGGGTCTTGGGGAATGTCTAGCTGGTAACTTAGTAGCTTCTGGAGTGGGGGAGCGGAGCTGGGCACGACTGAGGCAAGGGGTCCTTGTAAGACTGTAGTGAACAAGGTTTCAGCCTGACAGTAGTTACCCCTCCACCTACCGTGGCTTATACTTAACTACATGTAGTGTTCATTCCTGTATATACTGTATGCATGCAACATACAGGTGAGAAAATGAACAATTAAAGAAGTTCAGTGGGCTACCAAGAGGATTGATTACTAGGGTGCTGTGGTGTTTGGCTTTTTCTTTTTTTGAAGATGCAATAATAAAAACAGAAGGCCTTTCAGGGTTGCACCGAGTGTCTTTTCTGCAGATCAGGAGGCAGTGAAAATGCTCATCTCATCACTATGTGGATTTTAAAGCATTATATATGTAATATTAATTTTCTGTGTTCTTAACACTTCAGAAAATCAGTTAAAGTTTTTTTGATTTATTTATTTTTATTACTTTATGTGCATGAATGTTTTGCCTGTGTGTATGTGTATATGCCATGTGCATGCCAGGTGCCTGCAGCAATCAGAAGAAGATATTGATTCCCCTGGAACTAGAATTATAGACAGTTGTGAACCATCATGTGGTGCTGGAAATCAAATCCAGGTCCTCTGAAAAAGGAACAAGTGCTCTTAGCCACTGGATCAATTCTCTAGCATTTAAAAATTAAAAACAAGAAGAAGAAAGAATAGTGATACAGGTGGGTTCAGAAACTCAACCACGCTTTATTATCAAAGGTGTCTAGTTAATATGATTACCAGGGGGTGGAGGGGAGATTCATCCAACAAACCCCAAAATCCAGACCAACAATGGTAGGTTTTGGGGAAGACTGTCCTAAATTCTGCATGAGCTCTTGGAATGCTGCCTCCTGTTTACAGGAAATGCTCACTTAATGTACACTCTCCTTTTAGCATGGCAACCCTCCTCAGCATGAGACCATTTATATCTGGTTCACAGCACAGAGCCAGCATCCACCCTAAGACTAAATTCCTTTCTCACATCACTGATTCTCTCAGCTCTGGGCCTCTGTACAAATTGTATCCATTTCTTGGACATCTCCACTTAAATGTGTCCAAGAACAAACTGATTACCTAGTCTCTTAAACAAGGTAATGGCTCCCTGGACTTCCCTGTTTGTGTCAAGGATGTTGTTTTAGGATTCTTTGTTACAAATGACAGAAATTGAATGGGCTCAAGTGGAGCTGAATGACAGTTTGTGGCTGGATGTGGTTGGTGTGAGTTGAAAGGGAATATACTTGGGGCTTGGGGACGAGGAGCTGACTCTGCAGCGGCCTGTGTGTGACCTTGATTCTACTCAGAGTGTTAGTAGTCCTCATGTTAGGCTTTAGTATAGTCAGGGTTGTTTATTTTTCTTCTTCCTCTTCCTCTCCTCTTTCATTTTGTTTTATTCTTAATTAACTGATAATAACTATATACATCTGTGGGCTGTAATACAATGTTTTGTAGAATGATCATGTAGGTATATTAGCATTTCTATTACTGCAAATCTGTCATTTCTTTGTTGAGAGGACATTTGCAATCTCCTCTTTCAGGGCTTGGAAAATGCTCGGTAGGAAAGAACATGCGCTCTGTAAGATGAAGACTTGACTTCAAAACCTCAGCATCCATTTAAAAAGCTGGGCATGGCTGTATGTGCCCAACCCTAATACTGGGAGGAAGAGACACACAGACCTCAGGAACTCACTGTCTAGCCAACCAGGCTAGAATAGTTTCACGTTCAGGCAGAGAGCCTGTCTCAAGGCCAGAAGGTGGTGAGCAACACAGGAAGAGGTCTGACACACTGCTTTGGTTTCCACACACACACACTTATGTGTTCCCTCATACACAACACATACACACACAAATAAAAATTCAAAAACCTGTCTCAACAGATTCTGAAAGGTACACTACATCACTGTTAGCTGTGGTCAGTACCCTGTGCTAAGGACACTGAAGACCACTTGCCCTATCCGACTGAAGCTTTGTGTCTCCTTAGCTTCCTTTTCTAGGCACATCCGCCAACTCATCCCTTGGTAACGATCTACTCTCTCCTTCCATGAATTTGGTATTTGCTTTTAAAATCCACTTGAGTGATATTATAGGCATTTTCCCTCTACTTCCTTGCTTATTTCATGTAGCTTATGATCTCTGGGTCATCCATGATGCAAAAAATAGGTTTGCTCCCCTTCCTTCCTTTCTCATCTCTTCCTTCTTTTCCCTCCTCCTCCTTCTCCTTCTCCTCTCCTTCCTCTCTTCTTCTTTTCTCTCCTCTCTGTCTATCTCTCTGTCTTTCTATCTGTGGGTGTGTCTCTCTCTCACTTTGATAGGGTCTCATGGAACTCAGACTAGCCTCAAGTCACCACACAGGCTAAGGATGATCTTGGCTTTTGATCTTCTCAGCAACAACACTCTCCTCTAGCTTTGCGTTTGGGCTTCTACCCAAGCAGGCTGTTGTGTGGGCACTACTTCTCCTTAGTCCATTGCTTACTGGAGATTCAAGATGTGTACAGATAATTCTTATCCTCCAGCTTTCACTGAGTACAGCAACATCAGGCAGGAAGGTGCTCTCGAAGCTCCCAACTGAAGAAATTCAAAAGAGGTCTTGAAGTGCTTTGAAGCTACCATCGCTTTCATTTTAATCACCTCGGATTCTTTTCAATTAGAAATCAGGTATGGAAAGACGAACTTCATCTTTTCCTTCCTTTGTGGCCTTTCAAACCCTTGGTTCATTGAAGCTGTAATCTGCGTACCATCTACCTAAATAAAACATCGTCTCTGACAGCTGTCAAAATCTCTGACTAATTTGCCCACACAATTTTTCATACTTTTTTCATTTTGTAGAACTTGGGAGCACACCTAAGCCTAGTAACTTACAAGCTGTGGGTTGGACAGCTGTGCTTAGGATGAGAATAAAGAGAGAGAAGCGGGGAATAGGGTAGCTAGAATACTTCCAGTCCTGAATACGTGGGGGCCAGTAGAATGCACACACATTGGTGCTGTCTGCGTCCCGGCGTCACTGAGCACCATTCTTGCAAGGCTGTTCTTCCTTTGTGAGACCAGAAGAAGGTATGTACAGTTAAGAACACAGTGTGGAAGGAAACACATTAGTAAGCGAGGTTTTCAGAGTTCAGTTCAGAGGCTAAAGTTTCAGACAGAGCAATGATGGAAGACTGTTCTGTGCATGCAGGGTTGAAGGAGAGAGAGGATGACTCTATAGGGATTCTTCAGACTCTCAACTTTGGATGTTATCGTTGTCCAACTCTGAAGTTTCTCTGTGCTCAGAGGGCTGGAGATAGGAGGGACTTGGCTGCTTCCTGGCCTCAGGTCTGAGGAGAACAGACTTTGTCCCTCTCTGGAGGGGGCAGAGCTCTCTTCACAGCTGGTGTTCCTTGGTGGAAGAAATGCTTGAGCAAGTTGGTCGCAACACTGAGGACTGCTTTTGCCCTGGCCTGGCTGTGGTTGGGAATCAACTACAGGAAAGCCAAATCCCAGAGTGGCTTTCTGACTACAAAGGTAAATGAGGGTGTCTGAGCCTCTAAATCAAGTCTTGTAAAGTGACACATCATTTTATTTATCTCATTTATACAAAAGTCACCAAGCACATACACAGTTGCTGAATGAGAAAGAATGAAGAACTTCAGATGGTATCAGACCGAAGAGGCACAGCCTGGGGAGTGTCAGGTTTCAGTAGAACTCCTGCTAGTTGCTTGATTGGGCTCCAATGCCCACCAGGTCCTATCAAGCCTTCCTGTGTTTGTAATGGAAATGTCGGAACCAGATGTGCAAACTGTGAGTTTGAACATTCCCAGCTGTGTGTGCTGTCCTGCCTGGACTTTGCACACTATGTAAACTATGTGATCCTAACTGTGTATAAAGGGCAACAGATTTTGGAAAACAAGTCATACTTGCCGCTGCTTACCACAAAGTGGCCAGCTAACTAGAGAAGGGTTGTGAAATGGTATTCCAGGTCACCCTTCTACATGCATGAGAGTGGTGGCCCCGTGGAGATGGAGCCGTCTTCTGGGGAACCAAGGGCTGCCAGTCTGTATGATGCCTTGTATATCACCAACGCTGACAGTGTCCAGAACATAAAATGTCTCTAACTATGAAAATGGAAAGATGTCCTTAGAATGAATAACATAATGGGAATGATTGGGTCAATTTGCTGTGTTTCCTGTGGTTCTCGAGATAAGTACCACGGGGTTGAGGAGTCTGGGTGTGTGGGCAACAATTGCAAGCTTGCGTCCTTCAGTTTGAAGAGGTTATGCTCCATGTGTTCCTTCATTGTCACTCGTCTCCAAGAACCACATGTGAAAGTGAACCTCCCATTGGTACCCCTGTGAATGTAGTCTACTCCTGTGAGTTTTCTCCTATGTTGATGATGTTTACATTGACTTTCAAGCTGTCCAGTACATTAGCAAGGACACGTGGTCTTTCTATAAAACAAGCAAGATTAGCTTTGCTAATCATACTTGATAAATGAATGAGGACACATGTTTGAGTATCTGGAACTTTCTTGGTTTTCTTTGTTCCATTGTAGTGGATACAAGCTACCTTCAAAATTGAAGACCTTGAATAGCTTTGTAAAGCTAGTACATTTGTATTTCTTTCGAAATCATCAACTTGAAAGAGTACTGATTGGCTCTGACCACTAGCTCCTGAAACCCACACATTGTGCTTGGGGGAGGCCAGCATTGTCTCACAACATCAGTACTTTGGCTAAGGATGAAAGAGAAAAGATAGATCTTCAGCAAGGGACTATTGGGAAATAAATACCTTTTAAATACTTTTTTCCTTTTAAAAGAAAACTGGAAGTCATTTCAAGGAGCTACTCATCAAGTAGAGGTAACTGCCCGTGTGAGAGAACACCAGCTTAGCTCGCTGGTGCAAGTGGATAACTCCTATGCAGCTTTCCCTTCCCTGTCATCAGTGTGGAAGATCGAATGATTGTTGTGATCCACCTCATGTTCACACTGGGTGTGTGAATTAGCCTGCAGATCTTCCAGTGAAGTGTTTCCTGTGACTTCAGGACAGTTGCAACAGAAGCAAGGAAAGTCAGAACCTCTGCTTTGAGGTGGGTTCGGGGAGCATCTTGCAACCAGCTGAAGAGGTTTTCCCAGCTGTGTGGGGGCAAGGGAGCCATGAGGACGCTTTCTTCTGGTTCACCTTCCTCATCAGACCTCTTCACTGGTTCTGCCCAGGATGTGAGCACTCATCCCAAACACTCTCTGCAGGCCACGTTCCACTGCCTCTCACTGGTTCACAGGAACAGCGCACACTCATCATCCTTATAACCCTCAGTAGCTGTGTTCTTCACAGTTGCCTTGGCCAGTGGATTGGCGACTCCTATACCATGCTTGCCAGGAGAAGTAGAGGAGAAGCTCTTCTGACATTGGCCACATTTCTACCAACTGCTCGTTAGTCTTGTTGGATGCAAGCTTCTGTTTAAGGATCTCTTATATTATATACGTAGTTGAAAACTCAGACCCAAGTAAACTTCTCTAACATGCACATGTTTTTCTGGAGGTTGCATCCCAGTATTCTTGTTGTTTGAGAAATTGGGTTGCCCTTTGGAATCATGTATTTGGGGATTTTTAGAATTATAAATAAAAAAGTCCAAAGGGGAAAATCATTATGCTCCCTCAATAGAAGATGTTTATGTTTGACATGAGCGAGCTGAGATAGGCATTGTCTTGTTTGCCTTTGCCGGGAGCATGGGCATCTGAGAGGCATCCATATTCGGCTGCTGGGCCCTTGTCCTTGAATCTTGCAGGAAGCACTACCTTAAGCTTGAAGCTGGCCTGTAGAATAGCCACTTGCCACCTGCCTTGCTATGTGAACAAGCTGCAAGCCTGAGTTTGTGTTGGGTCTCAATCAGTCCCAGCAGCTGACCTCCACTCATTGCTTGTGGCTGGTTGATCCAGAAAGTTTTTATATCTATAGATCCCTCTTGTGGTTTGGGTCCCTTTGATGCTGTCTGACCATCTTGCATAATTCTCTACATAGGTCTTGGTTTTGAGGCTTTGCCTGACTGACTCCACAGTCCTGGACACGAGGCATTCAAGACCAGGAACTTGAAATCTGCTGCAGCTTGGTCTTTGCAGTTTCGTATATACAAATAAGTTTTTGAGGATAGGTAGTTTGGTACAGACAGAATCGAGGCCCAACTGACCTGGCTTTTTAAACTGGGGTCACAATTTTATATTGGATCATGTAAGTGCATTTGGGAGCTATGAAAAAAATGGGAAAAGTAAAATAGGAATGCCAAGAATTAATTAAAAGCCAAGTGCGAAATGCCTCTGAGGTGACTCCATTGCAGCCTTGGCCCTGAATACATAGCATGGGCCTTTTGCACTGTGTGCTGTCTGTCGTTTGTTACGCCCATGAATGTAGCCTGAAACAAGTCAGCTCAGATCAGAAACCTCTGTGTGTTATCATTGCAGTGTCTTTACTGCACACACCAAGTTTTCTTCTCTAACAGAAAGCTAATGAGTTAATGTTTGAAAACACAGTTACTATGTTCCTACAGTCCATCCTCAGCATGCAAGTATCAGATCAGTCTGTCTCTGGATTGCATTGTGTTAGGCTGTTTGATTTTGTGTTTGGTTGTTTGGTTTTAACAATTAGTGTTTGAGTCACTGACTTCAGCTTCAACACACACACACACACACACACACACACACACACACACACACACACAC
>CAJQZJ010033015.1:5984270-5995757 GCA_907164525.1 Lophiomys imhausi | reverse complement strand
GCCCTACACTTATTAGAGTCTGCATATATGTGTCTATTAGTACTTCCAATGCCCTTCACTTATTAGAGTCTGCATATATGTGTCTGTCAGCTCTTCCTGTGCCCTACACTTTATTAGAGTCTGCATATATGTGTCTATCAGTACTTCCTATGCCCTTCACTTATTAGAGTCTTCATATATGTGTCCATCAGTATTTCCTATGCCCTTCACTTATTAGAGTCTGCATATGTGTCCATCAGTATTTCCTATGCCCTTCACTTATTAGAGTCTGCATATATGTGTCTATCAGCACTTCCTATGCCCTTCACTTATTAGAGTCTGCATATATGTGTCTATCAGTACTTCCTACACCCTTCACTTATTAGAGCGTCATGATGGGAAACACTATACTCTTCTACACTGAACATTTTCCTGTTACAGTGCTCCGATAGAATTGCAGGTATTTGGGTTGGGGTATGTGACCAATCTTTTCTAATTTAAAAAAAAAGGGTGTACATTGAACCTGACACCCAGGTCAAACATTCCCGAGGCTCACTGAGTTGGCTGTCTTGTTTCCCTTGAAGCATGCTGTGCATGTTCATTTTGCTCAGAGAATGTGTCTAAGGGAAACATTTGGCTTAGGATACTATAAAACATTTCATCAGAGGACTGGACACTGCCCTTACAAAAGATACATGGTAGACATAAGAAAATAAAAAAAATACAATTAGGAGTTATAAATAACTTCTATGAGGTGGTACGAGATGAGCTCTAGTCAGAAGCGCTTAGTTTTCCAGCCCTGTTATTACACATCACTTGTCTCCTAAGTTTGGACACTACATGCTTTGTCTACATGAGAGATATCATTGAAGGTCCCTGTGTCCCTGTTTACCAGGAAACATTTAAGAGCAAACGTGACAAAAGGCGGCTGCAAGAGGTGCTCTTCCCAGAATCCTGGTGCGCAGAGTGTACTATGATTTGAGAGACAGCCAACTGGAAAAGATTCCATTCTTTACCTCTCATAGATGAGATTGGGATGGTATGTTCTCATTGTATTCGTGGAAACAAATTCTTAGAAATGAAGAGACATCATTTAGCTTCAATTACACAAACCTTTCCTAAGCAGGTGTTGGTGAAGAGATCAGAACCCTCACCCATGTTCCCTGGGAATGGAAAATGTTACAGAGGTTTTAAAAAACAATTTGGCTGTTCCTCAGAATGCTAACCACAGAGTTACTATGTGATTCTGTAATGCCACAGCTGGAGACGTGCCTGAGAAAGTTGAAGACTTAAGTCTACACAAAAATGCGCACACAAATGTTCTCATGTGCTTTATCCATACGGGCCAAATTGGAAGTAAGCATCCATCAGCAGATGGCTGTGTAAACAAAATTTGGGGTGTCTGTGCCATAAAACACTTATCAGATATTTTATATAAAAAAGATGAAGCCCTGATACACTTTCCAGCATGTGCGAACCCTGAAAACATTATGCCAAGTAAAAGAAGCAACAACGGGCCACATATTGTGTGACTCAGTTCATACTGAGATGTCCAGAATAGACAACCCCATGAAGAGAAAGTAGGTTAGTGGTTGCTAAGAGATTGGAGGGCCATGACAGGGAAATTATGGTGACTGAGTGTTTTATTTTGAGAGGATGACAGACAGTGGTTTTAGAACCCCGAGAATAAACTAAATAAGCAACTGGATTATGTTATGGTTTAAAAGTGAAGTTTATGATTATGTGAATGACATTTAGATAAAATTATTGGGAAAAATATGAGCTCCTTTTTATTCCTTTTATAGAATATCATACATGTATTTAATGAAATGTGATCCCCGTTTCTCCTTCCAACTCCCTCCCAATCTCTGCGCACACTCACCTTCCAACTTCACGACAGCTTGACCCTCGGCTTTGGTCAACGAGCTAGGCTTCCTTAGCTGCTGTGAGATGTGCCCAGCCTTCCGCTGAGATGAAGATCAAATCTGAAGGCACTTGAGAACAAAGCAGCACCAAGTTGTTCTTCCACGTGTTGGAACTTCGTGTTTTCAAACATCTGAAGATCATCCAGAGACTGAATCAAAATGATAAGAGAGATTTTTTTTGTGCAACACTGTCACAGATGGTCCTATTTAAACACATTTAGGGTGAGGATAAATACAGAAGCCTGAAGTATTACACGACATGAGACTCTGGTTTGGTTAGAAGACCAGATGAGCAATTCTTTTGAGAGAGTATTTCTTTAGTGTATGTGTGAGCTGAAGGAAGATTACAGTGCCACTGTATTTTTTAACTTTCTTTTGTTTATTTATTTTTTATTTCTTCAAGTTACATCTCAATCACAATCCCCCTCCCCACGCCCCCCTCCAGTCCCACCCTTCCACCCTCTACCCCCTCACCCGCCATCCGCTTCCTTTTTTTTAAATTTAAGGTATATCTTTTCCCCTCCAAAGCTCCCCCTTTCAGTCCAACAAATGGCTCTTTCTCTTATAACAACAAATACAATACAAAACAACAAAAATAATTAGGCCACAATTACGAGAATTATAAGGTTTAGCATACATTCCCAATGTCCAGTCCATACGTATTTGGCAGCTGATTTTAACATTCTACTACGTATCCACCTCCATGAGTTTAAAGTTTTATATCCAACTCAGCTTCCTAACTTTCATCACCATTTTAATAAACATGTTCTTAGATCCAGAACACCCTCTTAATTCCTAAATAACTTAAAATTTAACTATGAGACTATAATTATCTAGTCTTCAACCACATCAGAGACCTGAGAAGGATAAATATATCTGATTATACAAGGAAGTGCAGGGCCAGCAGCTTCCAAAACTAAGAAATGACAGACAACTGGCTGCCTGGACAGTTCCCAATTTCTCTCCATTAATTTATTTTACATTCTAATTGCAATTCCCCTCCCTTCTCCCGGTCCCTCTCTCCCACCCAGTTCCCCCATACTCTCTCCCTCCCCAACCCGGTATCAACCCACTCTGAGATGTGAAATCGCATCAGGACTAATTGCCTCCCCTTCCACTGAGGCAAGACAAGGCAGTTCTGCCAGGATCTAGAGCGAGGCAGCGTTGTCCAAGTCAGAGACAGTCCATGTTCCAATTGTTAGGGGATTCACTTGAGTACCAAGCAGCCCATCTGCTTTATATGTGTAGTGTGCCTAGAACAGGTCCATGCATGTTCTTTGGTTTTTGGTTCAGTCTTTATGAGCTCCCTTGGGTCCCAGTTAATTGGCTATGGGGTCTCCTTGTGGTGTCCTTGATCTTTGCTGCTGTTCTTGGAAAGGACACCTCAACCAGCAATAAAATAAACATTTCATTCTCTTTGAAAGAACCTATTTTCAAAGGACAACCTATTCTGCACATAATTTATGCTTGATAAAGGTTTTAGGAAGGACTCATAAAGTAAGCATGTGAATAGATAAATGTGGCTTATATAAAAGTGGAATCAACTGAGACCCACTTCTACCTTTCACTTTCATTATAAGTATTGAGTTTTTAAATTTTTTATTTATTTTTATTATTCTCTCATTTATATTACATCCCAACTGCAGTTTCCCCTCCTTCCAGTCTCTCCCCCAACCTCCCCTCTCCTCCAGATCTACTCTTCCATTCTCCTTCAGTAAAACATTTTAAAAACCAAATATCCAAAAATACTTCAAGTTTTGTTCATTTATGGCATGCATCTTAAATGGCTCTTTCCTGTGTTTGTGATCAATAAGAATAAGAATTTTAAACAATAAAAAATGAGGACAGTATTTTCTGAAAAGTTATTATTTCAGAGTAAAACTTGGTTCTAAGTTGCACTGTGTGATTGAAAAATACTTTTGTTAGAAGAAATCGTGGGGGCTGTTCACTGATTTTTTGATTTTTTTCGTACAAACCCACTGCAACAAGAATTCTATAGAAACAGACAATGTTATGTGTTTGCCTTTGAATATTTCTTGGTAGAGTGTTCAATGAATGTGTATTGTTTGCCAAGGGCATGGGGAGCTCACTGGAATGTTTTCTATTTTCTTTCTTTCCTTCCTTCCTTCTTTCTTTTCTTTCTTTCTAAATTTTTATTGATTCTTTGTGAATTTCACATCATGCACCCCAATCCCACTCCTCTCTTCATCCCTCTGTATTGGCCCCCTGTCCTTGCAACCTCCCGCCTGAAAACAAAAGAAAACAATAACAACAAAGGTTGCCATAGAAGCGTCCATGTGTCATGCAGTACACCTTTTTGTCCAACAGCTTTTCTTGCAAACGTTCATTGCAGAGAGTCATTGGTGTGCTTCTGCGACACCATCAGGACTAGCTCTTCCCCAGGTCTCCTTTCAGATGTCCTGTTGTTGCCCTGTGTCATGGAGATCCTGCAGCTTTGGTTCTGGAGGGCTGGCCTCTTCATGTGCTTCAGCAGTTCATAGATAGTGTAGATGTTAGGATGGGTCAACTTAAAGCCCTGGATCTAGGCCTGGGTTGGAGCTGAGTTAGTCAGTCCAACAGCTCTCTCACACCCACACCACTTGGGCCAGTCCTCCAGCACTGCCCAGGCAAGGGGCAGGGCCACAGACCCAGACATGACCCTTGGTTAGCAGCATGGCCAGGACCTCACCATGGCTTCAGGTGGCATCTCAGACTACTCACATCAGGCTGTTCCTCTAGTAACTTGGAGTCTCTGATTCTGCCTCTCTTCATTGTACACACATGGTTCTGCTCCTCCTTTCTCCTGTATCTTCCCACCACCCATTTGCTCATTTCCCACTTCTGGAAACCTCCCTCCTTTTTTTTTTTTTTTAAATGAAAAAAATCAGCAAGTTTTCTGTATTATACTGTCTTGGCTCAAAGGTCCTTACGTGTGCTGTTTTCTACTTGCAGGACTGTGAATGCTTTGGTTGGGTTTTCTCTGACGTGACCAGTAACATGTTTTACAGTCTAGGTTCTCCCCATCAAAGTCTGACAAAACCAAGGCCTGAGGATCTGAGTGGACGGCAACTTCGGTCAAACCTGTTGATACTTAAAGGCTCCAGAAACTCTTGGCTGATGTATTTACATGGATTTGCACACTCTGAGATCAGCATGAAGTGAGACCATAGGAATGGTCTTAAATTTGAATAGAAATATGGCACAAAGCTGGTTACTCTCTCATTGGCTCACAGGTAGAAAATGCAGTGTCAAACAGAATCCACATACTCTAGGTTTGATTGGGAGTCAGCATCTCCCTCCATCTTTGGCTCCTCACTACAACTGGTAATAAATGAGGAAAACTTCATCACCCACTTCTGAGCCCCTGAATCCTGCTCTAGTTGCTTCTACAAGGCTAAATTCTCTAAACCTGATTTCTGAAGCTTTACTGCCTTTCCTTCTTCTGGGTGTTTTGACCACTTCAAAGTCTTCCTACCCATTCATTTACCCAAATGGTGACATGGCTTAATCTGCGACAGCGATTCTGAACCCTGAACAATCATAACCCTACTCTGACCTCTTCACATTTATCATCTGTCTTGGACATGTGGCCAGCCCATTTACAACTTTGTTTTGAAGCTAGTGTGTGTGTGTGTGTGTGTGTGTGTGTGTGTGTGTGTGTGTGTGTGTGTGTGTGTGTGCGCACCAGGGGCTGGGCTATGAATCCTGGGAGATCAGTGAATACTCAGATTGCTAATTGCAAGGCACTCCACATGCGGTAACCTTCCAATAAATGTCTGTTGACTGAATGAGGGAGTGAGGAGAGATTAAAATCGAGTCAATTGTTCATTTAAGAGGAGCCTCAGTGGTGAATGATTAAGCCAGGTGTGGTAACTTCCCAGCTCTCTTTCTTGGCCTGCCTGTGTTTTGGAACCTGAGGCCCCATGGTCACCTGACATATGGGCATACTCTCCCAAGCTGCACGGAGGAAGGGCTTTGATGTCCACACACAGAGTTAAGAGAATGTGGTTGTCTCTGGTCAGCTCTGGCTTTTTGCTTGGTACACTGTTCCTGTCATACTTCCGGTCCCAAAAGACAAATCTACTCTTTAAAAAAAAGAAAGAAAGAAAGAAAAAAGGACTGTTATGTAGGGACACTCCACTCCAGAGGAGTGGGATGGAAGGGAGAGGGGGGTAGAGGGTGGAAGGGCAGGACTGGGAGGGGTGGAAAGAGGACACGGTGATTGAGATATAACCTGAAGTAATAAATAAACATAACAAAGGGTAAATTTTCACTCTGGAATCTATATATATAAAACCCAGGATGGTTCTGTTTACCTCCAGTGACAACAGGCTTGCTATTATGACTGAGACTTTAGTTTTCACTCTCCTGCCCCTCCCCCATGCAGCAGGAGGTGGTAGTGACAGAGAGGAGGATTCCAGCAGGAACCCAGGTACCTTCTCTCAATGGACTGTTTTCAAAGGCTGCAATGCAGGCCACTCAGGTACCAAGGGTCAGCGGCAGTCCAAACAAATGCTTGACAATAATAGGTACAAAGGACTCGTGTCCTTGGTGAATGGTTAACCATCAGCTATCATAAACAAAAGTGTCCCATACATCAGATGTTCAGCGTCGTACAAGAGCACAGAGGGCAGGGAAACCACATCCTTCCCACCCGAGTCAACAGCATCATCTGAGGGACGTTTTACTTCTGAGGGGTCTTCATTGACCACGTGCTGGACCTAGTGATGTCCCATAATTAAAATGTGTACTCAGCACCCTCCACGTGTCTCTCTGCTCCTGTCTCTGTTCAATAGATATTTCGTGCAAGCACATCCCCAGAAACCACAGTATTGAGATGCTTCACCCACACCCACACCCACCCCTAGAAAGAGAGGAACTATCTGTGACACTCACTGGGGCAGTAGCTTCAAGAAGAAAACCAACAAAACAAAGCAAAGCAAAACAGTTTGCTGTGTTTTCAGAGACGCCTAAGAATAAAAATGTGACTATAAAAAACAAACAAAACCACAAAGACTCAGTCCCACATTTAGTTGGAATGTAGGTATATGCTTGTGATCACTGAGTGGCCAAACTGGAAGATTATTCAAGTATTTTCCAGCATTTTAGAGATTCTATTGAGGATTTGCTTTGCCAGTGATGTGGGAAATCCTTTTTTTCTTCAGCTTCTAAGTCAACAAAGGCACAGAAGAATGAACATGGTTCTTGTGTGAAGGGAGCCTTAAGCCTTGTAGCCTGCACAGCTCTGGTTGGAATGAAGCTCGTGGGCCAGTCAGAGGCAGAGCAGACCTCAGAGACTTAGGCAGATTATCATAAAAATGAGACCAAATCAGGCATGTCAGGATTGGTGTGCTCAGCTGGAGAGGGACTCCTTAGCCTGGCCACTAGAAAGGTGACATCAGAATGGAGCTGCAGAGATGGCCCAGTGGTTAAGAGGGGACTCTTACAAAGGGCTTTGTTCCCAGTACCTGTTGTTATAGCTCACAACCTCCTGTAACTCCAGAGATCAGAGCCATGCCCTCTTCTGGTCTCCTTGAGTACCTGAATTCACACACTCATACTAACACACACAAACACTCACACACATTCACACACACACAGATACACACACACTCACAAGAAAATACATGCTCATATATATACACAAACACTAACACACATACCCTCACACTCACATACACACTCTCACATTCTCACACACGTAACTCACACCTCACACACACAAACACACACATACATATACAAATATACACATTCACTGACACACACATACTCATACATCACACAACACTCACACATACTAACATACACTTATACGCACACACACTCATACTCACACTCACACACCCAAATGCGCATACAAACATTCACACGCAAACACATACTCACACACAAACACACACTCATACACACAAACGCTCACACAAGCACACTCATATACACTCACATATGTGCTCACACACAAACACACTCACACCCATGCACATTCACACTCATACATTCTCAGTCACACACACATACACAAGATTTAAAGAGAAGTCAGGAGTCTCTCCTATTCTCTCTCTAGTTCGCACCTCTTCCTTGTCTTGGTAACAGAGTCGTATGTTAGCAATAAAATAACACATATGGACCCAGAATATTAGAGTCAAGCAGGGCCAGGGGCATCTCTGGAGACTAGGAAAGAAAAGGGCTGAAGACAAAGGGTACACAATGCCAGCCATAGGTCCTCTAAAACACACCCTTTCTTTATAGATCAGAGCAATTACTTAAAAGAATCCCAAACTGCATTCATTCCCTCCTTCTTCAGGAATTCAGATCAACAGGCTTCAGGTGTGTAAATGAGACTCTCCTTGGCAAGCCTCCCAGCATGGCTGTCCTTGAGGACCCTGGGGTGTCTGCTGGGGCCACTTGCTGTGTTGCCTCCAGCTACACCAGACTCCCAGCTGCCATCTTACTACTGCCGTGGGTAATCTGCCTGCCCTAGTGGAGCATGGAGACCAAGCCCACGGCTTGAAAGGATATCACATCATACATTCTGTGAGTCTGTCACCACACAGTGTGTACTGCCAATGAGGGCTGCTGCCTGACTCTAGGACTCCTCGTTGGAGAGAATCCCCTGCCTCAGAGGCATCAGTGTTAAATAATGGTTAAATTCACCTAATTCCACCCCTCCACACATTCCCCATCAGATTTAGGGTTTAGCTCCTTCTCCAGACCCCCTTGTTTCTGGGGAATCTAATAATGACACTGATGAGCATGGCCTGAGTACTTGGCTCCTCTTTTCATCTAACTGCTACCCTTCACACATCTACTTCCCCAGTCAGGTTGGTGGTGGTCAGGAAGCAAGAGGATCATGGGTTGAATTCAGCCAGGGGTTCAGAGTGAGTTCAAAGTCAGCCTGCCCAACCTAAAACCTGTGTCAAAACAGAAAGAGGGCTGAGGGCCTGGCAGGGCATTGATGGGAGAGGCTCTGAATTCGAACCCTACACTGAAAAGTAATAACAATGACTTTCATTTTATTTGAGTATGCATACACTTCAATTGAAATTATCCTTTCCCAGATTCTTTTCCTGAGGTGGGAGACCATGTAGGAAGGTCCGGAAATGACTATGCAGATCCAATATGAAGATTGAGATTAATTTAATTTAGAATAAAAAAACTAAAAGAACTTTACTATTTCTTTTCACATGAAACATAAACCCCACCTTGAGTGCTCACAACTAAATTTCATTAGGTCACAGGTGTCTTAGTTTTGAAAGGCACCAGATGGGACCACGTTGTGTGCTGTCACTATTAGTGAACAGTGAGAGTCGCACCAGGGCCTGAGTAGGATCATTTTTTTTTAACTTCGTTACGTCTCCATTGCCACTCCCTCCCTCCACCCCTCCTGCCCCCTCCCTCCTACCCTTTACCCCCTCTCCCACCTATCCCATCCCTCCGGTGTAGGGTGTCTCCATGTATCAGCTCCCCTCAGTTTGTTAGTCACATGAGGTCTAAGAGCTTCCTCTTGCACAGGAGGCATACATGGCAGTTCCACTAGGGTGGGGTGTCCCACTAACAGCTAACCAAGTCCTGTTCCTGCTCTTTTGGGTCTATTGATTGTACGATGGCTATCCTATACTATAATAGCTAAAATCCAGTTATAAGTGAATATATGTCATGGGTATCTTTCTGAGTCTGGGTTAGCTCACTCAGGATGAGCTTCTCTAGTTCCATCCATTTGGCTGCAAATTGCATGATTTCCTTGTTTCTAATAGCTGAGTAGTATTCCATTGTGTAGATGTACCACAGGTTTTTTTTTTTTTTTTTTTTTTTATCCATTCTTTGGTTGAAGGACATCTGGGTTGTTTCTAGTTTCTAGATATTACAAATAACTATGAACATAGTTGAGGAGATGTCCTTGTGGATTGGTGAGGAATCTTTTGGATATATGCCCAGGAGTGGTATGGATGGGTCTTGAGGTAGAGCTATTCCAAGTTTTCTAAGATATCGCCAGCCTGATTTCCATAGTACTTGTACAAGTTCGCACTCTCACCAGCAATGTGAGAGTGTTCTCCTTTCTCCGCAGCCTCACCAGCATGTGCTGTCATTTGAGTTTTTGATCTTAGCCATTCTTACAGGAATGAAATGGAATCTCAAAGTCATCTTGAGTTGCATTTCTCTGAAGATTAAGGATGATGGGCATTTCAAGTGTTTCTTGGCCATTTTAGATTCCTCTTTTGTGAATTCTCTGTTTACATCTGTTCCCATTTGTTGATTGGGTTACTTGATTTGCTGGTGTCTAATTCTGAGTTCTTTATAGATTTTGGATATTAGCCCTCTGTCAGATGTGGGGTTGGTGGAGATCTTTTCCCAGTCTGTAGGCTGCCGTTTTGTTTTAATGACAGTGTCCTTTGCCTTACAGAAGCTTTTCAGTTTCATGAGATCCCATTTATTGATTGTTGGTCTTAGGGCCTGAGCTGTTGGTGCTCTGTTCAGGAAGTTGTCACCTGTGCCAATGAGTTCCAGTCTTTCCCCCACTTTCTCTTCTATTAGATTTAGTGTGTCTGGTTTTATGTTAAGGTCTTTATCCATTTGGACTTAAGTTTTTGTGCAAGGTGATAAATGTGGGTCTATTTGCATTCTTTTGCAAGTTAATACCTGGGGGTAACTCTAACCAAGCAAGTGAAAGACCTGTGCAACAAGAACTTCAAGTCCTTGTTGTAATTGAAGAAAATATCAGAATATGGAATGATCTCCCATGCTCATGGATAGGTAGGATCAACATAATAAAAATAGTCATCCTACCAAAAACAATATACAGATTCAATACAATTCCAATCAAAATACTAGCACAATTCTTTACAGACCTCAAAAGAATAACTCTCTAATTCATATGGAAAAACAAAAAACCCAGAATAGCTAAATCAATCCTGTACAATAAAACAACATCTGGAGGTATCACCGTCCCTGATTTCAAGCTGTACTCAGAACAATAGTAATAAAGACAGCATGGTATTGGTATAGAAACAGACAAGTTGATCAGTGGAATCGAATTGAAGACCTAGAAATGGACCCACACACCTATGGTCACTTAATTTTTGACAACGAAGCCAAATACCATACAATGGAAAAAGGACAGCATCTTCAACAAATGGTGCTGGTCTAACTGGATGTCAACTTGTAAAAGAGTGGGGTATTCTTTCAAAAGTGGAAATTTTTCTTGGTGGAATGCTCAGTGAACTCATCTGGCCACTCAGGAGGGGTGTTCGGCCATCCGGAGACAATGGACCAGGGTGACAGCAGTGAGGAATGGGTCAGCTCTGGAAGGGATAAAATCCTTGGGATGCTCAGGACTTGATGACCT
This sequence comes from Lophiomys imhausi, assembly GCA_907164525.1. Lineage (NCBI taxonomy): Eukaryota > Metazoa > Chordata > Mammalia > Rodentia > Muridae > Lophiomys > Lophiomys imhausi. Next base: position 5,984,507 of record CAJQZJ010033015.1, on the reverse strand, counting down.
TCCACATTGATGTAACACTTGACTCTTAAAGACTTACTTTTTAAAAAGATGATGGGAGGAATTTTAAAAAAAAAAATCATTAAAGAGAGAAATGGAAATAGATAATAGGATGTGTACGAGGAGGAACAAGTGAGACCCGGGTCACAGTGGCTTGCATGTGCCGAGAGACCCGGGTCACAGTGGCTTGCAAGTGCCGTGAGACCCGGGTCACAGTGGCTTGCATGTGCCGTGAGACCC
>CAJQZJ010033015.1:5968331-5984260 GCA_907164525.1 Lophiomys imhausi | reverse complement strand
GTCACAGTGGCTTGCATGTGCCGTGAGACCCGGGTCACAGTGGCTTGGGTCACAGTGGCTTGCATGTGCCGTGAGACCTGGGTCACAGTGGCTTGCATGTGCCGAGAACCTGGGAACGGGGTGTCTCTCTCCAGGAGAGTGGCCGGAAGAACCTGGGAACGGGGTGTCTCCCTCCAGGAGAGTGGCCGGAAGGGGCTCAGCCTGTCTTCTGAAGATTTAGCTGCCAGTCTGACTCTGGGAGTCACATGCTGCTGCTTTTGTTTTATAGAAAAAGCAACCGAGGCAGAGAACAGTGTCCTGTCTGAAGACTCACCTCTGATGCCAGGGATATATTTGAAGTAAGAAAGCATAGATAGCGTTGTTTTCGTCATCCATGCTTGTAATCCCCCATCAGCCATGTCACAGCATGAAATGAACATGTTTGATGAACATGTGACATGAGCTTTAGAAACAGGAAGAGATTTCATCTGCTTCTGAATGCTTCCGTGCAGATCATGCCATCCTTAATGCAGGGCTCGGGTATGCTTGTGTTCTTTGTTACTCCTGTTCTGTGTCGGAGGAAGACATTTTGTTCATGCACGAACACCATCAGTTTAATGGACTAGAATATGGAGATCCACTTTCCGTAAAATAAAATATGCTGCTGCCTTCCAGGTTGATCTCAACTTTCAGGAGAATAATAACACATCCTTTTTAAAAACTTGAGATGGTCTGAGTCTTGCTAACATTCATTTTGGAATTGTATCTGTATACCTGGGCCTGAATTTATGTCAACGAGTAACTCTCTGGGGGAAAAAATCACTCTGAATACAACATGGGCTCTAGTTTACTTTGTAGGAAGACTAAAAAATTAAATGTATCAATAACAACAATAGTAACAACAGCACCATGAATCAATGTGCTAGCTTAGCTTTGTCACACATCTTGGTTTTTTTTAGCCTCTGTGGTATGTGCAGGTGTCACAGGAGGGACTGTGCATTGAGCAGATACCTTATCTTATGTGAGTCAGCAAAGGACAGTTGGAGAGAAGAGGAAAGAAGTTGGAACACTCAGTTCTCCACAAATAATGCTGGTTCTGAAGAACCCACAACTGGCCAAACTAGAGAATAACTGACTGTGGATTGTTTAGCTCCCAAAGGAACATCTGCCTCACTTCCTGTCCCTCAGAGACTCAGGGAACATTATAAGAAGAGGGGTCAGTCTTCTTTCATAACTTGGTTGGTGAACTCTGAACTCACAGCAGGTGCTGTTGCCTGCACACTACCCGCATGAGTTCAAGCCATCAACATAGATGGCGGAGGGGCTCATGAGACCCCACTTCTAGAGTTAGTGAGCCAATTAAAACAATGGTGGACAGGAAGTTGTGGAAGGAGGATTCTGCAAGGATGGGAAATCAATATGGTTCACATACATTGAATACATATGCAAAACTCCCCAATAATAAATAAAACTCTAGTATTCCAATACACAAAGCAATAGCACAAATACATCTCCTGTTCAAAAGTTATCCATTTCCTCATTCCTCCTCTTATTCCTTCTAAGCAGCTGAGCCTGGCATACTCTCTCTATACCTGAGATGTGTGTCCCAGTGGAAATTTACGTGCTCTGCTGCACTGAGACCCAAACTCATAACTGGATGGTGGTTCTGTTTCAGGATTCCTTCTGTACATTTCTCAGCAAGTGAGAGCAGAAAGAAGTCCTGGCCTTTTCATTGTGGGATGGATCAAATGCCCCTAGCCTGATATTTACAGAAGGGCATGCTCCAGTGTCCTCCAAGACAGACCTGAGGAGCAGGGACAGGAAATCTCACCTGGGCTGCTGACTTTCTGGACATCTGCCACCTCCATTCTGGCCACTGAGGAGAAAGAGGTAAAGGTGAGTGCTCGTTATTATTGAAGGGGATCCAGGTGTTAAGCAGAACTGGAAGGGCCTTCTCCGGTAATACAAACTGGTGACTTGTGAATGGCAAATTATTGTTTCCAGACCCAATGACCCAGGTTTCCTCCAGAGGTGCCCAAATCATCCAAAACCAACACCTAGTGTTGGAAATGTCACACACTTTTGTTTACCTTTCACGCACCAGTGGTTAAATCCTATTCTGGTTAAGTGAGATTTATGTGTCTCCTAGCTTCAGGCATAGGAAACATGGCGGCCGTGGACCCCAGTGCATGCGTGGGCCAGGAGTAGCTGCATCTGTCAGGGGAAGCACCTACCAACAGTGCAAGTATGGAATGGGTGTCCCTTGGGCATGACACAGCCAGCATTTGCAGCAGGCCTTAGGTTTTCACAATGGCTCTGATTCTCACACTATAGGCAGCAAATCCACCTTTTTCCAGTGATTTGGTCATGGAGAGAAACATAGTGTATATCAATAATGGTGTTCATACTCGGAGAGCAAGTGGAAGACACTGAAACTCAAAGAGCAGGTTGTACACAGGCAGAGGATGTCACTAAGGGGAGGGATGTCACTGAGCTGCTTAGTGAGCTGCTGCTCTCCAGCAACTGTAGAGCAGCTGGCCTTCCCTCCGGTCAAACCACCCCCCCTATCCTGGCTTTGTTGCCACCGAGCTGTTGTGTTCTTTGTAGGCTTTGCTAGGTGGTCTCTGTAGAGGAGCCTTGTCCCATCCCTCCATAGGAGCAGACTTTTACAAAGAAAGAGTCATTTGTTCATATGCAAATGGGCTGTGTTTATTTAAGAGAACACTGGGACTGCATTATGATCTCCAGGGCCCTTGCCGGGATAGGATGCCTAATTTGGGGCCATTATAAATGATATATAGGGAGAGAATGGGCCTCTTCAAATGGGCAGTGTGCCTGTCTCTGAGAACTCCTTCAAAGCTGCTGCAGAACACAGACAGAGGAACAAGCCTATAGCACCTGGTCTACATATGGGCATCACTAATTGGACTCAGTGGGGGCATTTTTAAAAATGAGGATGGGCTTTGTGGGTATACCTTCAGTACTCAGTGTCTAGTACTTAGATCCTCCAGATCCTACTCCCCTTCTGTCCACCGCTGGTTCTCAAATTTGGTCACTTCCAGGAAGCTCTTTGGCATGTGATAGGTTAGGAGTAGAGTCAGAAAGACAGGAAGCAGGTGGTGCTGGAGCTGTGGTGTGGAGAGGTAGAGGTTGAGTCCCTTGTTAGATAGTCTTTACCTGGTAGCATGCACAGTACCTAGTAAAAATGTATTAACTCAGATAAGCACCAGAGTGGCTGAGCTCAGTCTTTCCATTAGTAATGCAGAGGAGGACAGGTTACATGGCTCTGTTCTCCACCTCTTCCTGTGTGTTGCAAGTTCTCTAGAGAGACAGAACCACTACATCTACCTCTACACACACTCACATGTACACATACCCATGTACTTACACATGTAGACACACTCATACAAGTGCACACATACTTATGAACACACACACACTCATACATATAGAGGAAGGTGTTTCATATTCTGGGCAGCAGGTTACCTGTTTCACATGATGAACCTTAAATGTTCTCAGGGAAGGCCAGGCTTGTTGCTGGAAGAGGGTGGGCCTCTGCTCTCGCCTGCTGGAGGTCAAAGTCCCACATCTTAGAAAAAGTCTGCATGTTGGAACATGCACACCTAGGTACACACATACATACCACACATACATATATACATACATACATACATACACACACATGCACACAAACACACACACTTACACACACATGCACAGATACACATACAAACACCACAATATGCATACACACCACACACATACACACACCACAATACACATACACAGCATACACATTCATGCATACATACATATAGTACCTGGTCTACATACACATACACAACATATGCATGTTCACATACAACATATGGACACAAAGACATGGACATAAACTGAGAAATGAGAAGAAACAAAGACCCACAGTGCCCTTGGCTCTCTCTGGCTTCTCTCAGGTGATATCCAGGGAAACAGAAAGTATGAGTGAGAGCTTGCTCTTAAACCTGGGGGAAGAGAGCATGTTTGTCAAATCCCAGTATGTTCAACTCAGGTGACTTTTAAGCTGAGACTCAGCATATTTCCCTGTTAGAGGGCGAGTTTCTTACTGTCACCAATGCGGTGGGAACCTCACTCCCACCCGTGTGTCACGCTATAGAAATCTACAGCTTTCCTACTTCAAAGGCAGAGCTGTTCCCAGGAGCTGAAGCTTCTGGGTGGGAAGCAAAGACTGGACAAGAGGTGGACACCAGGACACGTCTAGTATGCTGATAATGAAGCGGCAATGCTATGGTAGGATAGAGACTATACCAGTCAGTTTTGGCGACCATCAGTTCAAGTTCCACCCACCAGAGAGCTGGCTTCTCTGGCTTCTCTGGCTGTGTTCCACCTCCTGAAGGTCCCATGACTCCACAGTACAGTGTTAAGAGCAAGGGACCGAGTTTCCAAACACAGGAGCTGGCAGAAGACATTATGGCCCCAATATTTCATATAAATGAAGTTGAATTACTAAAAAGGAATTTGAATGAAAATCTAGATTTGACACATATCACCTAGACTTGAAAATAAATCTCTTAATATAACACTCAGTCCTGAAGTCATTTATTACTTGAATTGATTGCCACAATTACATACCAGATGCACCCTGTATATCATTATCTGAGGGCTGCATTATCTCTCCAAGGTCCACCCATACAGGGTTAAGATTCTGTGTGGAAATATGTCTCTGCTCTCCCAGTGACCTTTACCAAAGGCTTGACAGCTTTGGGGTTTCTCAGTTAGTGTTCTCTACAGATGGAAAGAGAGGGAGAAGACCAGTCATATGGATGGACTGATGTATGGAAGGATAGATTAGAGAAATGGGTGATGGATGGATGGATGAGTCAGATAGAGAGATTGATAGATAACAGATAAATAGGTTAGATACATAGGTAGATAGATGATAGGTGGCTGGAAAGATTAGATAGATGATGGATAGATGATTGTAGATGGGTAGATTAAATAGATGATAGGTAGGTAGATAGATACACAGACAGGTGAATGTATTTTTGGGGGTGTTGGTTCATGCAGCTATAGAGGAGAGAAATCCCCAACAGTTCATCTGTGAATTGGGGATCCTGGGCTGTCAGTGAAAGGGCTCTGTCCGCTTCTACAAGCCTGTGAGCTAGGAAGATGGACAATCCCTGGGCAGAAAAGAATCTCAGCTGTGGGAAGAAGACACCCTCTTTTCTGGCTTTTTGTTTGGCCCTCCAATGGTGCCTGCCCACACTGAGGACAGCTGTCTTCCACACTGCCCACTGACACACAGGCCCATCTCCTCTGGGAACTCCTCACAGGTCCGCTCAGAAGGAATGGTTTGCCAGTCCTTTCTTAATCCGATTGGCACCTGCACACAATGGTCAGGCTTCCTAGGAAATCGCTCTTCGTGGGTATGAATTTTGCCTGTTTCTCTGGTGAACGTGGTCATGGTGGAGGAGTGTTACAGGTGCTATTTTTATGCTACCTGCTTGAAATGTCATCAGCAGTGTCATTAAATGAAATGTATGACAATTACAGAGGAGTGAGCTTGGGAAGTTCCTAAATCTTCCTGAGAATATTGCTGTCCCTAAATCTAGCCCTACTAACCCCTCCTCAGGGTTATGGCACATCTTCTGCACTAGAGAGCAGTAATATGGAAGCTAAGAGCTCTAAGCCTATGAGGTGACCACATGCTCTAAACTGGGGTAAAATACTTGAAGCTGGGAAGACAGCTGTCAGCAGAGGTATACATACCAACAGAGACCCAATTTCAATTCCTAGAACCCACCCAAGAAGCAGGTCCCTTAAGCTCACTGACCAGCCAGTGCAGTCTACTTAGTGAGCATCAGGTCCCCCAAGAGAAGCTGTGTCCAAAATCAAAAAACAAAAACCAAACCAAACCAAAACAAAACAAAACAAAAAAAAAACACAAGGTAGAAGTCTCCTGAGGAATGGTACCTAAGGTTGGCCTCTGGCCTGCGCACACATACAAACACCTATATGGAAAGATCCACACAATAAATTCCTTTCCAAAATCAAACCCACCTTAAAGGTTTGAGGATTTTATTCAGTTTGGACGTTAACAAAGAGTTCTGTGTCCTCTGTAGTCCACGTCCCTGTGGAGGTCTGCTGCTGTTGCAGCAATCCCATATGTTTCAATGTTTGTGTTTTAAAGGGTGCTCAGCCTCGTGAGCTGTGTGCCTTTACATGAGAAGGAATGGGATAGGGCCCTTGGGCATGTGCTCTGGGTTCCTTAGGGTTTTGAATGGCAAGTTATGTCTAGCTATGTGGGAATTCCTTTGCCTTGCCTTTGTCCATAGGGCAGTCTAGAGAGAGGCAGTATCATTGGTGTGCCATCTGGATGCTTTTTATAAAAGAAACGAAGAAATAGGTTCACTTTCTCCCTGAAAAGTTGTCCCATCATCCTCTGGATGTCACACAAGAACACACCTGCTGTCCTGTGGTATGAATGGGGCCAGTCTAACTTCAGTGCAAATAAACACAAAGGCCCTGGGGAGCTTGGATTTCCTCTTCCTCTTTCGTGGTTCCTCTTGGCAGGTTCTCATGGGAACCTGGCTTGTGGTGAGTGGATCTTTGTGCTTCTAGCTAACAAGGATGAGCAGAGAGATAGGTACTTAGATTGGCAGCTGGGTTTTCACTGACCAATGTGGATAGATCTCTAATAGATAGCCATCCATGACTACTGTACTTTCATTTGTGGATTCAATAATCTCTCCAACTAAGTGTTGATATGCCCACTTGTAAAAGAATGTGCCAATGATACCATGACCGTGGTGATGAACAGTGAACCATGGTGAAAAAAAAAATCGTGATTTTCAAACTAATCTGCTTGATGATGTTTCTATAATTTTTATCATTTTTTTCAGACTTTTACATTCAGGACACAGAATCTCATTATATATGCAGAACTGCTCAGAACATCCTAAAGCCCTAGAGGCTTCCTTGATTATATAGTGCACTTGAGAGCATGGCAAGGTCAAGGGTGTGACCAAGGTCCCAAGGCTGGGGGCAGAGGCTGGGCAGTTACACAGGCCTCATGTCCTGAAGCCCAGGCTGCCTCTGCTCACTCCATACAGGCTTATTTGGCATTCGGGGTCACATGGAAACTTCCAAGCCTCTCTGTGCTCACACACATGGGTTCTGTCACACCAGTGACGTCCCTCCCTTGGAAAACAAAACACTATCCCTCACAGTTGTCCCCTTGTGCGTAGACAGTGGCAAATGCTTATTTGCTAAGCCTTCTGTCTCCTCCACTTCTGTGTCCCATTGAGATCATGGAAACACAAAGTAAATAACCACAGAGAAAAATGCCCCTGAGAATATTTATTTAAGAGTATTGTTCCAGGATATGCACAAAGATAAAGAGTGTGTAATGAATGGTGACTCTGGAGGCCAAGCACTAAGACGTTCTATCCTGTACCAGCAGTTACCCTGGCCAGGAAGAGGCTGTGTGCTACCTTAGGACATGCCCTTATAAAAGAGTCACCTTGCCAAGCTGCCAACTGGTTCTGTTCACCCTAGAGTATCAAGGGAAAGAAGGAAGGGAGTCAGGCACTTGGATCTGATCCAGACCCAGCCCTAAGAGTATACAGACGGGCGGGGGTTTTCTCCCAGGGAAGGGACAGCAGGATGGGTGTCACAGAAGAACATTAGACCTAGGCCATACCTAGAGGTCTCAGAGAGCCAAGGTAGGTCTCTGGGCCTGCGAAACAATTTTGCCTAGGTTAGCTCTAGCAGGAGTGTGGAGCAGGGGATTCTAGCCTTGTAGAAGACTCGTGGCCCAGTGGCTCTGAATTCTGCTTCTCCAGGGCTATGAGGAGATCTGTGCTGGGTTCAGATGTCTCTGAGACACAGGAAAAGGTCTGTCATTTGGAGTCCAGTGCATTTAGCTTTCAATACCCTCCTCATGGAAAGAGCAAACAGACACCAGTTTGGAAGTGTGTCAAATGAAATACAAAGCGGAAACTCACTCACGTCTCTGCATGCTTAATGATCATTGACTTTTAAAATGGGTTTTGAAATAAAAAGCCTTCTGGAAGAAATACAGATTTGAAAGGATTACTAGCATGCATGGCTTTAGTACCCCACTCCTCTGCATTAGTTCCCCCTTGTGCATGAGCTCCGAAGGCCTCCTGATTTCCTGTATTCCTGTCTGCAGTGCAAATTGTTGGAGTGCAAAAATGCTGTTGAGGCCACTGGATGGAACTAGAAACAAATTTTTGATAAGTAGACCCGTTTATTCACCTGACAAAGCCCTGCAGAAGGGGCTTGTGAAAAGTACAATCAGACAAGACAGGGTACTGTCAGCTTCCTGCTTCACGTGATGTATGCAGTCACACAAAACTGATGTGAAGTACTTTCTATTCCTTTCTCTGATTTCACATCCTTTCCAGCGGTAGTGGGTGAGACTCTCTGTTTCATTAAAGCACAACTGGGCTCTGCTGGCTGGGCAGCAAGTTCGTGGAATTCACCTGCTTCCATTCCCACCCAATCCTGGGATTACAGGTGTAGACAGCCGTGCCTGGACAATGCGTGTGGGAGACTTGAACTCAGGCCTCATGCTTGCGAATCCACTGAACCATCTCCCAAGCTCTTGCATATGCAATTGCTGAGTACTAGCCTGGCATGTTGATGTTCTCTGTAATGCTAGTACTCGACAGGTTGAGGCCAGTGAGACACTGTTTCAAAAAAAAAAAGGTCTGGGTATGTGACTTAGTGGCAGAACATTTGCCTTGAGATGTGCACCCAGGCTGCGTTCCATTGGCTGCCTCTGTCTCTCCCCTTCTCCTCTCCTGTCCTTCCCTTTCCCCTCTGTCTCCTCTATATATGTATGTTTATCTTAGAATAAGCTTATTTTTTCACTGAAGATCTTTGGCAGAAAATTAAGTATAGTATCATACATATATAGTTACAGCTACTACATAATTATATACAATTCTGTTAGCGACATTGAATAAGAAGCAGAGTCTTGCTCTTCACTCCTCAGTGGGTAACTTTACGGAGATGGCTAAAATGTTTTCTGATTGACATTAACTGGACTTGATCTTTGCTCTTCTTTTACTTACTTTTCTTAAATTTATTTACGCAGGGAACACAGGAGGGAACAAGAAAATAGGAACAGGAGAGAGAGAGAGAGAGAGACCACCAAGGTGAGACCAGAGATCAATGACAGGGAAAAGATGAATTGGGGGGGAGAAGGGGACAAAGAAGAGCAGAGAACAAAGACCCAAGTGGGTCACAGAGTTGGGACAGGACCAGTGTATGACGCGTGCTCAGAGTCCAACAGCTCTTTTCTGTTTGACTCCAAGAGCGGGCACACAGACATCACTGTCCTTTGGCACCTGGTGACTTCTCTTTAGAAGAGCTGGGGACGTCACTCAGTAGGGTCTTGTTAGGAACTAGGGGCAAGGGGTCAGGAACTTAGTTCCAGTTCCTTCCACTTGGCAGGCTGACCAGTGCTCTCCATCAGAAGCAGCCAGGAGAGTGTTGGTGCTTTCCAACAAGGGGAGGGGAGAGACAGCAAGGGCTGCTGCTGCCTTTACCATGCAGCTTCAGTTATGTCCCTGGGCTGTTGCATCAGGGTAGCTGGAGCTGAAAACATTAGTCACAGAATTTTGTTTTTCAGTTTTCTTTCTGTTGCCTAACAAGGGCCAAAGCTCAGGTTCCAACCCCAGGGTAGATTGCAAGGTCACAGGGCAGGGCCACAGGCCCTCCTCACTGAGTCAGCACACCCAAGGCCAGGGGAGCCACCATCAGATAGGAGTGCACAGGTACACATGTCACCTGTCAGCCCTCCAGTCCTTTTCTCTTTTCTTGCTCAGGTAAAAATTAGCCTTGGGCTTTCTTCCCTTGGTGCTGTTCAGAGTGGAGCAGTGAGGGGAGGCAGCCTGGGGCCTGTATCGTGGCCCTGTCTTTGTACAGTTGGAAGCTCAGAAGCTGGCTCAAAGGAGAGAGCTATAGAGGTCAAGAGGGGGAGGAGCAGCAAGTGCCAGAATGTGGGCTGGGTGCTAAGTGGGGAGCAGTAGCTAGAAGAGTCCTGGCTAGCACCCTGACCTATGGACACATTCATGGGCCCCATCACCCAAGAGGCAGGGACAGCAGCCCCTTCCCCAGGGCCTACAGCTGTGCTATCTCCGTCATAGTCCTACAATGTCCAATGTCCTTGGTCACTTCTTGGCATGGGAGAACACACCTGGTGAAAATGGTCACAGACAGTGGTGTCAGTATCCACTCTTGACTGTTGTGTGGGTCCTGAACCAGCAGAAATCTGAGGGTCCCAAACAGGACAGGATACAATGAGCCTGCTGGGCGTGTGGCTCTCAGAAATCTGTTCTCTTGAATAAACAAGCCGGTGGCAAGAACAAAGTCTGAAAGGGAACCATAAACTTGTGTTGGGGCTGAAAGTTTCTGATCACAGCTTCTCACAGTCCCTGGTGACACAGAAGATAAGTTGATATTGGCAGCCAGGATCCTAGTTAACTCTCTGGCCACTTCTGTCTTGCTTGCTTTTGAACTACTTTCTAGTAGTTCAAAGGCTGAGACAGCAAAAATGATTCAACACTTTGAAACCTTTGTCCATGATCTGAAGCTTCATAGTAAACAGATTTCACCAATTCTCAAATACAAAAAGGAAAAGGAAGTAAGTAAGTAGAAAATCCACTCAATGTAATAGATCCCTAAGTGAATTTTCAATTTTTCTAAGTGAGAATTAAGATAAACAATGCTGTGGTGATCTTTCTTGTGATTTCTGCATCTTTATGAGTTCACAAAAATTATATAGCTGGGAGGAATCTTCTGGGCTGCCTTCTTTGCTTGATGAAAGATGTAATTGAATCTGATGAGAAAGTGGAACACACACACACACACACACACACACACACACACACACACAGAGTCAATACTTTCTGGCAGTGCGTTAGAATGTCATCTTCTTAGATCACTCACCTCTTTGGGCATCTGATTAGTATTTACATGCCAACGTAGAAAGTAAAGATATTTGTTTGAAGCTATAAATGTTGCTTTGAATTTCTCCTTCATATTAAGATGTGTTGGTGAAGCCCAATGGAGATGTTTGTCCATTTGTAAGGTCGGTGACATCTAAATGACAAAGACCTATTCAAGCTAAAAACATTCATTTGATATTTAGACAAATAATTCTGGAAGCAAAACCAGTGAGTTTTCAAGGCTTTGAATAGATTAATAAATGTTTCTTACTGTTGGACAATATAGTCATCCATGCACACATGTATTCATGCACCCTGTTTTAGCCTGACATCTCTGTTAACTTTGGTTTCTGAGCAAATCTTTCTACAAGTCTCTCATTTCTGTACAGTCTCTAGTTGGGCACGGGCATGTTATTGTGCCTCACATTATTGAGTAACTCTAAGGCTCTACAGAGGTGGATGAGACCCAGGTCCTAGTGACCCATGAGGGACAGTCCCCTGGGTTGGACACTGCTGCAACTCCAGGGCACACAGCCCTTGGACATGAATTTTCAGTATGTCAGGGAAGAGAGACTTCATTTATAGGGCAACGGTCTGCCCAGCTACAGGCTGCCAAGAATCCAGCTCCTTTCCCAGAAATAATCCTGTTGCACAGGGAAGATAAGTATCCCCTCCCAGCAGAGTTAAGGAGAGATAACTGAGCACACACCCAAAGGCCACTCGGCCTGTATGTGCATGTAACAGGAACCTCTCATAGGAAATGCAGGGTGCTGGGGACCTGGTTGGTGCCTGGGCCCAGCAGCTGCAGACCTGGGTGCACACAAGGCTGGGCTGCACAGCAGCAGGAATGGGAAGGCCACCAACTTCCATTCTTCAGTTGACCTAGGCTGAGAATTCAGGGTGGTGAATCAAATAAGATCTGGTTTACTTGCACCCAGTGTAGCAGAGCTCATGCAGGGACACACACCGCAGCAGGATTACCTCTGCCAGAAGCCCTAGAGCTCGGACAGGGAGCAAAAGCTCTATTTCAAGACTGAACAGTGTCAAACACTTCAGCTTCTGCTGCAGAGGGTGAGGAGGGTCCTGTGGGTCTAAAGGGAAAATTTGAGTATTCTTGCAGTAAATAAAATGCAGGGAAAGGATATCTCAGACAGAATGAGCAGGTGGCAAGAGGGGATGGTGTGGGGTGGAGTGTGTGCCCAAGATGAAAATCACAGGGGAGCTTCTCAGGGAGACTGCAAGGACCCAAGGAGGAGCTTCTCCAGTATGTGGTGGCTTCCACTGTGTGTGTCTCTGTGTGTGTGTCCGTACTCATGTGTGTCTGTCCATGTGTGCATGTATGTGTATTTGTATGTGAATGTGTGTATGTGTCTGCCCATGTCTGTGTGTGTGCAAACACATGTGTGCTTGTGATTACACTGATGCTGTCTAGGTGGCACTGAGGAAGGATGGAAACCGAGTAGCAGTGTGGCTCTGAGAGCTCATGACCGCAAGGCACGCATCTGCACACCTACCAGACATTTCCACAAGCAGGAAGAGATTTTGAATGTATCACATAATATTTGAAGACAGTTACAAGGACAAGAAAATTCTTATGGAAATAAGGCTTAGAGCCTTTGAGGCTGACACAGTGTAGAGCCCACACCTGTGGGGGAGGGGAGTTTGAGCTGGCTGCCGCCTTAACTCCTTTAACTCAAGGAGAAACAGTGAGTACTTATCACTTTTGAAGCCCACAACTGAGGAGAAGCCAGCCTAGCCCAACTGACAAGTTCAGGGCAATGTAAGACTCTACCTCAAAGAGCAAGGTGGTTAGACCTAAAGAAACACTGTCATCCTATACAAAAACATAGCAGCAGGATGAAGCCACAGATACATGCAATCTGATAAATGCTTTAAAACTTGAATATGAAAAGCAACGTTAGCAATCACCATATGACTTTAAAATGGTGACTGATATTTAGTATAATTCTAAAGAAAATAGAATGCCATTTTTGATTCTACAGTTTCAGTCCTGGAAAATTTTTCACATAATGAAACATGTCAATAAAAAGATTTTGTTCATAGATGACCAAAAGAGATGCAGAAACCCACTGCCAAATATTAGACAGAGCTCGGGAGTCTTGTGGAAGAATTGGGGAAGGATTGAAGTACCTGGAAGAGGAGACAAGGACTCCACAGGAAGACCAACAGAGTCAACCTGGGCACTTGGGGGATCACAGAGAATGAACCACCAACCAAGGAGCATGCATGGGCTGGAGCTAGTGCCCTCTACACATATGTAATAGATGTGCAGCTTGGTCTTCATGCAGGTTCCCCAACAACTGGAGTGGAGTTGGTCTCTGACCCTGTCCCCTGACTGTGGATCCAGTTTCCCTAACCTTGCTGGCCTCAGTGTGAGAGGATGTGCCTATTCCTGCAATACTGGATGTGCCAGGGCATGTTGTCTCCTATGGAGGGACCTCCCCCTTACCTCCCCCTTCTTAGAGGAGAAAGGGAGGAAAGTATGAGGGGAGAGAGAGGGATTGGGAAAAGGGGAGGGGGCTGCAATCGATCAGGATGTAAAGTGAAATCTAAAAATAAAAACGAGTAAGAAAAAGACTAAAATTCATCACACACATGAATGAAGCTGTGAAATAGTAAAATAAAAGTTAAAATTATTAAACCAAAAGAAAAAAGAAAGAAAAGAGTGGATCACCATTAGTTGTTCCCCACCCCACCCCCCACGCGTTCTGAGGGTCATCTCAGGCCTCATGCTTGTAAGGCAGCAAGCACCTTATTCACTGAGCCATTTTCCAGCCTTTCCTTTGTTTTATATTGGAACCTATGTCCACAGGTCACCTGACAGTAAATGGCTCCAGAATTCGTTTGAACCACCTGTATTCTCTGATACCTTGGTTCCTGCCCCTCAGCCACTGTCATTTGAAAAAGAGTAGACTTTCCACCAATCTGACCATGGGGTACCTGTCCCAGGTACCCAGAAATGAAGGGAAGCTATGACCAAAGGCACCACACACAAAGAGGAAGGATACAGCCCATGCTGATTTCCTGACAGGACTTTCCGTTCATAACTCCAAACCTCATCACAGCCATTTTCACTCAGTTCTCCTTGCTGGCAGCTTAGTCTGACATGACATGTGGCCTTGACTCAAGCAATGTTTACTTAAGCAATTCACCATGGTGGCAGAAGCTTGGGTCTGGAAGGCCCTAGACTCTAAAGAGATCTGGGTTGAGGGCTGCCACACCAAAGCCACAGGAAAGAATCAGTCCATCATCTAAGGAATGAGAAGACTCTGCATTCCACCGTAGGCAAACTAAATTCCCACAAAGGATTCTTCTTGATCCTTCATCAGATCCCTGGGAGTGTAGAACAAAAAGGAGACAACAGAGGAAGTAGTATATTGTGACAATGACCTCATATTCATGGGCCAACTTTCCTGAGGATGCAGGATAGCCAACCATTTATACCCCTGTGCCCAAGATTGTTGGATCTTAGGAATGATGGCAGAGATTTAATCTGCTGGGTTTCACCAGTGATATATATTTAGTAGACCTAAATTATTTTTCCATTTATCACAATAAGTTTTCATTGGTGATGAACAGATATAGGGTTGATAGATAATAGATGACAGATGGATAGATGTAGATGACAGAGTGGTAGGCAGATAGATAGTAAATGATAGATAGATAGATAGATAGATAGTTGATAGATAGATGGATAGATGTAGATGACAGATAGAATGATAGGCAGATGATAGACAGATGATAGATGATAGATAGATAGATAGATAGATAGATAGGGGACTGGAGAGATGGCGCGACAATTAAGAGCACTGGCTGCTCTTCCAGAGGTCTGAGTTCAGCTCCCAGCAACCACATGGTGACTCACAACCATCCACAATGTGATCTGATGCCCTCTGCTGGCTGCTGGTGTTCATGCAGATAGAGCACTCATACACATAAAATATATAAATAAATCTATTAAAAAGATAAGTAGATAGATTAGAGATAGATATCATCTCTTCCAAAGAGATCAAGATATCTTGTAAACAAGGGAAACAAACGTAAAAAGCCAGTGAATTGAAGGCAGAAGTGCTTACAGCCTCAAATGCAGGAACTGGACAGCAAACCCGGTCTTACGGCAGCCAGAGGGGAGTAGGATATTTACAAGGCTCTACAGACTGTAGAGGTCCCGGGACTTCTCAGCAGAGACCCCTTCTGAGCCATGCTTCTGACTGGTGAGAGAGTGAATCAGGTCCCACAGAGCCTGTAACAGCATCATTAGCACACAGCTTGAAACATCCTTCAGTGGAAATCTGATCAGCACCTAGGTATGATTTCATTAATGTGTTCACATTATATCAGCTCTGGTTAGAGGTGAAGATGGGCCCTGGGCTGTCTAGATAGGAGTGTCCCTCAGATGCTCAGTGACTGCTTCCTGGAGAGCAGGCTTGGGTCATGCTGGATGGCAGAAGATAAGAGAGATGGCCATCGGTATCAGCAGGGGAAAACAGATCAGGCTGTTTGCAGATCAGGGAGAGATACTGGCTAAATCAACAGGGGTAGAGCCATCATTTCCCTGAAGACATTGGGGAGTACACATGAAAGGTGAGTCTGGTAGCCACAGGTCTTTTCCACGAGCCCTCCACTGCAGAGTGGTGTCGTGTTTCGTGGCCCCATCAGCCTTGTCCAGTCTGCAACCTGAGGTACACGTGAGCAGTGTTGGGTCTTCCATCACCACAGACCTCCTGAGTAGGAATATGGTGGATGACTAAGGGTTATTTAGCAAGTGTCCCACTGGTGCCAGCCAGACAGGATCCTGGTAACAATTGTCTGACGAGATTTTAGCTTGAAAACACTCAAGAGCTGGCACTGGCAGCTATCTGGGGGAGGATCTGTTCCCTCCCAACCCTGATAGCTGCCTCTTTCCTCCTTCCTTCCTTCCTTCCTTCCTTCCTTCCTTCCTTCCTTCCTTCC
>CAJQZJ010033015.1:5939653-5968321 GCA_907164525.1 Lophiomys imhausi | reverse complement strand
TCCTTCCTTCCTTCCTTCCTTCCTTCCTTCCTTCCTTCCTTCCTTCCTTCCTTCCCTCCCTCCCTCCCTCCCTCCCTCCCTCCCTCCCTCCCTCCTTCCTTCCTTCCTTCCTTCCCTGTGCATTTATTGAGTGGCTGCCAGGGATGGTACCCTCAAGGATGTGCTTAGGCTGTAGAAAGGAGGCAGGAGGGCTGCCCTGAGAGTCCCACAGGACTCCAGATGTGACTAACAGGGAGAATGAGCTGTGAAGGAGATCTCAGAGCAGGCGCTGAAGTAGCCTGGCCTGTGGGATTATTTGATTCTTATCACTTCCACTGGAGAATCCACAGCCGGCAGCAGCTCTGCCTGATTACCGCAGGTAGACTATAATATTTGTCCATTTTTAATTTTTTGTTTGTAACAAATGAAAATCATATATATTTACAATGTCTCACAGATGTATTGCTTTGTAATAACACTTAAAACTACCTAGCCGTTTTGAAGAAAGAGACCACAAGGGACTACAGGAGACAAATGGCCTGGCCCCTACCTGGTATCATCAAGATGGGTCCTACCTCTTGAGGTGCAGGATGGTGACAGTCCCTAAAGGTTCACTGTTGTAACACGAAGAGAGGTTCAGTTGTTGACAAATGTTTTATTTGTGTTAATTTTTTAATGTTTATTATTTTCCAGGCCCGATGTGAATCCTGGGCATATAACATTAATGCCACATAGTCCCTTTCTGAAGGTGCTGAGGGCCCAGCAAAGTGAACCAAATGTGCAGAGAACATATGCGTGCCTCCCAAGGTCTCTAGGCTCTCGCTGCATTATGGGGTACACTTTCTGTTTGGATGTGTCACTTCAGGTTTTGTTTTGTTTTGTTTTCTTTGAGGAGGCAGGTAGACTGTAATATTTGTCCATTTTTTAATTTTTTGTTTGTAACAAATGAAAATCATATATATTTACAGTGTCTCACAGATGTATTGTTTTGTAATAACACTTAAAACTACCTAGCCATTTTGAAGAAGGCAAATTGCTGTGTGAGTAGAAGGCTCAGCTGTTAAGAACACTGGCTGCTCTTCCCAAGAGCCTCTCACAAGCATTTTGGGATTTCAGTCTAAGGGATCTGACACTTTCTCCTGGCTTTCTCAGGCACTAGGCATGCCTGTGGTACTTAGACATACATGTTGGCAAAGCACTCACACACACAAAATTTAAAAGTAAGTAAAAAAGACCTCTACAATTTTTAAATGGAAAATAGATTCTTCTCTCATATGATGTATCCTGACCACAGTTTCTCCTTCCTCCACTACTTACTCCCAGCTCTCTTCTCACCTGCCCTCTCCCCAAGATCCACTCTCCTCTATTTTCCTTCAGAAAGAATAGGCCTCCAGGAGACAACAACCAACTAGGACAAAACATGATACAAGAAAACAAGGCAACCCTGGAGGTAAAGAGTCCAAAGAGGACGCAAAAGAATCAGAGACACATCACTCCCACTTTTAGGGCCTCAATGGCTTTTTTTTTAGAATGCAACATATTGTTTTTAGTTGTAGTCAGTCACACGGACATCAGGTTTCTTGGGCTTATTACTCATCTATAAATGAAATTTTATGTCTGTGAGGGCAAATTTGACTGTGAGCTTGATGGAATGACAAGCATCTAGCCATTAAAGTAGAGAACACCTGTGGAAATATCTGTGGGGGCCAATCCAGGGAACTAAGCAGGAAGACCCTCCTTGAATATAAGCAGCACTGTTGTGGAATTTGAGGACCTACACAGGATAAAAGATGGGAGATCTCTCTCTCTCTCTCTTTCTCTCTCTCGGTCTCTCTCTCTGTCTCTCTTTGTCTCTGTCTCTGTCTCTCTCTCTCTGTCTCTCACTCTCTCACTCTCTCCCACAGTGTGAGCTGCTCTTTGTTCTCTCCACCATGACTACAGAAAGCTCAGTACTGGAGCTGAAGCAAACCCAGCCTCTCAGCTGTTTTTCTCAAGTGTCCCACTGCAGCAACATGAAGCAAACACTGATCAACTCTATTTCTTCATTTTCAATTTGGATGCCGTTTAGTCTCTTTCTTGCCTGACTGTACTGTCCAGGACTGTGCTGTATGGAAGTGCTGAATAGAGTGCAGGCACTCGTGTCTCCTTCCAGACCTTGACTTTCCATGGTTAGTATGTTGCGAGCGGTGGGTTTGTTCTGTTTGGCTTTGCTGTGTAGCTGCCTCAGCTTTTTTTAGTTAATCGGGAGTATTTGTCTATTTATAAATTTTTAAATAAAGGTTGCCAACTTTTGTTAGATGCTTTTTCCTTTTTTATACCTGTAGATGATGCCCATGATTGCTTACTGTAGTCTCAGGACATTCTGTGTTTATGTGTGGAGAAGCAATTCCTCCTTTTCATTCTGATTTGAGTGTTCTATTTCCCCTGTTAAAGCTTCTGTCTGAAGCGTTGCAGATTCTATCCTTTCCAGAAAACCCAACTCTCATTTGTTCTTCTTTTTTCTTTTTCCCAAGTGTCTATTTTGTTTATTTCTGTCCTGCTCCTAAATGCAACGTTCCCTCTATTTGCTGAGGGCTTAGCTTGTTCCTCTTTCCCATTCCCTGAAATGCAACATTAGGCTATTTATCCAGAATCTTACTTTCTTTGATGTAAAGGTTTACTGCCACCGACTTCTTTTTTTTAGGCCTCTCCCCCAAGCCCTGAAGCTTTGCATGTTATATGACTGTTTTTCTTATTTTAAGGTGTTTCCCAACTTTTAAATTTATTGACACCTTTTTCAAGCATGATGCCTAGTTTCTGTGTATTTTAAGTAACCTGAATTAATCTTATTTTTGATAGCAGTATGGTTGGGAAAGGTAAGATATGATTCAAAACCTTTAAAATTTACTGAACTACTTTGTAGTTGGTCTTCTAATCCATGACGGAGACTATCATGTACTTGGGAAAAATCTTATCCTTCTGTGGTTGGACAGAATATTCTAGGTATATATTCTAAATAGGTTCACCTCAGCTAAAATATGGGGCAAGTTCAACATTACCTCATTGGTTTTCTTTCTGAATGAGATTCATCGTCAAAGTTGTCTTTGTGTGGATTGTGGGCAAGTGCAGCTGTGTGACTCATTCTTGGGTTCTTCCAAGAAGATGGGTGTGGTGAGCTCAGGGGCAGAGATGTGGGAGTCATGGATGCCGATTGCCTCTTCTTTCCTGCTCCCAACACATATGCTGCCGATGCCATAGGCAGCCATTTTGGTGGGATATGCTTTTCTTTGCATCGCTGCAGATACTCTGAGTTGGACAGGAATCTATATTTGCTTTATTCTGGGGGGGGGTGGTGACTGAGATTGATTGCTAGCTTCTCCATTTGATCTGTTTTACTCTTTTTCCTTGGGCTTACCTCCCTTCTTTTTTCTATACCATTCTCCCCTTTGGAGTGAACATGTCAGTTTCAAGCCCCTGGAGCCCATGATGAGCCCCCAGCCTGGGGTAATTTGCTGTGTGCACAGTTACAATTCAAGTGCTGCTTCTATATTTCAAAAGGGTTTGGAAATTCCCCTCTTTCAGCTGGTTTGCAAATAACTAAGAAGGGGTCCTGTCTTCCAGTCATTTTCAGATAGTTCTATTTTGAGACACAGAGGAAGTATTGAGGTTTCAGAGATAAAACTTCAAAGTATTAACTAAACATGGAAGCTAACAAACATCCCAACTGCACAGCAGGAATGTGGCCATGAGGAGCTGGACTGAGCCCTGCTCTGCTTGGAGCTGTATTTCTCCTTGAGAAAAATGTCCTTGAGCAGATCTTAGGGGGAAGGATCTCCATGTCCAGCTTTGATGCTTCTTTCTCCTCACACATCTACCATAGCTTCAGATCTACCATAGCTTCAGATCTACCAACCATAGCTTCAGACACACCTGTCTGCCTTCAAGGTGGATACAGGACTCCTTCCTCTTCAATGATCAGTCCTTCCCTCCTTCCCTGCTTCCTTCCTTCCTTCTTTCCTTCCTTCCTTCCTTCCTTCCTTCCTTCCTTCCTTCCTTCCTTCCTTCCTTCCTTCTTTCCTTCCTTCCTCCCTCTCTCCCTTCCTCCATCTCTTGATCCCTCCCTCCCTTCTTTCCTTCCTCCTCTCCACTCTTCTTCCCCTCCTTCTCTCATTTACTTAAGATACACTATACTGGCTTCCAGTTGCCAGGCAACTGTGCTCAGAAAAGTGCAGCTGGACTAGTTGTAAGACATCCCCTGTCCTGAGGTCACCAGTTGCTAGCCTCTGCACACTCAGTCACTATGGGGTCAGCACTGCCCCACTGTAACCACAGTCTCAGCTTCCCTGCAATGCTAACACCTTAGAGGTTCCCAGGAGTCCTTGTTTCACATCCTTGGTGATGCCCTTGGCATGAGAGGTGCTAATCATGAGAAGGTTTTGGGCTGTACTGATACCAGTACCAAAACCAGACATGCCTCTTTAGAGTTGAGGGGACACAGCAGAAACACTTGGGAAAAGGAAAATACAAGTTAATTAGTTTGTCACATTTTTCTTCTCAGCAAGCTCATATGCCGGACTCTTGCATAATGAAGCATCACTGGCCAGCAAGTGGACTGTCCATTCTGTCCATCTCCTCAAATTCCAAGGGCATTTTGCAGTTAGTGGTGACATCAGCTGGACAGAGGACGAGCCTGTGACACCAAATAAGTCAAACTGGCCTTCATGGTGCGTGTCTGTGGGTCTGGCTGTGTGTCTGTGGGTCTGGCCGTTGCAACCTCGAACCATAGTACAGTTGTAAAGAAGGGAACTGTATGGATATTGAATGAAAGATCATGAATTATTTAAAACTAAATTAACAATATCAATCCTTCAAAAGCATACTTCAGATGGATCAGCATTGTGAGACTAATTTAAAGTCTGTCAGTCATGAGGAAGACATAATTTCCATAATGGTGAGATGAACTGTCTTGCCAAGTATTTGGACCACAGTTAACACACTTTTACCGTGACTGGCCATAACATTCTTCTGGAGTGAAAACCAGAAGCAGTTAAATGACAAATGAACACCCATCCTGTGGATCCTGCCACTGACATCACTAAAAGTCACGGCCTGTGAGGAAACTTAAGTGCTTTGCCATTTTCTGCTGTGTGGGCTGTTGACTGTAAACATTTGAATGTGACATGTAGAACTCTGCAAACTGTGTCAGAAATTTTATTAGTAAGCCAGGTGGGATAATGACACATGTCTTTAATCCCAACACTCAAGAGACAGAAGAAGCAGGGGCATCTCTGTGGGTCTGAGGCCAGTGTGGTCTATACAGTGAGTTTCAGGCCAGCCAAGGCTACACAGTGTGGTCCTATCTCATAAAATGAACAATAAATATATAAACAAAAAGACAACAAAAATAGTTTTATTAGTTATGTCAGTTTTTACTGCTTCAATGTTATGATATGTTTTGAATTAAAAGAATAAAAATTCTTATAGAGATAAGAAAGTTAAAATGGCACAAACAGTTGCTGTTGGTGGAACAGACACTGTGTAGAAAGAGGTGCATTGTAGAGCGATAATAAGTGACTTTTTCCCGAAGTAAAGTGGAGGGAAAGATTTCCAAGCACACTAGAGCTGCTCGAGGACTGTGGGAGACTATGTTCAGTCAGCACACTAGAGCTGCTCGAGGACTGCGGGAGACTGTGTTCAGTCAGCAGTGCACTGGTTTGGCTGCGACCTTTCTGAACCCTGGGTACTAGCCTTCCTGGTGGCTCCTCCTCTGCTCCCTCCCATATCTGGGATTTGCCCTGATGAGTGAGCACAGCCTGCCTCAGAAAGATTTCCTCAGCCTTTTTGATGTCTTCCAGAGAGTTGTCAAGAAAGATATTTGAGGAACTTATCATCTGCCTTCCCACAAAAGATGTCATTCTGCTGTCAAAATAATTCAAGGGCCTCT
Source organism: Lophiomys imhausi (assembly GCA_907164525.1). NCBI lineage: Eukaryota > Metazoa > Chordata > Mammalia > Rodentia > Muridae > Lophiomys > Lophiomys imhausi. The sequence continues at coordinate 5,962,419 of CAJQZJ010033015.1, read as the reverse complement.
GTTATGTTATGAGTGCAGGAAACCAGCTCACTATCCCAGAATGATACAGTGTTGGAGTGGATGAGGAAACAGGGCCGGGTTTATCTGGAAATGTTACCGTCCATGCAAAAACAGGGCTGAAGTTCTAAGCACTCTTTTCCTCTTCATAGGAAGAAGCTAGATTATCCTTAGCAAGGACTTCTCACAAGTAACAGTTCAGAAATCTGACATGAATGAAGAGGAAGGAGAAACTAGTTTCTTGTCGCTTTGGCACGGGCAGGCTCTGGGGACACCCGCAGTGCCATCTGGCATGGTATGACACTCAGTGAGTATCCTCATCCACTAAATAGCCATGAGTGGTTATGTCCATGAATGAGTACCTAGAGTAACTCAAATAACTCAATTAAGAGCTTTGTCGTTGGAAAGACATCCCAGCAGTTAAGAGTACTTGCTGTTCTTGCAGAGGACCCAAGTTTGGTTGTCAGTATCCATGTGGTAGCTCACAATTGTCCACAGCTCATATCCAGGGGATCCCACAGTCTTTTGGCCTCTGAAGGTAGCGGGCACATGTGTGGTGCACGTACATACCTGCACGCAAACACTCACACATACATTTAAAAATAAAGGTCACTTGGGCCAAGTTCCACTTTGCAGGTGAAGTCTGGAAGACATGAGATGCTTTCTCAAGACTAGCTGCTGTCAGCCCTACTGCCCTTGCCCTCGGAGGCCACTGCAGTTCTAATAGTGCAGGAAGCAGATGAGGTGCACGGTCTGCCTTCGCTCTCCTGTGTTTTAGAATATCTAGGTGTTGTTATTATGTTGTTGGCCACATTTAAGCACTGCCACAACTCTATGGGGGGCATAGACCTTAATGCAGAGGCAAAAATCATGAGTTTCTATTTTCCTTTCTGATCTCTGTCATTCTACAGCTGTGAATTGAGAGAAGATGGAGGCTGGATCTCTGAGCTCCTGTGGTCTCTAATCACGCTTGCTCATGAGCAATGGCTTGGAAGGTACAAGGCAATGAATGGACAAGGAACTCAGGATCTGGTTGAGAGCTGGGAGAAAGAGGACTTGGAATTTTCTTTTATTAAAAAATAAAAATGACCAGATTCTGTGAGTAGGACTCACTGATGTTAAGTAGAGGGTGGCTTGTCACATTTTAGGAAGGCTGAACACTGGAAGATGTCATCTTTGCCTTCACACCCACTGACCCCTGAGAAGTTCTAGAAGAGTTTTGATGTATGTCTTACTTAAGTTTTTATTGCTGTGAAGACACACCAAGGCCACAGCAACTCATATGAAAGAAAACATTTAATTGGGGCTGGCTTACAGCTTCAGAGATTTAGTCCATTATCATCATGGTGAATAGTACGGTGGCCGGCAAGCAGACATGGTGCTTGAGAAAGAGTTGAGAGTTATACATCCAGATTGACAGTAGGCAGCAGCACGTCTTCCAACAATGCCACACCCAGTCCAACAAGGCCACATCTCCTAATAGTGCCACTCCCTATGCACCTATGGAGGCCATTTGTATTCAAACCATCACAATGTGTTTCTGTGCTGAAGAAAGGGGCTTGTGGAGTGGGATCCACGTTGTACCAAAAAAAGTGATGGAGGTGAATCTGGAAAAGGGACTTGGGAAGGATGTAGAGATGACCTCAGTGGGAGAATGATGGCAGGAGGGGCAGGTAGAGAGTAATCAGGGTAGTGTAAACATGCATGGAATTGTCATAAGACAGAGTTAGTCAGTTACATGAAGTTCAGGAGTGAAGGAGAAGGGAATGAAAGGAAACCTCAAGCTCTGGTGGGCCTTTCAGGGTGCAGGTCACATCCCGCCTTGTGAGTGCCATCATGACCCACTGGTGTTGAATCTGTCCAAATTGTTGGAGACAAGGTTGTGACACCTGAGGCCCAAGGACACCTTGAATGTTCTAATGAGTCTATATCCCAAAGAGTAGATTTGAAAATTCAGTCTTGTGGATTTTTAAAAACAACCCAAGCCTCATGAGGGACCGTCCTTAAAAAAAGGGGGGAGGGATGGGGGTTGATGTCTTCTGTAGCTGTGACACAGTCAAAAAAGTGCTGATTCTGTGTGCTTAGGGCTCCCCTCCTTCTTCTTAGGGAGAATTAGCATATTATCATGTTTTACAAATTAACTTTATAAACATGATGCAAATGTCATTAATAAAATATGAAAAAAGAATTGTTTTGTCATGATTTTCATTGTGTTTTCAGGCCAAGCTTAGTGTATAGCTTACTCTACTCCATGAAAATGGTGTCATTTTCCCTACTGTACCCACTACTTTCTGAGCCAGCATGCAAGGTGTCAGGTCTGAGACAAGGGACCAGATCTGATGGGGAACCATGAAAGGGACAGTAGGAACATAGCTGGGTAGAGTCATTGGTGTCCCATCCCTGCGGGTGGCTGAATGCAGAGTCCCTGGGTCAGTGTTACTTGGCTACTGATGGCAAGGTGGCACAAACCAGCTCCTGGGCACTTGCTGAGGAGGTCATGTTTGGCAGCAGCCACAACCTCCAGCAAGTTAAAATTCACCACTTGCTGTCTTCGAGCTGCCTCCGTGGTGTGGTTTGACCTCAAGGGGCTTGCTTTGGGGTGTCTCTTTGTGAGGAGGGTCATAGGTTCTTCAGTATGGCACTGGGGTCTGGAAAACGGTCTCTACTCAAATGGTCTCTACTCACATGGACATTAAAAGCCTCAGATGCTGTGTTCAAAGCAGCTCATGCAACTCAGTCAATGGGAGCTTATTGTTTAAAGAAAACAGTTCTGCTCAACAACTGTGAGTCTCTAACCTTATGGAGTCCCTCTCAAGTGGGAGGGTGGGGCTGTCACTTACTGTGACAGCACACCTGACAAGAAGGGAGGGTTTACGCTGATTCACAGGTTTTGGTTCAGTGGAGGGTCATGGCTGTGGAGCTCGAGGTGCACATTGCACTCGCAGTCAAGAAACAGAGAGAGATGACACCTGGTGGTCAGCTCTCTTTCTCCTTTTTATACGGTCTAGCACCCCAGCTTGTAGGAGAGCGATGCCCACAGTTAGAGTGGTCTCCCCATTTTAATTAACCTAATGTAGGGATTTCCTCACAGACATGTTCAGAGATTTGCCTTTTAGATGATCATTTCAAGTCCACACTATAAACCATCACACAGACAGATCAGCTACATAGAAAGCTTAGTAATTAGGTTTTCATGGCTGTGGTGATAAGACAACAAGACCATGGCGGCTTACAACGTAAAGCCTTTATTTGGACTTCTGGTTCCACAGGGTTAGAGTCTATAATGGTGGCGTGAAGACATGGCAATAGGAACAGTGAGAACCCCCATATTGAGCCATAAACAGGAGGCAAAGCATGTAGGGAATGAGTCTTTTGAAACTTCAAATACCACCTCTGGTGATACACATCTCTTATCAAGGCCACACCTCCTAATCCTTCTCAAACAGTTCCATCAACTGGGGACTAAGCACTCAAACACCTCAAAACTAGTAAGGAAATATCTCACTCAAAATCACAGAAGGCATTGAAAGGAAATCACCCCGCAGAAGTGAGATGAGAGAGACACCCAAGTCTCACAGCTCAGATCAATCTAGGTGAAGTAAGCAGTCACCCACAAGACAGAAAGCTTGCTATTGCCCTCAACCCTAACCTAACCCTCACCCAGGTTAATGGTGTCTTGCTTCCTGGGGACTGAGGAGGGTTGTGAACAAACAATGGAGGTGGGCCTAATAGCCTACCAGGCAGTGATGCTGAGCTCAGATGGTCAACAGCTCAGAAGTGAGAACAAGGCTGTGAGACTCACTGGCCCTAAGGACTGATCCCAGGGGAATTACTCACACCTGGCCTAGGCAGTGCCTCATCTCATCCAGTACCAAGGAGGTGCTGGGGGTGGTGGGCCACACCTCTCTGAGTGACTCTATCCATAGTTATTTTTCAAATATTTATCTTTCATCTGTTTAATATTTAGTAAGGTTGAAGGAAGAAAAGATGAATTATTAAAAAGATCAATGTCTTTAAAATCCAAAGAGGAAAAGTTATAGCCTCATAGCTTTGTATCAAAAACTCATTCTGCAGGCATAGACTTTTTCTGAGGCTGTGATGCTTGTATGAATGGAAATGCACTTCTTACTAGCTTACTAACATTTAGGGACATTTGCTATTTTCCTGGGATTCCTGCTGCTGTGAATTCCAGAAACTCTTCAAAGGCAACCAGGTATGGGTGTGCTTCGTATACCTCCTAACCTGAAACTTGAGTGAATATCTGAGGGTACAGGTTGCCTGGCCCTTCTGCAGAAAAGCAGACATTTCCTCTTCAGACTCTAACTCCACAGACAATGGGAGTACCTTCAGAACTGCGCTTTCTGTGGGTCAGGAGAGGAAGCCAAGGTGGGATCCCCTAAAGCAGAATCCATAGATGGGGCTTTGTTAAGATGACACAATTGTGGGTACCAGAGCAGATGGCTGGTGGGGGAAGGTTGGTCATTTGGAGTGGAAGGAAAAAGGAGCATCACCGATCCCTGCCCCTGGTTGCCTTTTGTTACAGATGGGATTCAAAACACCATCTTTTACATAATATACCTTTGAGAAGGCAAGATAGTGTCCATAATGACAACCAGGGGAACTCACTCTAGCTTCTGGTGTGCAGCGTCCCTGGTGTGTTGCTTTACATCAGTGCTCCAGACAGAAGCAGTGATGGGTATCGGTAAACCAACAGCTGTCTGGGGAATGACAGGCTTAAGAATAAAAGCATTGATAGGGAGAGAGCCTGAAGGTCATCACATCCAATTGGAGAAGAGGGAAAGATCTTGGGTTTATGAAGTGGAAAGGCAGACTAGAGTCAGAGCTCCGAGCAAGCTCCTTTGTGCAGAGTGAGGTAGACACAATGGGCCTCTATGGGAATGCCTGTGTCAGGCCCCAGGAGCCTAAGCTGACAGACCCTGCTCAGGGACAGATCCTGAGCCCAGGGATGAGACTCCAGTTGCCACGAACCAGAGGCCCTCCAGTCTCCCTGATGGCCCTTTTAGGAGCTGCTGGCAGACCCTTATGTGGCTATAAAACCAGCTCAGGTACTGCGTCATGATGGCCAGAGAAAACTAGTCTAAATGAAATGGGAAAAGGTGTGTGTGCATAGTAACTAGTGGGAAGCATTCCTTCTGTGTTTATTCTTCTGAGGGAATGAAAAGCCAGTCCCAAAGTGAAGGGCAGTTGTAGTTCTAGACAGACACACCACTTCTTAGATTCTCAGAGGAGAAGCTGCAGCTGGTAAAAATCTATTTACAAAGCTGATAAAAAACAGTTTGAAATCAAAAGCTGCATCAGCTGATGTTTTAAGACTCTACCCATGTGAAAGAAACTTACAGAGATTTTTAAACTTTTGGTCAAAGGTCCCAGATTGCACTCAATGCTGCTTTTTCCAGGGTGCCTTGGTCTTCAGAGGCAGATTTTTAAATGACCCTGTGAAGCAGTTTTTATAGCAATTAACTGATTGATTTCAAACAGCCAACATATGTTCTTGAGACTTACTTCTGGAGAACTATCTAATGATTTTCCAGTGAAGTATGCATTTCATTCTCTTGAGGTCTCACACATATACTTTGGAGAAAGTGTTTCATCAGAGGGATCACTGTGGGAAACCTTTCTGTTTTCTAGTTTTTCATTTGTTCCCTGCTTGCTTTAGAGTCACAGAAATGTTTGCATGGAGATTATTGAAATTTTTCATGAAATGAAAACTTTTCTTTTGTATTTTTTTGGGTGGGTCCTTGGAGAGAATAGGTGGAAGGGTAGAAAGACCAGAAGGAGCAAACCAAACCCTTGTTAACACAAATATACATACATACATATGCATGCATACACACAGAGACACATGCACACACACTTACATGTGAGTGTACACACAGACAGACATATAGATACACACACACACACACACACACACACACACACACACACACTGAAATAGCCTTTTAAAGAATAGAATCTTCAGGAAGGCTTATGGTGGATAACGGAGTGTGTCTGATTTGGTTGGACCCATTATAGGTTTGAGGCAACACTCAAATCCAAGCCTGGTTCACTGCAGGCTGAGCCCAGGTAAGGCAATGCCCACCACTCTCTTCCTGGAGGCTGCAGCAATTGTTTCCCTGCCTCAGATGCTTTCAATAGATGGCCTCTTGTCCCACAGGCAGCGGGATATGTGATGGCTCTTCCTTTCTTCCATGGCTTATTATTCTTCTAGTGGAAGGAAGGAAATAAGCAAAAATTACTCATTCCTGTTTGTACCAGGAAGATCTCTTCAGTGAGATTTGACCTTGAAGAATGAATGAATCTATTGGTCAAGTTATCTGTTAGTCCTTGAAGAGGTTGTGGGAACTATTCCAAGTAGACCCTTTCCTGGAGAGCAGCTCAGGGGTGGAGGTGAGGGTGGGGATGGGAGTGGGTCTCTCAGATGTGCTCTCCATGCAAACAGTTGGAAATAGCCTCTTCCTTTTCCTCCCTCTCCTCTTCCCTTCCTTTTGCTTCCCCTCCCTCCCTCCCTCTCTCCCTCCCTCCCTCCCTCTCTCCCTCCCTCCCTCTGTCTCTCTTTTTTCTTTCTTTCTTTCTTCTTTTCCTTTCTTCCCTCTTTCCCTTCCCTTCCCTCCCTCCCTCCCTTCCCTTTCCTCCCTCCTTCTCTCCTCTCTTTTCCTCTTCTATAACAGTCCCACATAACATGAGTTCTACCTAGTTAAGAACTCTTCAGATGTGGTGTATTAATGCTACCAGTAGCCACAGGGCCTTTGGAAAGTTCTTGTCTGAGTGCCTAACACTGGCCCCTGAGGTGCCACTGAGCACCCCCTTTTCTTTCTTTTTTTTTTTTTTAAATGTCAGATTGCTCTTTTTTTTTTTTGGTTTTTTCGAGACAGGGTTTCTCTGTGTATCCCTGGCTGTCCTGGACGCACCCCCTTTTCAATCAATCACTTTTTCCTTCTGAGAACACACTATTTTCTTATGTTTGCGATGTTATGAGTGACCTGCACATTAGTCAATTAATTAATAAATCTTGCAGTGTGAGATGCTATCATTTTGGGGTGGGACTTGAGTGTGGACATGCTCCCCTCTCCTTTTGCCCCAGGAAGGTCTTGCTGAAGTTGTTCTTGCCCCATTATTATTTTGTAAATACCCGAGCAAGCCTATAATTCTCCTTGATATCAGGACACACACATTCTGAAATTAAAACCTAGTGCTATTTTGTAAATATCTGGGCAAGCCCATGAGCCTCCCTGATATGTGATTAATACAAAATTTAACAAATTGGGTTAATAATTAAGCAAATCTTCAAGATCTGACCCAGGGATTTTCTCCTTATTTCTGCACTGAAACCAGGTTCCATTTGTTCATCCAGCCACAGAGATAACCACAGAGGCCAGCGACAGAAGCCAGAGGGATGCTAATTGAAGATCTCTGTAAAATGCAAGGATCTGTGCCAGCTGCTACATACACTCTGGCTTTGGACAGTCCACAAAGGCCCTGGGGGTAGTACTGAGAAGTGGTGTTCAGCCTTTATGAGTCGGGCCCAATGGAAAGTTGTAGGCCACCACTGAGGACAGTGCACTATAGGGGAGGACTGTGGGACACTGGTCCCATGCTCTCTCTGCTCTATGGCAGCCATGCACGAGGTGAGCAGCATGTTCTAGCACACGTGCCTGCCATAGTGTGCCAACTCAGGACACATCCCCGGGCAACAGGGCCATTCGATCAGTGACTGGAGTACCCAAAACCCTGAACAGAACAATCATCTTTATAAGCTGATTCTCTCAGATGTTACACAAACAGAAATTTGAATAACACACCACCTACCAGAACAGTGTCATAGAAAGGAAGAAATAGACATGCTGCAATTAGGTGGTCGTGTCTCTTCTGGGTGATGATTTTCCCCACCCTAGAGTTGGCTCAGGAGATTAGCCCACTGGGTCATGGGCAGGAGGGTGTATGTCCTACAAGTGTGACTGGGGAGAGAACTGTGAATCAAAGTTCCCTGCTGCTCTGGGAACCTTGATAAAGAGCAGGAAGGAGCTCCTTCTGCAGATCTCACCATGGACAAGGAAGAAAGGGATGCAGGAGATGCCTGGGTTTCCTAGATACATGAGCTGGAGATGCTTAGTCTCTGGACATGAGCATGCTCATTAGACAAAAGCAATCATTAAAATTGCAATTCAGGGCTGTACATGAGGGGTATTGTGGGTTCAGAGGGTGCCTGGGCTGGATCTTCTATCAGAGGAAAGAGTTGCATTAGGCTGTAACAGCGGGATGATGTTACTGTAGGGGGTGACCATCCGTGCTGCTCGGGGCTCAGTTTCTGATTCTGGCTTCAGCAAGCTGTCAGGTTTGGGGCTATTGAAGCTGTGACAGTCACCAGGAAACTTCGCGGTTTCATATTTCTGTTGCTTCTACACACAGATGAAGTTCAGACAGAAGAAACCAAGAAACAGAACCCACTAAGCAGACTTCCTGGCCACAGCACAGCTGTCTGCTTTGACCCTATAGCAAGGGGACAGGAAATGCACATACAGGTATGTATGTGTGTGTGTGTGTGTGTGTGTGTGTGTGTGTGTGTGTGTGTGTGTATGGATGTGTGTGCATGCATGTGTATGCTCTGATTATTCACCACTGAAGCTGAAGATAAAGGATGACTTGGAAATGCAAAATAAAAAGTCTCCAAGCATTGAGGAAGTAAGAAGGGAAACACTTGTCGTTTGAAGTTGGTAGATCTCTGGTCTATTTCTGGATGTGGGTGAAGTCTATCTGTCAGAGAGCCTTCCTGTGTCATCCTGTCCCCTAGTCCCCCAGCACACTGCTGAGGCTGTGCCATGTAGGGAGGGACTTCGTCCTAGGAGAGATCCAGTCATGGCCTGAGTACCTGGCTTTGGGACTTGCCTGAACTCAGATGAATGCCAGTGGGACTGGGCTTGCAGAAATGACTCTGTAAAGTATTCACTGTGCCAGGACTGAGTTCAGGTCCCCAGAATCCATGCAGAATGCTGGGTACAGTGCCTCATTTGCAATCCTAGCACTGTGGAGGTAGAGATAGGAAGTCCACTAGCCCAGATGAATCAGTGAGCCCCAGCTGTCAGTAAGAGACATTGTCTAAAAACAAAACAAAACAAAACACAACAAAACTTTTTTCTTCATATTTTGGTAGTGTTTCAGTCTCTGTAAGCCTCTAGGGGCCTAGGTTGGTTGGTCCTGTTGATCTTATTGTGTTGATTTTGACCCCTCCAGGTCTCTCCATTCTTCCTCCCTCCCTTATATAGGGCTCCCAGAGCTCCACCTAATGTACCCTCTATACAAATATAGAGGATAGGAAACTTTGTTGTCATACAGACCCTTTAACAAGTAGGGGTGGGGTGGTCTCAATCATGTTAGTGGGACACTTTGCCCTGGTGGAGCTGCCAAGTTGGGCCCCACAGCAAGAGGAAGCTCTTAGCCCTCATGTGACCGATGTACTGAGGGGGGCTGATATGTGGGTGCCCCCTATACTGGAGGAATAGGATAGGTGGGAGAGTGGGACTGGGAGGGGAGAAGGAAGGGGGCTGTGATTGAGATGTAACTTGAATTAATAAATAAACATATTAAAACAAAACAAAAACAAGGTCTCCTGAGGAGAGACACCTGAGGTTGAACTTTGACTTCTTCATGCACATGCATCCCTCTCCAAGAACACACATGCACACACACACACAAACACATGCACCACACATGCACACACGTGTACACATGAACATGCACACACACACAAACACATGCACACACACACACATGCACCACACATGCACACACATGCACACACGAACAGGCACACACATGCACACACATGCACACACGCACGCACGCATGCACTCAAGCACGCACATGCACCACACATGCACACATATGCACACACGAACAGGCACACACACACGCACACACACACGCATGCACGAACGCACATGTTCAAGCTATGTGGAACTGAAGCTGACTTCTTCTGCTGCGCTTGCTTCTTTATTTCACAGAAGAGCAGTCTGAAGGCTTTGACAGACATACCAGGCAGCAGCCAAGTACTTGATCTAGGCTCTACATTTCACTATCCAGGACAGCCTGAGAACAGGCTGGAAACCAAACCTGACTTGTGTGACTCTTGATGTCCCAATTAAGTGACCTTCCAGAAATCACAAGGTTTCCTTCCCTCAGACTCATTTTCCCCATCAGTATTCACTAGGAATGGTAGATACACTGGGTAAAATGTAGTGATAGGCAGCTAATCATACTGCATGGACTATTTAAATGCATATGTGAAGATGTAGTCATTTGTTTACTAATCAAATCCTGTTTGTTGAGAGCTACCATGGGCCAGCACAGATGCTAGCTAGGGTGCCAGGGGGCTGAGGGCGACCAATATGCTCCTGTCAGCACCTTACAATACATCATGGGCTGCTGGTGTATCCAATGAGGCTGTAATTCTGTCTTTAGGACCCAGGTGGCATACTTTGAGAGACTTACACAGATGCTGGCATTGAAAGGTTTGATGGCTTGGGTTCATCCAAACAGAGAGCAAGCAGGCTGCTTCTTAGACAGCATGTGGGAGGTTCTAAGGTGACACAGACCTGGTGAGTCGGAGACTCTTATCTGAAGTCAGTGTGCTGAAACAGAGGGGAAAAGAGGCTGCAGGGCAGGTCTGGGGGTGCATCTGTGAGTCCCCAAGCACAAACAGAAGGAGCTGGTATATTCAAGTAAATGCTACCAGCATCCACAGGGCTCTGCTGAGGCAGACATGGTAGCCTTTCCACTACGTGCTGGCTAACAGAATAGCCGAGTTTTTTAGACAGAAATGTTTGCCTTATTTTCTAAGCTGCGCTTTGTATGAAAGGCCCTTGAGCCTGAAAAGTGGAATAAAATAAGGTAGAGACAGCTGCACATACATGCTTTCTCTGTTGTGCTATTCACAGGGACATACAGAGGAGTTTGATTCAGTCACAAAGGGAACAAGACGAACACAACATCATCATCTCAGCAAAATGAGCCAGACTCAAGACAAAGGACACGTTTTCTCTCATACGAGGATCCTAGATTTTTATATACAAAAAATTTATGCATTTAAAAATATCCATAGTGGGGAGCAGAAGATGGCGGCGAACTGCACGGACGCATTTTGAATGTGGGAGAGAAGAGCCATAGAAATCACAGAGTTGTGGGACACTATGCAAAAACCGGAGGGTCTGGCCCCTCTGGGAACATGCACAGCTCCCAAGGGACTGTTAAAAGTCCCAGGGCAAGGCTCTCCCCCATCTCTCGCAGACATGGAAGCCACTAAATCCGGGATTCGGGAACTCCCATTCGGAGAGGCGACTGGTAAGATTGATCCCAACACACAGCAGGCAGAATCAAAGGCCACATGGCAATTGCCCACTAGCCAACTGGGCTTCCCATACCTCAGGAAGACCTTATAACTATTTAGGAAATTTTGCAGAATAGTTGAAGTCTTGTGGTTTTTTTTTTTTGTTTTGTTTTTGTTTTTTCGAGACATAGAAAAAGGGCGCTCAGCAGGAGATCCGCAGCCACTCGAGCCGGAGCAGAATGTGGGTGGGCAGAGCAGTTGGGGAGGGAAGCGGATGCTGGCGGGAGGGGCCGAAGCTCCGCCCAACCACGGCAAAGCAGCTAGGGTGGGAGGCCGGCTCTGGCGGGAGGAGCTGAAGCTCCGCCCACCCATGGCAAAGCAGCTAGGACGGGAGGCCTGTTCAGAAGGCGGGAGGGACCAAAGCTCTGCCCACCCAAGGCAGAGCAGATATTGAGGGAAGCAGCCAGGCCTGTGGCGGAGAAGCCTAGTGGGTAACCAGAAGCCAGGGGACCATAGCTGTATTCGGGTAAACCCAGACACATTAGGTGTGGAGACGGGCCCTGTCAGCCTCCGTGACGACAAACAAAGCCCACAAAATCTGTGCCTGGGCAAACAGGTCCATACCATTAGAATCATTGAAGGCTGATCACTCAGTGTGCAAAATAGAGAAGTCTGAACTGGGAGCAGAGTAACAATCCCGGACCATTACTCACTACCTGGGAATAGGCTGCACCAGCTCACAACGATTCAGGCTGTTAAAACCACAGTGACCCTGAGATCACCCTGTAAGCAAGGACAGATAGCCAAGCAATTCGACTCCTTCACCAAAGCATCCCCTGTGGATCCAAACACAGAAAACGACAAGAACAGACAGCTAAACACACACACATGGCCAAAGGTCCAAGAAAAAAGAGAAATCAAGGAAATATGACTCCAACAAAGCAGAATTATCCTAGCTCATCCAATTCAGATGACCTCACACCAACAGAAACACATGAAAACGTTGACAATTCTGCATTATGGAAAGTGATAGAGTCCCTGCAAGAAGAACTTAAATCTATGAAGGAATTCAAAGAAGCCACAATTTTAAAGCCAAAACAATGAACAATACCATTAAAGAGCTCCAAGCTAAGATGACAGAGCTTGAACAGGAAAAAGACAAAGCAATGAAAGATTTTCAGACAAAAACAAGTAAGCTGGAGAAGGAAATGCACAAAACGAACAATACCATACAAGACATGAAAATAGAAATAGAAACAATAAAGAAAACACAGTCAGAGTTAAAAGAGGAAGTGGAGAACCAAGGGAAGAGAACAGGAACTACGGATGCAAGTATCAACAATAGGATGCAAGAGATGGAAGACAGGATCTCAGGCATGGAAGATTTGATGGAAGAAATCAGTACAACATCCAAAGAAAACGAGAAGGCTAAAAAATCTCTCACCCACAACATCCAAGAAATCAAGGACTCAATGAAAAGACGGAACCTAAGAATTATAGGTATAGAGGAAAGAGAAGACTCCCGACTCCAAGGTCCAGGAAATATCTTCAACAAAGTCATAGAAGAAAACTTCCCAATCCTGAAAAAAGAGATGCCAATAAAAACCCTAGAGGCTTACAGAACACCGAACAGATTAGATCAGAAAAGAAACTCCTCTCGCCACATAATAATTGAAACACCAAATGTACAGAACAAAGAAAGTATATTAAAAGCTGTAAGAGAAAAAGGCCAAGTCACATACAATGGCAGACCTATCAGAATTACACCTGACTTCTCCTCAGAAACTTTAAAAGCTAGAAGGGCCTGGACAGATATCCTACAAGTCCTGAGAAATCATAGGTGCCCAGCCAGACTACTATATCCAGCAAAACTCTCTATCAACATAGTTGGAGAAAACAAGATATTCCATGACAAAATCAAATTTAAACAATATCTACCCACAAACCCAGCCCTACAGAAAATCCTAGAAGGAAAATTCCATCCCAGAGAAGAAAACTTCACCCAAGAAAACAAAGGGAATAGAAAACCCCTCAGCAACTAAACCAAAAGAGACACAGGACCATCACCTATACCAAACTAATGGGAAACAACAACCCCAGGTCACTAATATCCATCAACATCAATGGTCTCAACTCCCCAATAAAAAGACACAGATTTACAGAGTGGATCCACAAGCAAGACCCGTCCCTTTGCTGCATACAAGAAACACATCTCACTACCAGAGATAGTCACTACCTCAGAGTAAAGGGCTGGGAAAAGGTTTTCCAAGCAAATGGACCCAGAAAGCAAGCTGGAGTAGCCATCCCAATAGCAAACAAAACAGACTTCCAATTGAAGTTAATGAAAAAAGACAAAGAAGGGCATTATATACTCATTAAAGGGAATATTCATCAAGAGGAAATCTCAATACTGAACATCTATGCCCCAAATACAAAGGCACCTACTTTTGTAAAAGAAACACTTCTAAAACTTAAATCGCACATCAATCACAACACATTAGTAGTGGGAGACTTCAACACCCCACTCACAACAATGGACAGATCATCAAGACTGAGGCCAAACAGGGAAATATTGAGTCTAACAGAGATCATGAAACAAATGGACCTAACAGACATCTACAGAACGTTTCACCCAAACACAAAGGAATACACCTTTTTCTCAGCACCCCACGGAACCTTCTCCAAAATTGACCATATAGTTGGACACAAAGACAGCCTCAACAGATACAAGAAAATTGAAATAACCCCTTGTATCTTATCAGACCACCACGGAATAAAGCTGGTCTTCAACAGCAAAAGAATCAACAGAAAGCCTACACACACATGGAAATTGAACAGCTCCTTACTGGATGACCACTGGGTCAGGGAAGAAATAAAGAAGGAAATCAAAGACTTCTTAAAATCCAACGACAATGAAGACACAACATACCCAAACCTATGGGATATAATAAAAGCTGTGCTACGAGGAAAGTTCATAGCACTAAGTGCATTCAAAAAGAAAATTGTGACAGCTCATATTAGTGAATTATCAGCTAAGCTGGGTGAATTGGAAAAAAAAGAAGCAAACATGCCCAAGAGGAGCAGAAGGCAGGAAATCATCAAACTTAGGGCTGAAATCAACAACTTAGAATCAAAAAGAACTATACAAAGAATCAATGAAACCAAGAGTTGGTTCTTCGAGAAAATCAACAAAATAGACAGAACCCTAGCCAAATTAACTAAAAGGCAAAGGGAAAGAACCCAAATCAACAAAATCAGAAATGAAAAGGGAGAAATAACAACAGACATGGAGGAGATCCAGAAAATATTCGGGTCCTACTTTAAAAATCTATACTCCACCAAATTTGAAAACCTAAGCGAAATGGACAATTTCCTCGATAAATTCCACCAACAAAACTAAATCAAAATCAGATTAACAGCTTAAACAGCCCAATAACCCCTAAGGAAATAGAAACAGTCATTAATAATCTCCCAACCAAAAAAAGCCCAGGGCCAGATGGCTTTAGCATGGAATTCTACGGGACTTTCAAAGAGGAGCTAACACCATTACTCTTCAAACTCTTCCACCACATAGAAATAGAAAGAACACTGCCAAACTCATTCTATGAGGCCACTGTCATTCTGATTCCTAAACCACACAAAGACCCAACAAAGAAAGAGAACTTCAGACCAATCTCCCTCATGAACATAGATGCAAAGATACTTAATAAAATACTAGCAAACCGAATTCAAGAACACATCAAAAATATCATATATCATGATCAAGTAGGCTTCATCCCAGGAATGCAGGGATGGTTCAATATACGAAAGTCTATCAATGTAATTCACCATATAAACAAGATGAAAGAAAAAAAAAACACATGATAATCTCGCTAGATGCAGAAAAAGCATTTGACAAAATCCAACACCCCTTCATGCTAAAAGTCCTGGAGAGAACGGGCATACAAGGGCCGTACCTAGAAATAATAAAGGCAATATACAGCAAGCCAGTGGCCAACATTAAATTAAATGGAGAGAAGCTTGAGGCATTTCCTCTAAACTCAGGGACAAGACAAGGATGTCCACTTTCACCATATCTCTTCAATATAGTACTTGAAGTTCTTGCTAGAGCAATAAGACAACTAAAGGAAATCAAAGGGATAAACATTGGAAATGAAGAAGTCAAATTATCCCTATTTGCAGATGATATGTTAGTATACATAAGCGACCCCAAAAAATCCACCAAAGAACTCTTACAGCTGATAAACAACTTCAGCAAGGTGGCTGGATACAAAATTAACTCAAAAAAATCAGAAGCCCTTCTTTATACAACAAACAAGCATATCGAGAAAGAAATAAGGGAAAAAACCCCCTTCACAATAGCCACAAACAATATAAAATACCTGGGGGTAACTCTAACCAAGCAAGTAAAGGACCTATATAACAAGAACTTCAAGCCCCTGAAGAAAGAAATGGAAGAGGCATTTAGAAGATGGAAAGATCTCCCATGTTCATGGATAGGTAAGATCAACATAATAAAAATGGCTATTCTACCAAAAGCAATATATAGATTCAATGCAATTCCTATCAAAATACCAACACAATTCTTTATAGACTTGGAAAAAGCTATACTCAACTTCATATGGAACAACAAAAAGCCCAGAATAGCTAAATCAATCCTGTACAATGAAAAAACATCTGGAGGTATCACCATCCCAGATTTCAAGCTGTACTACAGAGCAATAATAATAAAAACAGCATGGTACTGGTATAGAAACAGACCAGTGGATCAATGGAATCGAATTGAAGACCCAAACATGGATCCACACACCTATGGCCAACTAATCTTTGACAAAGAAGCCAAAAACGCACAATGGAAGAAGGACAGCATCTTCAACAAATGGTGCTGGTCCAACTGGATGTCCACTTGCAAAAGAATGAAATTAGACCCATACCTATCACCTTGTACAAAACTTAATTCCAAGTGGATCAAAGACCTTAACATAAGGCCGGCCACACTAAAGATACTAGAAGAAAAAGTAGGAGAAACCCTCGAACTCATTGGCACAGGTGACAATTTCCTGAACAGAACACCAACAGCTCAGGACCCGAGATCAACAATCAGTAAATGGGACCTCATGAAACTGAAAAGCTTCTGTAAGGCAAAAGACACTGTCATTCGAACAAAACGGCAGCCTACAGACTGGGAGAAAATCTTCACCAACCCCACATCTGATAGAGGGCTATTATCTAAAATCTACAAAGAACTCAAGAAACTAAATGCCAAGAAACCAAATAATCCAATCAAAAAATGGGAGACGGAGCTAAATAGAGAATTCACAAAGGAGGAATCCCTAATGGCCGGGAGTCCCCTGAAGAAATGCTCAACATCCGTAATCATCAGAGAATTGCAACTCAAGACGACCCTGATATTCTATCTCACACCTGTCAGAATGGCTAAGATAAAGAGCTCAAATGACAGCACATGCTGGCGAGGGTGTGGAAAAAGGGGAACCCTCCTCCATTGCTGGTGGGAGTGCAGACTTGTGCAACCACTATGGAGGTCTGTCTGGAGATATCTTAGAAACCTTGGAATAACTTTGCCTCAGGACCCAGCCATACCACTTCTGGGTATACACCCAAAGGACACCTCACGGAGACATAGGGAAGTCTCCTCATCTATGTTCATAGCAGCCTTATTTGTAATAGCTAGAAACTGGATACAACCCAGATGTCCCTCAGCTGAAGAATGGATTAAAAAACTGTGGTACATCTATACAATGGAATATTATTCAGCTATCAGAAACAATGAAATCATGCAATTTGCAACCAAATGGTTAGCTCATCCTGAGTGAGCTAACCCAGACTCAGAAGGATGCACATGGCATCTATTCACTTATAGTAGGATTTTAGCTATATCGTACAGGATATCTGTACTACAACCAACACACCAAAAGGAACATGGACATAAATTTCTTTTTTCTTTTCATTTCTTTTTCTTTTTCCTTTCCCTCTTTTTTTCTCTTTCTTTTTCCTCTCTTTTTTTGTTGTTGTTCTTTGTTTTTGTGGGTTTGTGTGTCTGTTTTTTTTTTTTTTTTTTTAGTTTCCCCCCCGTAGCAAGGAGACACCTTTCACTGGCAGTACTGCCTCGTAGGCCCCTGGTGTATGAAGAGGCTCTCGGCCCTCATATGACTCCTGATCTGTGGTGAGAGACTGGTATGCAGGGACACTCCACCCCAGAGGATCAAGATGGAAGGGTCAGAGAGTAGAGCATGGGAGGGTGGGCCTGGGAAGCAGGAAAAGAGGACAATATGTCAAGGATGTAACCTGTAGCAACAAACAAATAAATTTACTAATTAAAAAAAAAAAGCAGGTAACAACGTTAATACACTGTAAATAAAATAAAGGACACAGCCGTTCAACCTGGTTTTATGAACCTCCAAGTGTCGAAAAAACGTAGAGCTAAGGTAAAATACAGGAGAAATGAGGTGTTAACCCATGCCTTTATCTTCAGCAGAGACGGGAGGAGCACCATAGAGTTAGTGGACTTATAAATTCTAGAGTTACACGGAAAAGGGTGGTGAGGGTACACACCCTTAATCCCATCATTCAAGAAGAGTACACCCTCAACCCCAACACACTAGAGACAGAAACAGGCAGATCTCAGAGCTCAAGGTCAGCCTGATACAAAACAAACTCTAAATAGAGAAAAAACTTCGATCCAGGAGTGGTGGAACATATCTTTAATCCCCTCAGATGGGAACCACAGGTCTCGGATCCCAATATTTAGAATGCAGAGACACACACATAGGATTTGGAAGGACCTAAGTTTAAAAGCTACTTACAAAAGGCCCACACAACACAAACAAATTGTCCTTCGAGACCTCAAAATATATACACTAAAGCTGGTTTAGCTCCAAAATAACAAAATAATTTCTTCTTTAAACCAGATTGAAAGATAACACTTTATATATTGTCAAAAACCAAATTTGCTTCAGGAGAAATATTACCTACCCCCCCCCCAAAAAAAAAGAGGGCTATTGTCCCTGAGTGAGGAATAGGGCAGGGCTCTGTTCTTATCTTTCCAGGAGAATCAAAGCATCCATTCAAGGAACCCAGGGACAACTGGACAACGGAAACCTCAGCAGAAATCAGAATCAGACACCAAAAGAAGACGAGTGACACAGATGATTCAGCCTGACAGACTCCCTCAATAGATGTCTCCATCAAAAGCCTACAACCACAACAACTCAATATCGCTAAGACAGTTCAGCTCTACACAATGCCTCAGCCAGAACCTCAGTAAAGCCTGGAAGTTCAGCTTCTGCCTACAAACTCCTTAGGACATCTAAACAGCTGAGAACAGAAGGACTGAACATAAAAGGATTGTATTAACATTTTAATAAGTTTTCCATTTTGGTTTGGGCCCCAAACAGGTTTACTACGACCCAAATCAGCAGGAAGTCATTTTAAGAGAGCGACGTCCCATACCCAGAGGGTGGGGAGGGTGTTTCTCCGCCTCCCCATTTTTTCGGTTATTTGAAGGACAACTGAAAACACTGTTATTTAGGGGAAGAGATTACAAGTTGTTAAATGGTCCTGTTTAATGGGTTTTGGAGGTTAGACCCAGGGTATTCCTTCTTTCCCTTTTCTGTATCCTTCTTTATCTCCTATGTAGGAATGCACGGACTTGAGAAAAATCGAGACACAGCACAGGAAGGATCAAGAAGAAAGGTCACATTATTGAATATGCCCTTATACCCTTGTATATTGATTCAAAATTAATAGTATATTTGGCCAAAATGGTATTGACCATTGTTTATTGTGCAAAAATAAGATTGTATTGGTCTACGTCAGTATTGGTATTTGTATATTGATACAAAACTAAGATTATAGTTGGCCACAATGGTATTGACCCTTGTTTATGGACGCAATATTAAGATTGTATTGGGCCGCATAGGCATTGATCTTTGTATATTGATACAAAATTAAGAGTATATTTAGCCACATTTGAATAGATCTTTGTATATTGATACAAAATTTAAGGTAACGCTTCCTAATGGTATCGTACCTAGAGATACTTAAAAATGAAATGTGAAGCTCTGGCCTCTTGATACCAACCGTCTTAAACTGTTTAGGATAGTTAAGAAAAACAAACTCCTAGTCATGCATGCATGCCACCTTGTTAGCTACTAAGACAGTCTATCACAGATATTCTCTAAGCTACTCAGTAATCAAGTTGTTAAGAGACAAGCAACATTTGCTTATCTAAATACAAGAGATAGATAGGGCATCTTCAAAAACCCCAAGAGATCTGCAGAATATGGCATTCAAAGATGTGGTCTTAAATTAAGATTTTTTTTGATATCGTGACATATCAGCTCCTGACAGCACCCCCTATTCTACTCCAAGTAGAAGAAAAGCATCGAAGAATCTCCAGTGTGAGATGGTTGAATTAGTGGCAAGCCTATCTCTTGGCATGTAAAAACTCCTTGCTTCAACTGCAGACAGACTGCTGTCCAAAAAGGACAAAACTTGGTAGCAGGGAAGTCGACAGCCTAGCTCTGCCAAGACAGGGTAGGTTAGTCCTTCACAATCCCTGCTCTACAATAAATGTCTGTCAGAGAAACAGGACCAAAAGGCTGAAGACTGATGCTGGAATGTATGGAGAGAAAATGGGAACTGTCCAGGTAGTCACTGGTTTGTCATTTCTTAGTATTGGAAGCTGCAGGCCCTGCACTTCCTATACAATCAGATATATTTATCCTTCTCAGCTCTCTGAGGTGGTTGAAGAATAGACAACTTGAGTCTCATAGCTAAATTTTGAGTTGTTTAGGAATCAAGAGGGTGTTCTAGATCTAAGAAGATGGTTATAATAGTGATGCAAGTTAGTATGAAAAGTAAGTCAGTTATAGAACTTTAAACTCATGGAGATGGTTAGAAGGTAGAAGGTTAAAGTCAGGGGCCAAATATGTATGAACTGGACATTGGGAAGGTAACTGAGCCATTTAACTCTCATAAATGTGGCATATTTAATTCTGCTGTTTTGTATAGAATTTACTGTTATAAGAGAAAGAACCATTTGTTGGAATGAAAAGAGAAGCTGTTGGGGGGGGGAGGAAGAGGGTGGAAGGGGGAATAGGGAAGGGTTTGCGACTGAGATGTAACTTGAAAAAAAAAATGAAGTACTTAAAAAAAAATATCCATAGTGGTGCTGGAAGGATGTCTCAGCAGTTAACAGAAGGCACCATTTCTCCTCTAGGGTCACTGTACTCATGTGCACACACCACACACAGACAAACACATACCGAGAATTAAAAATAAAATATGTCTGGAAAAAGTACCCATAGTGATAAGTTTCAAAATGACATTAAAAAACAAACACATGGACTAATGTGTTTTGACTATGTCCTATGTTTTATATACATAAAATTTGTGAATATACTTATATAAATGTATTCATATATATGTATTTATATATAAAACTGGAAGCAAGACTGCCTGGGAAAAGTAAAGAAACTAATGGGAGGGTGAGGGGGATAAAGAAGAGAATATTTGGCCAAATCCTGTGATATGCACACATGCCAACATCTGCAGGACACCTGATAGTGTGCACAATGAACACACACCACTGATAAAAACCAGGAAGGAAAAAAGACACTTTCCAGAAAGGAAGGACGCCAACTTAGCCCATCACTCTGGTATGTCGTAAATGGTGGCAATTATCTCACCTATGTGAGTCTCATGTGTTCAGGAAACAGTGACAAAACTAAGCAGCCTGGTAGGAGCCAGAGAGAAAAGGTGGCCAGCACAAAAAAAATTTAGGAAGAAAAAGAAGCATCTAGGGCTAAGAAAAGGAACTAAAACCAAGAAAATACGTTGGTACCATTCATTTTGTGAATAAATATTAAGACGAGTGCTTTAAAATAAAAAATATATATATATAAAATCATCAGGCTGCATCGACTTGTAAGTTACCAAGTAAACAACTCTGACCGAATGGCCTCAAGTCTAAAAGTAAACAGATGACAATTACCTGAAAAAAATGCAGAGGAGGAGGCTGGTCAGCAGGAAGGAGGAAGACCTGCACTGGTACAGTAAGGCATTACTCAAAACACATATGTGAGGACAAGAAGAAAACAGATTCTAAGTGCAGATGTGACATGGCAGCAAAAGGTAAATGACTGTCCACAGGGAAGAAATATCTTCCTGGCTCCTTGGGTCCCACCTGGCACCAAGCCACAGAGTGACACTTGTGGAAATCTGATGCTGTGCTCGGTCTGCGGTCCAGGGGGTGGCTTTCACAGACAACAGGTACTGAGAAGGGAGATGTGAGGAGATACGGAAGAGCTGTCAGGGGCCTTTTTATGCTCATTCAGTATCTGCAGTTGGAAATGCTTTGGATTTAAAAATGGGACTGCAAGTCAGTTGAGGAGCACCATCACATTTCATGAGAGGCACATGAGGTTGCTTTGGTTGCTCTGGGCTTTGTTAACTGGGTGGTAGTTGATGCAGGCAGCTTGGGGGTATAGGAAGTGGCGGGATAGAGGCTTCCGTCCGGAAGGTGGCTGTCGGGATGTACTGGGGATGATTCAGTCTTGGAGAACAGAGACTTGCGAATGGGAGATGGAGATGAACATGTTGGCATGGGGTTAGCAGGACCACATCGTACTTCATGGTGTAGCACCAGGACACATTTGCACACGTGGCACCTGGAAGATGGCCATGCTGCAGGAGTCAATATATTGTGTTTATTTTCCTTCTCGGGGAAGCTGACTTTGGGAGCAGATTATAAATAGCAAAGCGATTAAATGAAGGTGGATCCTTTTCACCCCAAAGTGTCTTGTAATGAGTGCTGCAGAGCCCTGGTGGGGAAAGAAAGTGACCACCATCTTCAAACACTTGACTTTGCTTCTGTAATTTAGACATCTAGAGTGTTGAAGAAGTAAGTGTGGGCTGCTGAGCATCTGATGGGAACTTCCAGCCCTTAGGATTGCAGGTGCAACTTTCTTTTGTTGAAGCACCACAGTTTGGGGTGGTTTGTTACAGTAACTACAGATAGCAGCTTTCCTAATGCATGCCCTTTTTTTGTTTGAATATTGCTTTGTGTTCCAGGCTGCAATTTCCATGAAACAAAAATCCCTGTACCATTGAAGTGACAGCAGGGCACAGATGAGTCTACAGCTGGTCAGCAGTGCCCGCTGCTGAGATCACATGGCAGCTCTGTCTTGACTTGTCACTATTGGTCCTTGATATAGGTTCCCAAGAATCTACACTGAGCTGTGTGAGGGATTAGGGGAAGGAAGAAGTACAAGAAAAGAAAAGATATGCCAAAAGGCATTTTGTTAAAGGTAACCTTTTACGGAAACATACAGAAAGATTTTGAGAAAAGCCAACAATGTGTGTGTGTGTGTGTGTGTGTGTGTGTGTGTGTGTGTGTGTGTGT
>CAJQZJ010033015.1:5917771-5939643 GCA_907164525.1 Lophiomys imhausi | reverse complement strand
TGTGTGTGTGTGTGTGTGTGTGTGTGTGTGTGTGTGTGTGTGTGTGTGTGTGTGTGTGTGTGCTCACCTGTGGACAGTCATGTGTGTGTGCACACTGTGTGAGTGCCTGAACAATATGCTCACAGTCTCCTCTCAAGCAGAAAGACTTAGAATTCTAACATGTTCCTCCCCTACTCGTTCTGTGGGTATTGGCCTTCCCCACTTGGTTGATGGACTTTAAAACAACACTACCAGCACCAGAAGGGTCACTGATACATTTTATTAAAACTTATAGAAGAAGCCAACTATCGTTATAGATGCTGTGCATTTATAGTTTGAAGCATGAATTTCTGATAAGTGTTGTCAAGGACTTGGTTGAATGTGTGTGCATGTGCTAAACGTAACCTAGCATTACTCTCCCATCTTGGGCTCAGTGATAGAAGGCAAGATGCTCACTATCTCTGCTTTGATCACACACACCATCGGATACAGAAATAATTCATCAACTTATTGATAAGAGAATGGCTTCTGGTGTTGGCCATATCTCATAGCCTGGCACTCTCTGATCAAGTCACTTCTCCTTAATGCTATGGAATGTTTTCCAACTCACAGTCTTCTTTAAATTCTCAAGGTTTGCTATTCAAGTGAATGAAACACAGAAGGTCCATGCCAAACCAAGAATGTTTCACTGTATCCTGTGATGGGACACTTATCCTTTCTCATCTGTCTCTGCAGCTGGAGTCAGTGTCCACTGTCAGGAAATAGCTGCATCTGGAACATAGAATGGTGGATACAGGTGTTGACCACCCCTCACCCTCATCTTCCATGTGTGTCATGTCTCATGTTACACACCTGAGACAGGCCTGGCCTCATTAGCACTTATCTATGACTGATGAAGACCCAGGCTAAAGGAGACACCACGTCCAGGGCCAAAGAACCCCAAGCCACTGGGCTTTGCACAAACACTGGGCTTCTGCCAACTTTCTCTCCTGCCCTTCAGGATGGAAGCCAGACTTGCTCAGCTCATCCACAAAGGCATCAGAAATAGAACACCAGGAAAAGCTGACCTCTTTTCCGGGTGCTATATTCATTAGTAGAAACTGAGCTGTTGTTAGCTTCAGTCAAAGACTACTCACTTGCTCTTCACTTCCTAGGCCCTTCTATAATTTTGTTTATTCAATTCCAAGAATAACTGAGTTGAACATGTGAGGGATTGACTGATTTTCTTTGCTGTGCTTTAAGTTGCCAATTGAGCAATAATCTTTAAAGGACTCTGAGGAACCAAGGGGATGAACATTTCAAGTTTCTTCAACATGTCTCTCTTGGTCCAGAAACAAAACTACAATTTTACAGCTTTAGAATTTCCAGAAAGTTATACTTCTAAAAGCCCTTTGTTTTTGAAGTTGTGCAAAGAAGGATGACATTCAAATATTAGTCTATGTTCTGGAATATTCACTCATTAAACAGAGTGTCCTTGTAACAGTTATTTAACTTCTTTTTTTGTTTGTTTTAATAAATACATTTATTTATTTATTTATTTATTTATTTATTTATTTATTTATTTATTTATTACTTCAGGTTACATCTCCATCACAGTGCCCTCTTTCCACCCCTCCCAGTCCCACCCTCCCACCTTCTACCCCCTAACCCTTCCATCCCACTCCTCTGGAGTGGAGTGTCCCTACATAACAGTCCCCTGCCCCAGTTCAGCAGTCACATGAGGGCCAAGAGCCCCCTCATACACAGGGCCAAGAGCCCCCTCATACACAGGGCCAAGAGCCCCCTCATACACAGGGCCAAGAGCCCCCTCATGCACAGGGCCAAGAGCCCCCTCATGCACAGGGCCAAGAGCCCCCTCATGCACAGGGCCAAGAGCCCCCTCATGCACAGGGCCAAGAGCCCCCTCATGCACAGGGCCAAGAGCCCCCTCATGCACAGGGCCAAGAGCCCCCTCATGCACAGGGCCAAGAGCCCCCTCATGCACATGGCCAAGAGCCCCCTCATGCACATGGCCAAGAGCCCCCTCATGCACAGGGCCAAGAGCCCCCTCATGCACATGGCCAAGAGCCCCCTCATGCACATGGCCAAGAGCCCCCTCATGCACAGGGCCAAGAGCCCCCTCATGCACATGGCCAAGAGCCCCCTCATGCACATGGCCAAGAGCCCCCTCATGCACAGGGCCAAGAGCCCCCTCATACACAGGGCCAAGAGCCCCCTCATGCACTGGGACCCACAAGGCAGCACCACAGGGCAAAGCGTCTCAGTTATTTAAGTTCTTCGTGCTTCCTTTCCTTCTCATCTTGATGGAAATACTCTACCATGTCCTGCCTGTCAGCAGTAGAGAAATCATGCTGGATGCTCTTAGAGAGGTGAGAGTAAAGTGCCTCTTATTTCAGCATGGCTGTCTTGCTTCTTGCGAAGTGCTCCCTTCATACTAGAGCGTGGCTGCCTCATTCTCTCTCTCTCTCTGTCTCTGCTTTTATCGCTTCTATCCCATAATTTGACTCTCTTATTTAAAGTTAACATGCTAGTAAGACTCTTGAAGAGACGAATAAGCATTGTTACTATGATGGCTGAGTCCTGTTGACTCAATCATGTACAACAGCATGAGCCTCTTTCTAAGAGAGGCAACTGTGTGTGTGTGTGTGTACATATCAGATACAGACACACACACATATATGTATATTGTCATGTATAAAATAGATTTATATATAACTGATATGATATGTAAATATGTAACTAACACACACAGAATTAATATTCTGTGTATGTTTACTTGGTATTGCACACACACATATATATTCATATACATATATAACATTTCTGTATCATTAGCAGGATATATGTGATGACTAGCTCACACCTGTGGTTTTCTCCTGGAGTTCTCAGTAGGTTTTCCCTTTTCACTCCTAGCCCTGACAAAGTCACGTGAGTGTGTGTACTTATTTCCATAATTGCATGTTCTTGCCCAGGGGACGGAATGTGCTCTCTGCCTGCCCACAGGTGAGCAGATTCTACTCCAGCCCAAGTGGACTCCTCCATTTACACATAGACCTGAGGCCTGTGCCTGCCTCATGGCTTAGCCTTCCCATCCCTTCTCTGTCCTCTGCATTAGTTTTCTCACCACTGGACAACTTCCATCATGAGCATGAACTTTCTTTTCTCATCTGAAAAGCTCTGCCCCCACCCCCATCGTTCTGTCTGTCCGCTGTTGCTCCATATCTGCCAGTTTGTCACAGGCAAAAATTACAAGGTTTGTCTGTTTGATGGCCATTTGTCCTGAAACCTAGCACAATGTAGAATTTGGCATATTCCTCCTCAAACCACCGAATGATGACCACTGAGAGTCAGTGGGCATCACCTTGGTAGACAGTCTTCCTTAATCCTAGCTGCCAATTATCACTCTCTTCCTTGACCTCCATGTGTGCTTGGCACAGCATGCCTCCTGCCCTTTCCTGATAAAACCATCACTTCTGCCTTTCAGTCATGTACACCCGCTGTCCCTCTACACCCTGGTCTCTCTGTCATGTGCATTCAATGTCCTTTCTCTTTGGTTAATCCATATGTATTCTTTGCTGTTCCTTTCCTGAAGAGAACGTGTCTTGATTTGAGACACATCAGAGCTCAAGATCTGTCCATTTTTTTCTCCTCCTGCCCTATCCACTCTCCATGAGATCTCATCTATCACTATAGCCTAAAACACCATCTGTTTGTGGGTGATCCCCAAATCTCTGCCTCTGACCCAGCATCTCTCAGGAAGTGCAGACTACAGGCCCGCTTGCCAGTTCTGTATTTCCAAATAGCTCTCACTAGACACCCAGGGTCACTAGCCAAACCCACCCTAGCCCTTTATTCTGTTTTGCCTGGAACTGGTTTTTATGCGATCCTTCCTGTCTCAGTTGATATCAACCTAGTTGCCTGCACTTGGCACTTGAACTTGTCCTGGTTCCTCTTTCTCTCACATTTCTCATTGATTTTACCATGAAAGACTCTCAAATGACAGTCTTTACTCACCACAACTCCTGAAGCTACTTGAATATTCTTCTAGTAGTATAGAAACTTCGAGTACTCTTCTCTACCTAGTTATGAAGTTGAAAATGGGCCTTTTCCTGTCTGCTAATGAAGGGATTGGCAAGTGGTCTTGTAGAACACCTGAGGTATTTATTGAAGGTCAGAACAGTGTATTCTATGGAACAGACAGACTCATGGTGTCTAAGGGTTACATACAGCATTCATGGCAATCAGAGACACTTGGCAGAAACTAGATGTGTGTACACTGTGAGTATAGCAGGTAAGGAGAAAAGCCAGCAGCTGCTGTCTGTACACAGAAGACAGGAATACAGGAACATGGAGACAACTCGAGCAGCACTTGGGGGGCGGAGAGACAGGATCCAGAATGACAGGGTGTCTTCACATTCTCATCTTGAATCTTTCAAGGATGCACTTTATGCAAAGACAAGCAGCAAGCACATTGGGTCACTGAAAATAACATGGCAGCATAAAGAGGAGGATTCTTGATAGAACAGCAGTCAAGGTTGCTGGATCATCTAGCCCTGCTCCCCGTGGGAGCAGAGGGAAGGCGGGAGGGAGGACCAAGTAATGGAAACACAGAGATGATCCTAGTGCCGTCCCCCACAACCCGTTTCACCCAGCACCAACTATGCCTTAGTCTCTCTGGAGAAACCCAGCAACACGTAAGAGAATCCTACTATGAAGGCCGCCTTCCGCAGTGCTGCAGAACTTGGTGAGAGTTTGTGATGGAAGGAGGAGACCCATAAATGTTCTCATGAAGTATCATTTAAAAATACTTGTCTTGTACATATGCACATGCATGTGCACACACATACAATCAAACAAGCATGCATGTGCACATACATATGCTCCCACAAACATGCAAGAATACACACATACTTTTATATAAGCACACATACACAAACAGATGACCACACAATCATGCATGTATACACATTCACTAACACAAACATACATGCATATATCTCATACAAGCACATGTGCACACACACAGATGTTCACACAAACATGTATGTAAATACCCAGATGCTCATACAAGCATGCACATACACACATACACTCATATAGCATGTATGTGAATGCACAGATGTTCAAATATCCATTCATTTACAATGTGTTCATACAAACATGTATATACCTACACATGTTTTCATACAAGATTGTGTGCACATGTATATGTTCACACACACACTGAAGAAGCCTTTAAGGCTTGAAAAAAATATAGACAAAAAGAAATCAGGCCTGGGTGAAGGCAGGCAGAGACCACAGCTCCCGCTGGCTTCCAGGGAAGGGTTATTGTGACTGTAAGCTTGACTGCTTGACTGGCTATGGGAATCAACTAAGAGGGAGACATGCCTGTGGGAAGGTCCGTGAAGGCAATTCTAGGAACAACTAAGGCGGGAAGACCCTCTCCCAGAGCTACAGCTCCTTCCTTCGGCAAAACATGCATACATACATACATACATACATACATACATACATACATACATACACACACATACATACATACACATATACATACATACATGCATGCACACATATACATACATGCATGCATGCACACATACACATACATACATGCATGCACACATATACATGCATACACACATACACGCACATACATACACATACATGCATGCACATATATACATGCATACATATATTACATACATACATACATATATACATGCATACATATACATACATAATATATACATGCACACATACACACATACATACATATATACATGCATACATATATACACACATACATACATATATATACATGCATACATACATGAACATATACATACAAACATGCATACATACATTACCCACAGAGAAACCTACTGCCTATCTGCCTTTGTTCCTTGCTGGTGAGTACATAGATCCCACAGCTGCCGCTTTTCACGGTGTGGCTTGGAGACCAGAGACTTTCCAGGAATCTTTTGGGCATCCAGTGCCAGGCTGGAGCTGCGGAGGTACCCAGTCTCACGAATGCAGCAGCTGCCAGATTCTCAAGTCCCTCACCATGCAGATGGGCACTGATGAACATTCACGCCCATATTGTGCACACCGGTTTAATAAACTTTTTGTACTATACCTTCATCTTTTCTGGTATCCTTCCCTAGAGAACACTGACTAGTTCAGTCTTGTAGGGTTAACATGGCCACTGAGGGGACAAGAAACAGGACTTTGGGTCAGCTTACAGAACTGCAGAAGAATTCAGACTTTCTCAATAAAGTCAGGACTTGCGAAGGAGGGGCAGCTTCAGAAAGAGAAGCTGCCTGCAGGAGGGGAGCTGGGAGGACACCTCCTGCACAGTCCCCTTTCCAACTGTACAATCTCCCAAGAGCATGGTGTGGAGATACTAGTGTGTGTGTGCGTGTGTGTGTGTGTGTGTGTGTGTGTGTGTGTGTGTGTGTATGTGTGTGTGCATGCATGTGTGTGAATGGGTGCTGCCATGTGCTCAGGTTTCCTCAAAGAAAGGCACTGGAGTCAGTACATTCCATATAAATCCCCTCTGCCCGGCCAGTCTCAATCATGTTCCTGAGTGAGTACTACCTATTAAATTTGGCCAAATATCAGCATTTGTGTGTACATGTGCACACACATATCCACCCACTGCTGCCATGCATTAGGGGAAGCAGTTACCCACTGAAAATGTGAAGCAGTAGCCATGGCGATTTATTTCTGTTTTCAAAGACTTGAGACATGATAAAGAGCAGAATAAAATGGTCAAGGAAACAGAGATAGTACCAGGGGAGAGAAGAGGAAGGCGTACTGGCAGACTATTTCAGAACTGATTAAAATAGACGAAACCAAAGATATCCATGGAAGGAAGTAGAATGCTGCCATTAAAGGAGTAAGAAAAACAAATGCCATTCTAAACTGCTTATGTGGTAAATCATCTCCCATAACCAAGAGTGAATGAAATAGCTGTGTGTTTCAAATGAACAAGGACTGAATGAGTTCACAGTTCCTGTC
Source organism: Lophiomys imhausi (assembly GCA_907164525.1). NCBI lineage: Eukaryota > Metazoa > Chordata > Mammalia > Rodentia > Muridae > Lophiomys > Lophiomys imhausi. The sequence continues at coordinate 5,932,644 of CAJQZJ010033015.1, read as the reverse complement.
TTCTCTAAAGGTACTTGGAGGAATCCACCTAGGGAAAAGAGGAAAACAGGCGGCGGGGGAGGGGAGCATCAGCTGATCTCACAGGAAGTGGGGTAGCCGGAGTCAGCCCTGGCTAGAGAATGACAATCAAAATGTCAAACTTAATCTACAGCTAATAGTATGAGATACTATGCAATGCCACAGCAGGTCATCATGCTGGGGGTTAGTGAGCTGATAGCTCCGGGTGTTCTCGTTCATGAGAAGACAGTGTCTGTCGAACTTTAGAATTACCATCCTAATTGGAGACATCAAGCAAATTAGAGAAAATTAAACATGATACAGAAAACAGAAAGACAAAAACAAGAGTTCAAAAGAAGAATGTAGAATTAAAATACAATAGCAATCTTAGTACATAAATTTACAGGATAAAAGAAGATTTCCAGATTGGAATTAAAAAATCAAATTATATGTCCTTTGTGTGAGATTTGCCTAAAGCCTGAGTATGCAGAAATGATCAGGTAATTAATTGAAAAATGGATGCCAGGCATAGCAATAATAATACCAGAGAAAAGAGCCAAAAGGCAAAACCACAATTAAAGACAAAGATGGCCATTATGTCTTGATTTAAGTTTAAATTTCCCAGGAGGTTATAAAAAGTCTAAATATTTATGGATGTAATAAAATACCCAAAAAACATTTTAAAAAGTGACAGAATTATATGGAGACATAGACAAATCCATTAATAGATTGAATCTATTCATATAACTTGGTTAGAGATTGATAAACCAGATAGGAAATATTTAGTACAGAGAAAAATATTTGAGCCATACAGTTAACAAGCCAGGCTTCACAGACATTCAAGGAATACTCACTAATTTCCATTATTTTCATTGCTACAAAGACAGTTTACATGGATATCCTGCCTATGTCACAAAATAAGTCTAAGTAAGTTTTAAAGAATTAAATTAGAACAGATCACATTCTCTGATTAGGATGCCGTCAAGTTATATATCAACAAGAGGAAGATCAAAAGCATTAATGATGAGCACCTTTAAAATGAATGCATTCCAAAGGTTTTTAAACTTTTGATTCATACGTCAATTAAAATGTGGCTATGAAAGAGATGGCTCATTGGATACAGCACTTGATTGACAAGCCTAGGAACTCTGTAAAGGTGGAAGGAGAGAACCAACTCCACAAGCTCTCCCCTGACCATCACACTTGTGCTATTACTGCACAATTCTCTCCATGCATAACAATAGATAAAAATTTAAAAATGAAAATGAAAACAAATCAAACAATAATGAAAATGACATCTCCCAAAATCAGCAAGAGCATGTGCACAAAGGAACCATCACATGGAGAGAGAGGAAGCCAGAGAGATTCAGGAGCTAGGTCACTCATTTGTAACAACTCACTTTCAAGAGAACTAACCAGTGGCTTCTGAGGGCACACCTCTAGTGACCTAACTACCTTATATGCTAGACTCCACTCACTAAGGATCCACCATGGCAACAGTACCAGCACACTGGAAAAGCCAGTGCTGCCTTCCTGGGATAAACCTCTATTGTAGTATAAGCAAGTTATCAGCAGATGTGAGGAAAGAAAAGAAACCTAAGCTAGAGAGAGCTACTGTGCGCATCCTTATTTCATCCATTGTTTCCGGGAAGTCACAGAAGCAGGGGCTTAGAATAACTGGTCACACCACATCTGCAGTCAAGGGTAGAACAAAATCTAATGAACTCTTCTGTCTGCTTGCTTTCTTAACTAGCCTTCTTCATCTTACACAGTTCGGGGCTCAGCCTAGGGAATGATGCCTGCCACAGTGGGCTGGGTCAATTAATAACACGGATAATCCACCACAGACAAGCCAACCTGATTCAGAGAATTCTTTAACTGAGACTCTCTTCAGAGATGGCTGTAGGTTGTATCAACTTGAGAGTTAAAATAATACAGTGCACAAACAGGAACCGTAGAGAAGAGCTGTGTCCGAGATGAGGTATAGCTAAGGCAAAAGAATTCAGCATGGAGTGCCTTTGAGACAGCCAGCGCAGATTTGGGGAGGAAAACCCTGAGTTGGAGTATTTAGGAACATGGTTTGAAGTTGTCTGAATAAATGGAACCAAATCCCATCAACTTTAGACGTCTCTAAGCTGTACAGGGTGACAGACAAAAAAGACAACAAGATCTAAGTTTGAGGAACCTCAACACGGAGATCAAGTGGGCATGTGTTAGTTACTTTTCCATGGTCCTGTTAGAACAGCCGATTTGTGGTAAGACCAAAGCAACTTACAGAAGAAAGAGTTTATTTTGGCTTCTGGTTCAGGAGGGATGGGAGTCCATCAGAGCAGGGATGTAGGGTAGCAAGCAGGAGGCATGGTGGATGGTGGAGATGGAGGAAGCTGAGATCTCACATCCTCAACTGTTCTTCTTGAATCAGGAGAGAAGGGACTTGAGTGACATTTGTGGGGCTGTTCCGAAACCAATGAGCCAGGAAATGGTTTAACAGAGACCAATCTTCCTACCTAATTCCCATGTGCACTGCTGACCCCTCAGGCCATTCCCCACCTGATCTGCCTGCACACTCACCATATTGCAAGTAAAAGAAAGGACCTCAGAATGAGAGAGAACTATCTATCATTCATAATCTACTTTTTAAATTTAACTCCAGAAGAGTCTTGACAGAGAAAATTGTGTGTCTGAGCATAGAGTGACCAACACTGAACTTCTGAAGATAACTAGATCAATGACTGGAGTCTTCCCCTGAAGCTGGTACCTGTGGTCCACCCCTGAAGCTGGCACCTGTGGTCCACACCTGAGCTGGCACCTGTGGTCCACCCCTGAAGCTGGCACCTGTGGTCCACCCCTAAAGCTGGCACCTGTGGTCCACACCTGAAGCTGGCACCTGTGGTCCACACCTGAAGCTGGCACCTGTGGTCCACACCTGAAGCTGGCACCTGAGGTTCACACTTGAAGCTGGCACCTGTGGTCCACACCTGAAGCTGGCATCTGAGGCCCACACCTGAAGCTGGCACCTGTGGTCTACCCCCCGAAGTCCCTGTGTTACTCAGGATGTTCTCCACATTGGTTTTAAAAACACAGAGCACCGACCCATCACTTCACAGTTTGCTCCACCTCCTCCGGTCAGGGGTGGGTGTCCAGACACTCTACCCACCCACTGCTCTGAGGTGCTGTCATTACTAAATCGTCTCCTTGCCTAACACTGTAGTTTTCTCTAGCTATTTTTCTTCAGCCTATAACCAAAATGCAGTAAAATTGTCAGGGATTTGGGGACAAACCAATGCCTACAGCTTGTCTTTCCAAATCTGTGTTGGTGCTCTGCTGGTAGTTGGTCCAAGGCTCACACTGAAAAGCACTGCCATGTGTGTCAGATTTCCCCGAGTTTTTGCTTATTCAAAGAAGGTGTATTTGTACTAGAGTGATGGCTCAGAGAGTAAGAGCACTGACTGCTCTTCCAGAGGATCTGGTTCAGTTCTCGGCATCCACACGGAGGCTCACTATTGTCTGTAACTCATATTGGATGGGATCTGATGCCCTCTTTTGGTGTCTGAGGCATGCATGCAAGGAAAACACCCATAAATACAACAATAAAAAAAATCTCTAAGGAGAAGGTATATTTGAGAGCATTTCTCTGTAAGTTGAGAAGGAGATGCTTGTTGGTCTAATTTCCTCCCTGTTGCTGTGATAAAGCATTCTAATTAAGAGTTATTTAGGGGATGAAAAGATTTATTTGGCCTTTTTATTTGACTGGGTTATAGTCCATTGTTGCAGGAAAGACACAGGCAGGCTACAGTCACACCATAACCACACCCAGGACAGAGAGAAATGAATGCACCCATGATGCCTGCTGTTGCTTCCTTTTGCTTAGCTAGCCTTTTGCTTTCCTATATAGTTTAGGATCATCTGCCTAGAAAATGGTTCCCCTTAATGGGCTTCCTATATGAATTGAGAATGAAGACAGACCACCACAGACATGCTCACAGGGCAGTAGGATCTTGGTAATCCTTCACTTAAGGTTCTCCTGTCAGATAATTCTAATTTGTGACAAGCTGACATTTAAAATTAACCATCAAAAATGCCTCTTGCTAGGTATCTATTGACTGGTAAGCAAGAATGTATCCTCCCTATGCTAGAGAGTCCCCTGCATTGCAGAGTCTGCTTTTTATACCTGGTGACAACCAGGACCAACCAGCCTAAAGCCATTTCTCTCTTTCCCCAGGTATTCCCACCAGGACTTTCCTTTGAGAGAGATCATGGAGACTATAATCAACATCTCAAGATGGAGTCTACATGCTTAGAAACAAAGAAAGAAGATGTAAAACCATTCAGCTATAAGCTATTTGGTAATTTAGATTTTTTCCCCCATTTCTTCACATCCTGATGCTCTAGGCCAAACCACCATTTAAAAATGAAAAGGTAAAAGAATTGGCATGTATGTTCAAGAATTCATATTTAAGTTGTTCATAATTTGATTATTTTTACTGGTTCTATTAATCAGAAGAGTAATTAAATGCAAATGTAAGCATTTTAAGGCCTCAAATTTTATGCAAAAAATCTGAGTAGAATTCTAAGAATATGTATGTATATGTGATATATAAATTATAATTGAAAGGCCTTTCCAAGAACATTTGCTTAATAAATAGAAACGAGAGGAACTTTTTGCAATGCTGATTAGCATGCTACTTTCTCTCTCTCCAAGTCTTGCAAGATGCTATGAGACATGTTACAGGTGCGCAATTGGAAGGGATGCAATTTCTATGTCTATTTCATGGGAAGGATGGAAGATTAAAGAAAATGCACATGACTGGGGGCAGAAAGGGCTTCCAGTAAGCCTGTGATTACTATCGGATGTTGTGCAGAAATGAGACAGAAACACTCCACTCAAAGGCACCAGACGGCGTGGAAGTCTAAGTCCGGGACACGATTTGGAGTTAGTCCATGCATCAGTTTAAAAATAGTGGATGGAAAGGGCCCAATCCAGCCAAGACCTCCTCAGTCACCCTTTCATTGACCAAGATAATGTGGTGAGACACACATGGGCTTGCCAAGGTGCTGCTGAGCACTAGCTAGCAGACTAGCAAGGTCTCATGTTGAGTTCTGGCAGCACCTTGGCTCAGGTCGGTCCTGAGGATGTAGAGAGGTCAGAACTCAGGAGAAGCCATTGGCACCCCTCCTCCTATAAGCACTTTGTTCCCTTCAGGGCTATGTTGGTGCCTGAATGCCTGTTCCCAGCCATTTGTGTTGCTAGATAAAGGCTGATTTCCAGTCAGTGATCCCCAAGCTAAGAAAACACATCACCAGAGCCTCAAAGCCAGTAACAAAACCTGAACTCCATGAAAAATATTGAATGTTGCCAAGAAAGTGAATAACAACCTCTGACTGATCAAAATCTCTGACCTGGGTTTTAGTCTCCTTCTTGCTATTATTTGCTCACGGTGAAGAACATGTGATTGTACCCCTGCAATTCTTCCTGATTGGAACAGGAGCCATGAAAACAATTGTCAAAGCATGGTGACATTGACCTCTAGCCACAGTGCTGTTTGCCCCTCAACTTCCGGGTAGGTCTCCAGTGGGAAAGGACATCAGCTTTGCATATTGGGAAATACCATGGGCAACAGCTGGGTTCTTTATTGGAGTCTGTAGTGGGAGCCAGGTGCAGCTAAGAATGTGGTCCTGGGGTCTAGGTGCATTGGCCTACAAACCAGTGTGTAAGCTGTGGGGGTGCATCTGGGGAGCTTCTGAACACAAGCAAATCAGTGAGTCCTTCTGTAAGCATCACTTGCTTTCGAGGGTAGTAGAGGGTACCGGATTCTTTTAAAAGGGAAAGGGCAGGAGATGGGATCATCTTGGCACGTGACCTAATTGGCAATAGCTATATGTTGGGTTGGCTTCCCTATGACCTGCCATATGTCCCATCCTACTGGAGCAGATCACCATGAACACGCTTGGTTCTTCAGGGCTCCTGCTTGAGGCCTGCAAAAGCAAAGCTTGGCTGTGGGACTGGCGAAGAAATCTGAACTCTTGCTCTTACCTCAACTTCCTCATGGGCCATACATTCAGCAAGAACCCAGTACACTGTGGGTTCTTTGGATGACTGCCTTAGATAATGGGTTCCCCATGATCATTTTAGTCACTGGATTCCTTGTCATGATGTCCTTATCCCTTCATGTACACGGGATGCTCTGAATCCTCACTAAAGCCTGGGATCCAACATGATCATTTTGTTCCTAAATGTAACATTCCTCTTTTGAAGGCTTTGTCCTCATGAACATGGAGTCCTAACACAGCACAACCCCACATGCAGGCTGTGGATTAAGCAAAATACCTCATAAAAGAGTTAGGGTTAAGCATTCTCCTTCCTTAGGATGACATGGTGCCCCAGTGGCTTTTCCAGTCACAAGTTCCTGGTGCCCTTGCTGGAGGTGCATTCTGCTGGTCTCCCAGCCTTGGGCCCATCCTACCCTCACCGCATTAGTTTCTCCTCAGCATGGAGGAGTCCCATCTGGAGGATCCTGCCTTTCATGTCCAATCCATGGTGGTGGTCTGGGCTTGCCTCTGAGTGCCTGGATTTAGCCTTGAGTTCTGAATCTCTGGTAATCAATTATCCTGGAAGCCTCAGGACTGCTTGTGCTCTGTGTTCAGCAGCTGCTTGCTGTCTGTTGCCTCGTGGACAGGCTGTGAGAGATCAGTGAAGCTAAGATCTCTGAAATCCCTGACAGACCTTGTGGTTTGAATGTGCTAATGGCTCCCCTAAGGCTCATGAGTTTGGGGACTTGGTGTTTTCTAGTAGCACTGTTTTAGAAGATTATAGAACCTTTAGGAGATGGAGCCTTACGGAAAAAAGTGGGCCATCCTGGGTGGGCCTTGAGGTTGTATAGTTTGGCCATACTTTCTCAACAACCTTCTATTTCCTGATTGTGTATACAATGTGATCAGCCTCTTCAAGTACCTGCTGCCATCCTGTTCCTTTCACGATAGATACAGCTCTCAAAACATGAGCCAAAATAAGTCTGTTTTTTTTTTTCTTCTTAAGCGGATTTTGTAACCATAATGGGACCTAGTACAGATCTTCTTCGTATGGGATGAGAGGTGTTCTACTCACATTGGGCAGCTCTTAATAAAATTATTTCATTTTCCACTGCTCTGATCTTTGATTGCCGTTGGCCCATGAGCTGACATTGACAGACTCTGATTATATCGGTATCAGCCCAGGACTTTCTGGCTGTTGCTCAGGTAAACACAGCTCTTTCTGAAATGGTCATTCGCACGTCTGCTATGATCTCTATGCTCTAAAGCACATGATTTGAGTACTGCAGAGTGTTGATCCTCGGGGAGGTGAATTACCCTGCCTATTCCAATTCCTCATAACTTCAAAACCAAAATTCTTGGTGGTTTTTCATCCAACTGTTGACTTGGATAACAAGTGGTCTAAAAGTTGGATGTCCAACTTACATGTTTTCTTCAGTAAGGGAGGAGAGGTTCTTTTCATGGTCACTGGGGCTGTGTGTCTACATTTTTGTGTCTTTTGTTCCTGGCTTCTGTTTAAAGCTCCATGCGCAGCACTGCTGTCTGATGCTGTTTGCATGAATATGCATGTGTGAGATAATCCTCATGTGGTCTGAGTTTGACCACAGGATCTTGGCTATCGAGTCAATGATACATAAACCTGACATCTTTAAGCAGAAACTCACATGAGACAAGATTACATGTTGATCAGTTGACAAATCATGACACACAGACTCCTGGGGCCCGAATCCCAAGGTCCCTCCAGCATCAGCACCTTGGTATTCACTGGCTCACCTCTGACAATCACGTACCTCCTTTGATGTCTGATGTTATGTTCCTGGATGAAAATGACTTTGAATGAGACAAGACCATTTCATCCACTGAAGGTCAAAAATAGAGAGTCAAGTACTTGCATCCACACACCACACAACTGTGAGGATCTAGGGAATTCTGCCTAGCATAACAGAGGCAAAATCACAAAGCCTTCTTTAAGTTGTTTTTGTCCAGGATTTTCCTACAGTACAGAAAGTAACCAAGACAGTTCCTGGAGAGTTTGCAGCTCCGGCACGTCTGCCTCTGCCTAAAGCTTTGCAGGCAACAGGTCTCCCTGACAAATGAGCAGGTGACTCCCAAAAGCTACACTAGCCCTGCACTGTTTTAGAGAATATCCTGGGAGAAAAAAAAAAAAGTCCTCCTTGCTAATCAACTGGCTAATAAACTCCCATCTGCTAGTTCATTTCTGTAGGCTACAGAGCATCTGAATGTAAAATAAGCCATTCCATAACTCAGCCCCTATACCTTAACAGAGCTGTGAAAAAACTTAATTGGTTTGGGAAGTTACCTGCGGGAAATTCAGTTCATTCACTGCCATGCTTAGTGTAAGGAATTGGGTAAAACTGAAGCCTTTTCCTCAACTCCTCCATGGCCCATTCAAACTTGTGTTCTGGTATTAGCCAGAATATCACTTTCTTATAACCATACCATCATGAAGAAATCCCAGGGGAAATGAGTCCAATCCCATGCCAATTCATGGGTTTATTTGTGCTCTTACATATTAATTTTGGTACTTATTAGATCGCACAGTAAAAGACAAATGAGAATCCAGGGCTTCCTCAGCAGGGACACTCCTCATGCCCATTTGTCCTTGGTTGTTCTATGCATATTGTAGGGTGTGTCTTGTGTATGTCTTCTGTCCCTACACTGCATGAGAAAAGACATGTGAGAAAGCTGAGGTACATGACCTCTTGAGTTCTATGGCTCATTCATTACCTGTAGGATCCATCTAAGTTCTCAGGATGAACTTTGCTGTGCTCATGAGCCAAGGTTCCCATTAATGAGGTGAGCAGGCACCACTAACACAATGCTAATACCCTACTGACAGTATACCAGTCTCATGTTGGCTTTAAATATTTGTGATTAAAATTGAGTTGCTGTTTCTTCACAGACTTTGCTCATCAACTTTATGAGCTATCTGAGGTAGGTCTGTCTGTGATGAGGCCTCAGTGATGAGAATTTTTTTTTAACTCCTTACCATCATATTGAGACCTAAAATCTCTCCTGGAAATCATAAACAGGGCAGCCAATGCCATTCTCTGTCTGTGCCAGTCAGTGATGAGGTGTCCCTTCATCACCTGGCCTAGTCCAGAAATATTTCTAGAAAACACAACTTCTGTGAAATCCAGGTGGTCAGCACGAGAGGAAAGCTGGCAGAACACAGGGTTCCGTTGCTAAGCGATTCCTGGCAGGCGGCGTGTGTGTGTGTGTGTGTGTGTGTGTGTGTGTGTGTGAGAGAGAGAGAGAGAGAGAGAGAGAGAGAGAGAGAGAGAGAGAGAGAGATGGCAATTAGTTACACTATTGTGAGAGGAGAGATTCCCAAATTGCTGGAGGTGAAGTTTCAGAGTGACAAGAGAAAGCCAGGAGAGCCAGGATAGGGCTTCAAGCAGAGTCCCCATCTATGCCGTGTCAGCCCTGATCTCTGAGCAGTGATTTGGATTGGGAATGATGCTTTCAGACTGAGTAATATGCATCTCTGTCCAGTCCTGCTTCATACTGAAAGCAAGTATGAGAATCTGTATGTTTCCTAGGGGAGGGGTCAGAGGATCACATGATGGTAGGCACAGACTGGGTCAGCAGCAACTTGCAGGACTTCTGAATAAGAAGAAAAGGTAAATAAGTCTTTGTGCATACCTCATACTTCCACATCTTCAGAGAGATTGGGGATATCCAGGGCTCTTGTGACATTTGTGATCAATCGCCCTCACCTGAGGATCTGAAATGACTTTAAAATCAGGGGAACCCATGCCTTTCTGCAGACAAGGAAAAAGAGACCAGAGTTTAAACAGGTAGGTCAAGGTTGCACAGATAACTTATAATCCATCGGGACCACAGGCCACTTTATCCCCAGGGTGTATTTTGGTGTACAGACAAAATAGTGACATTGACCACAGAGCACCTGAGACATCTGGTATACCAGTGGCAGCTGCCTGCATGAATCAGCAAGACTCAATGCAGAGAGCAGGACTGAGGGTCAGGCTGCTGATAGCCCAAAGTGAGTAGGTGTTTTCTCTTCTGCCTCTGTGCTCCTTTTTTCCCCATTGTATATTGTGGATATTTCTCCTGTTTTTAATGAAATGCATTCTATTTTTCTAGGCCAGTTGCTCTCAGTGAAACTTTTGATACATTCTTGTGTTTCCAGCAATTCAACCCTAACGTCAACAAGGTCTCTCTCTGTTTTGATGTACAAACTGCACTTTCTCATACATACATATATCCCTGCTTTTCCCTAGTGGTGGAATGCTCACTCATGTCATCACAAACTCCCCAGGACCCTCAGCAGTCAGGAAACACAGCAGGAAGAATCAGAGATCCATGACACTGATCAGGCAGGACATTCGGAGAGAAACGTAGTTTTCTAAAATAGAGAGGTCATATGGAGTAAACACAGAGGTCTAACAGCCCAGTGTTGGTGGATAAGGATGAATGAGCCAGCATCCTCCTGGTTTCTATAGGGACTTCCCAGACAGGCAGAGAACAATGTTGGGGAAAGCTATATTGCATGCTCAGTCCATATCACAATCAACACTTAAGTTGTGTTGTCGGCAGATAGGAAAAAAATCCCCAGTGCAGGGTGTCTAAGACTGCAGCAGGTTGTAGCAGGGGCCTTTGGACATGTGAGCCCCTCTCTGGAGGTGTTTCAACATCAGTGAGTTGAGCCCCAACTCTGACACACTAGTCAAGAAATCTGTCAGAGAACAAGCTGTATATCAGCTTCATTTTCTGCAAAAGACAGAGAATCCAACTGCATACCTCTTATGTTTCTCTGAGAACGGGAATTCGTCCCTGTGTGTGAAGCACTCAGCATGGTGAAGGTTTCCATGATTTCTTCCTCGGCAGAATTAGAACAACAGCGATGAGTGAGTCAGGAACTGCTGTGAGAAGTTGGTAGCTCATGCAGGTCACCGAGGGCTGGCTTGGATGGTGGTAATGGTGAGCCCCTTTCTAGAGAGGCTTGATGGGGTCTGCGCTAGCAGCATGGCTCATCTACACTGTGTTCCTGCTTGGATACATTGCTGTCCCCACTCTGTGAAAGTGTGCCCACATGAATATTTGTATCAGCAAAGTGAATCTATCTTGAAAATACGTACTCACCAAAGTCAAGCTTCTGGACTTTCTGCTCATTGTTTAAGTCCCACATCACCCCTTTTGACCACATGATGCAAACTGCATGTCACCCTTCAGCAGGAGAGCCCTTTACAACCCGAGACTGCTTCTTCTCTCCTGCACAAAGGGCTAGAAAATCGGGTGGGCACTATCTTCATCCTTGTGGGTACTGAAGACAGAACTCAGGCCCTTTGCAAGAACAGTGAACCAGCTCTTTCTAACTACTGACCTGTCTCTCTGCATCCCCAAACAACTATTTTACACCATAGAATAGAAACCACCCCCTAAATTTTATAATGGGGGAAAAAGGGTTAAAAACTGCCCATAAGAATCTCTTGTGTGCAGCTAAGAATGCTGAAAAGGAAACTAGAGCCTTAAACATAGTAAATAGAGGGACTCAGGCCAAGGACTGCTGAACCACACAAGTTAGAAATGAGCAAAAACTCACTTAACACTCTGCAGATGGAAAGTCCCAGTAAATATAAGGAAGAAACTCAGTTATCAGAAAAGTTGCTGTTAAAAAAAGGATCTTGGAAAAATGTGAAAACAGACCCACTGAAAGCAAATGCACTTGCAGGCACCACATGAAAGATAGACTCACATGCTTTAAAATGGGTAGTGGAAGAGAAAAAGTAAGAGCTTTATTAAGTCTAAGACTTTTGATTAAATATATGCATAAAACATTGAGATTCAGACACATAGATGAGCCCAACACTAATGAAATGGACCTGTCAGCAAGGTTGCCAATGCAGATGAATTACCAAAGGAAAAAAGAACTAGCAATGAAAAAGTCTTTCTGAGTGTGTTAGCTCAGGGGGTGCTGAGGAACCAAATAATTTGGGTTCTGGAAAGCAGCAAAAGCTGATCTGAAAATTTAAAGATAATTCTACTGTAAATTGTAAATAGGAGAAGATTTAGAGAGGTCGGATTAAATGTGTGTGAATAATGACAAAACATCTGGGCATGGCGGTGCATGCCTTTAATCCCAGCACTTGGGAGGCAGAGTCAGGTGGATCTCTTCTGTGAATTCGAGGCCAGCCTGGTCTACAAAGTGATTCCAGGACAGCCAGGGCTGATACACAGAGAAACTGTGTATGCAATGGACCCTGAAACGGAAAGAGGAGAGAGGTTTCAAAACTGTGTGGGACAGAGCAAGCTTCAGCAGGGTTCACAGGAGGAAACTAAGGGATGCCGCTCACTGTTCCAGCTTGTGCCAGAGACACAAGGGTTGACTTGAGACAAAGGGTTGTCTCTCAGAGCATGCATTAAAGGTGAGTAACCATGGGCTGAAGCGTTTGGTGTGCAGGAAGAGACCTTTGTTCCGCCTCACTTAGTCCCTTTGTTTGATGCTGTTTCATGTTATGATCGTGAGACAGGTTTCTGAAAGAAAGCACTCTGCTAGCCGTCTAATCCCCGTAAAATCAGGCGCAGGCCGCTTCACTTCCCCAGAAAAAAAAAAATGATCTGTCTATTTCTTATGAACTGATCCCCTTCAAAGCTTGATGCCTGGCTGCTGTTTGGGGATGAATATTTGTCTCCAGGTGAGAGAAAAGCTGAGGCCTAGTAGATAGGAAGCAGACAGGGAAGGGCTCATCTACTGTCCACACCAGTAGACGTCTCCCAGTTTTCCTGCCACGTAATCCTTTAGTGGTTCCAACAAATGGGATAGTTAAGTGGGTCTTCTCAGAGAGGGAGAGATGTGAAGATGAACTGGTGGGTTCATGATCTTCAGCAGGAATGAATGGTCTGGTTTTGAGCAGTCATGTCCCGCTGAGATCAGCTCTCTCAGAGCAGGGTGGCATGGCCCATTTCTGCCCTGGCCTTAGATTCCCGAAGGAGCAGAACAAATTTCCCTATGTCTGCATTGAAGCTAATCCTGCACGTCAGCTTGGGGAGTTAATTCAGACTATTTCCTTTGCAGTTCCTTGTGCTGTTTCCTTATAGCCAGCATCCGCCTGTTTTGATGGAGTTATGGTGTATTATGCTTGTGCAGCGGCATAGGACACTCGTGGAAGGGCTTCTGACCGTGGCTCTTAGCTCTTTGCAATTGGGACTTCAAGGACTGTATTAAGCAAGCAGAAACCAGCCTCAGGCCTCAAATCTTATTCTCTGCTTTTGTTTGCAGGCAAGTTAGTCAGCCTCCTTGATTCTCTCCTTGATGAGGCAGAGCCACCAACACCCGCCTTAGACTGCGACATAGACTTGGAGAAGATTCTGTGCAGCCATCTCTCCACAAAGTTTATGCACAGAGAGATCAGGGGTGCATTCAGAACCTATTTCTAGGATATCTCCATTGTCTCAGTGTAACGGTCACATCGTTGAACATGCCTAACTTCTATTTGGAATTAAATCTTTAGTCATATCAAAGTGTTCTTTACACCATCTAGTCTGAGAAATGTTAAAAAATGAAAAAAATAGAAGTCCCAGACCCACGTTGTCATGTTCTCCCACCAAGGGGACAGAAATGTGACTGCCTCAGGGCTTATGTAGCCCAAGGTTATCTGGTAATTCCATGCTTGTCATTAATGAAAGAGACCACCTCTACTTTATTTTGCCATGGTGGACAGAGAATGAGGCAAGAATGAACCAGCTCTGAGTGAGCAGGCATGGAGTGATATGCTGTCTGTCTGTCCACTCCCTTTCCCAGGCTGTTTCTTCCTTCGCTCTTCTTTCTGTAGATCTTGACCTCCAGAGGGGAAGTGACCAGGCAGTAACACCCATGGAATACTAAACAGAAAACAGCCAGAGTCAACTCGGTTCACAGCCAGGTCAGGTGGACCTAGTGAGGAGGCAGAAGGGACTAGAGGCAGTGGTAATGCTGGAAGTATGGGGCACACAATGTGAAGCCAGGGTCCCCCCTGCCATGTCTGTATGTGTGTGTGTGTGTGTGTGTGTGTATGTATGGTTGCATGCCTGTGTGAATATACACATGCACATTTGTCTGCATATGTGTGGATCTGCATGCATGTGTGAGTATATACATTGTACATGTGTCTGCATAAGTGTGTGTGCAAATGTATACATGTGTGCATGTTTCTCAATGCATGAGTGAGTATGCATGTGTGCACGTGTGAGTGAGTACATGTGGTATGAGTGTACATGCATGTATTTATCTGCATGCATAGTGTATACACATGTGTACATGTATCTGAATGCATGTGTACATGTGTGTATGTACATGCATGTATGCATGAGTGAGTGTGTGTGCATATATATATGCATATGAGTATGTGTGAGCATATATGTATGTGTGTTCATGCTCAGTTCATTGCATCATTTTGTGGTGTTCATTCCTCATATGGGATCATAGCTCATGATGCTGGTAATTTACAATTTTTGTGGTAGATGCTATCACTATTCTCACATACTTGCTCTAGTTCAGCATGATTACATGTCCTTAGCTGTGTACGTCAGGATGTTCATGGAACTGCAAATCCTTCTGGATAGGAGAACTGGGAACCTTAATACCAATGACTACTTACAGGGCTGGAATGTCACTGTACAGCCTATGTTTGTATATGGAAAAATACAATCTACATCATTCTTGAGCAGGAGCAGTATAAATCAGAAATAAAACTGCACCTTAGCTTCTCTGAACTCAACAACCCTGCACCCTAGTCCCTCTGCACCCTAGTCCCTGTACACCCTAGTGCCTCTACACCCTAGTCCCTCTACACCCTAGTCCCTCTACACCCTAGTCCCTCTAC
>CAJQZJ010033015.1:5896952-5914188 GCA_907164525.1 Lophiomys imhausi | reverse complement strand
ACACACACACAGACACACACACAGACACACACACACACAGACACACACACACACAGACACACACACACACACAGGCACACACACACAGACACACACATAGACACACAGACAGACACACAGACACACACAGACACATACACACACACACAGACACACACACAGACACACACACACAGACACACACACAGACACACACACACACAGACACACACACACACAGACACACACACACACACAGGCACACACACACAGACACACACATAGACACACAGACAGACACACAGACACACACAGACACATACACACACACACAGACACACACACAGACACACACACACAGACACACACACAGACACACACACACACAGACACACACACACAGACACACACACAGACACACAGACACACACACAGACACACACAGACACACACACACACACACACACACACACACACTATCGTGGGTAGGCACTTGAGAGCACAGTCTTGCTTATGGCCCATTGTTATTTAGAGTAAGGAGTAAAATCCCGAGAGTGGAAAAGTTGCACTCAACAATAAATTCAATTAAGAATAAAGATGCTTAGTGCTGGGTATAACAGTGGATGAATAACTTATTTTTTTAAAGACCATAATAGTGTAAGTATGTTAATAAGTGAGTAAAAGAATGCAGAGAAACCACAAAGGAGAGTTTCAAGTCCTTTGGACTCCCTAAGTGCTTAATTGGAGAGTTCAAGGTTATGTTTCCTGGGTGTATAGACAAGAAAATGGAGGAGCCTGTGGCCTATGATCATGAGCTGATTAAAATAACTGTCCAAAGCTGGATCTCAGCAGTTCTGTCCTTGCAGCATGTAGAGAGGACAGAGGTAGCCCTCCACTCTCAGACTGATCCATGACATGAATCTCTTCCCATCTGCTAGAGGACAGGATCCTTCCACAGATGTCTTTGCAACATACAGAATGCACTCTCACTGTCTAGATTCATCCATGGTGTGCTGTGTAGACCCTGTCACTGAGCAATGGGCCCCTGGGTTCTAGGGCAAACTGACCGTGTAGGTGAAACCTAGAGGTGAGATTTTGGAGAGCAACACCAAGGTCCATTCAGATGACTGCCTCACACATGGTATCAGAGCAGCCACTGATTTTTCTGGAGGCTAGCAGGCAGGAAGCAGCATACACTTGCCAGAACTAGTGTTTTAGCCCAAACCCTATCTATATAGCAAATCAATTTCAGTTTTGGTTGGGTCTGTGAAGCCAGGGTCTCACCCAGGCTGGCCTGGAACTCACTATGTAGGGGCAATCTTCTTGCCCCAACCTCCCAAGTGTGGAGCATATAACCACTAGACATGACACAAAGCCTGGTTTACTTTGTATTTCTGGGTTATATGACAATATTGTGTAGTAACTAACACTACAATTTGTTTCTTCTTTTCAATATCAAAATGGTGTTCAACATGATTTCAGAAGCAATATTCTTCACTTGGGTCTCCAGGTTTTGCTAGATGGCAGCAAGTGAATGATAATACCACCAAGGCAAGTTTGATCTGGTCATGTTGCTCAGGGATTAACATGCCAGATACCTGAATTCTAGAGTTCTTTTAAAATATGTTTTGTTAGCCAGGCACGGATGAGAATTCTATCTAGCACACGAGAGATAGAGGCAGGAGGACTAGAAACTCAAGGCAAACTTTGACTACACAGTGAGTTTGGGGGCAGCCTGTGTTACGCAAGACTTTGTCTCAAAAACAATTATTTTGTCAACCTAGCAATAGGTTCATAAAATATGTTGTCCATGTTCCCAAACACACTCTCTGTCTTTCTCTGTATGTCTATTTGTCTATCTTTCTGTCTCTGTCTGTCTGTCTGTCTGTCTGTCTCTCTCTCTCTCTCTCTCTCTCTCTGTGTATAGGCCTTTTAATATTGTTCCTCAAAGGACATCTGGCTTGTTTTTGAGACTGTCTCTCATTTGCCCGCAGATTGCTAAGTAGACTAGGTTGGGCAGCCATGGAACCTCCTGCCTGTATCCATTCCCTGTCACCAGGGTTACAAGGGTATATTATCATGTTCATGCCTGGCTTTTGAAATGTGTGTAGCGAGGAGTCAATCTTAGGTCCTCATGCTTACTCAGCATACACCTTGCAGATGGAGCTATCTCTGCATCCCCTGACTGACTTCTTCATTCAGCAAGATATGGCTGCTAGGTTAGAAATGAATGAGATAAAGCAGTTGAGATGGGTGGGGCTTATCTGGACAGAGACATGACCATCTTGTAAAGTAGTAAAGCCATGTTGGTTGCCAGAAAGAATGTCTTTCTAGTCGCCTCACCTTGGAGCCCTGTGAACGACTCACTTGTGATTGTCATAGTTGAGCAATAGCAGAGAGTGCAGTAGAACTTCACCCACACTGTCAAGTGAGGCAGAAGGCCACCAAGTAAGCTCTTAGCAGGATTTCTGCAAGGCCGGGCATGTCCAGTTTCTGGGAGGGTACACAAGGAGCTGAGTTTCAGTCAAGGCTGTGCTTTTCTGACAGTTGGTGATGGCAGTTAAGTTTTAGTTTACTTTTATTTTCCATATGCAGCAAGAACTCTTTAGCTCACACAATTCATTTTTTTTCCAGTTGATTCTCAGCTGTGTTCGCCAGGCTCAGCCATGCTTGCAACTCACTCCTGCTTTAGTGAAACACCACGCACCAGTAATGACGTCTGTTAGGGACATCTCAATCCATTATCACCAAAATGTATTTTAATGCATTTTGATTTGAAAAACAAACTCACTCAGCCATGGTAGGACTTTTCACAGGGAAGACAGAACATTTGCCAAGCTGAGCAATGAGCAGGTAAAGGGATCCCAGTTGGTACAGACATCAGAGCCCAGAGCTCCTGAGGTCCTTTGGATCATTTCCTTTCCAGGCTTTGGGTTTTATTTAGTCATGTGAAGTGGACAGCTTAGAAAGCCTGCTCACATTTCCAGAGAGTGTCCCACTGTTTTTGTATTTCTCCCATGAGTCTGCAAACTTAACACCTGGCTCTTGTCTCTGATTCAGTAGTTCACCTGTGAAATGGACTGGAGCCTTAACCAGCAGAGGATGACACATCTTGGCCAAGGAGATAATGCACACATGACTCAAAATATTTTTGAATATTAAAAAAAAGGCCAACAAAGTCCAACTTCCTTTGTGTTGCTTAGAAGGTGAGCATCCTGTTTCAGTCCGACTTCCTTCGTGAGCGGCCTGTCTCATCTCACAGAGAGTATCATACCCTGCTAACTTGAGTTTCTCAGCTCCTTCTTAGCCTGAATCGAATCCTATCTCCACTCTGGATCTCCAGGCACATGGGAGGGTATCTCTGAGCTTGAAATGAATCATATGTCCCTCACATCTAGAGGTTCAAGTACCACAAGGAAGTTCTTAAAGGTCTTCAGTTCCAAACTCGTCTGCTGGTCTTCTGTGGACATGGACATTGGTCACAGCAGGGCGTCATCCAGGGCTGTTCTGTTTCAGGTTGTACTTTTCATGTTAGAGACAGCTGTCTAAAACATACACATGCACACACACATACACTCACACACACTCATACACATACACACACATATACCACATACACAAGTACACACCACACACATGCACACATACATACACACTCACACACATACACCACACACGTACTCACACACACATACACCACACACTCACACACACACACTCACACACATACACCACACACATATACCACACACACACACACACACACACACACACACACACACTTTATGCTCTGTCCTGACTCTATTGAGCATGAACATGTCTTTGTCACTGTCTACTGGGGCTGTGTAATGGAGCACTGCCTCCTCTCTTGGGTCATAAAAGAGTGACTGACCTCCTCATGAGGCATCCTCCAGGACTACTGGTCTACCCCTTCCATGGTGTTGCCATCCAGGAAATTTACAATAACCTTAGCTGTGTGGTTTCTGAACCACAGTGGTGTTCCTTCCTAAGTGAGCTGTTTCAATGCTGGAAAGGCACTTGCCTCCATTTGGACTGTGACTTGAAATTCGTGTTAGAATGTTTTCTCTCTCCTTCAATAGATGCTGAGCTCTAGCCACAGCAAGTCTTGCTGAACTGTACTTTAAACATAGGAACATTTTCTGGAAACATCCTTGGTCTCATGATATCTTTGACCCTTGTTCAATTGTGTGCACTGTCAAAATTCTTCCAAAAAACGCTGAAAGGAAGGAAAGTATACAGACACTGGGACACATCAGGCTATGAAAATAGAGCGTGAAATGGTCACTTGTGCCACTCTGAGCATCCAGTGTCCTGCATGAAGGGGCAGGAATTTACACCAGAATTGTTTATGGCTATCATGCTGTCATGGTATCTAGCATAATCAACAGAAATTTCATGTCAGAAGAGGGAAAAGAAACACCCAAGGGATGGTGGAGTGGCCAGCACTTCTAAGGGGATGGCAACTAGCACTTGGAATAACAGGGATGAGGACATGGAGACAAGTGGAGCCCCAGGACTCACTGCACAGTCAACCTAACCTCATTGGTGAGTCCAGGCCAGCAAGAGAGGCTGTCTCAAAAAATAAGACAGATGGAGTCTGAGGAACACTGCTGAAGGCTGACCTCCCCCATCTTCATGGATGTGCACACATGTGCATGCATAATTGCTCATATATATATATATATATATTAGTGTGTGTATATATATATACACACACACACAAAATGTGTGTGCACATATGCATGTATGTATATACACATAAACACACATGAAAACAAAAATTCAAGAGTTATTAAAACATTTTATTAGATTTAATATTAGTTACTTTAATTTAATTTAATTTGTGGGATTGAGGTTGCACACCATAACACACATGTGGCAGTCAGAAGACATCTTGCCTGTGCCTTCCACCATGTGAGTCAAAGGGATTAAACTCAGGCCATCAGTCTTGGTGGTGAGCAGCTTTACCCTCTGAGGCATCTCTGCTCCCCAACCCTGGGACATTTTTAATAGCAAGACCCAGTGTCCTCTGAGTTGGATGTAGCTGCAATGCATACATGACTCAAAATACTTTTAAATATAAAAAACAAAACAAAACAAAACAAAACCCGACTTTCTTTTGGTACTGTCTTTTTATTTTTATTTTGCATTTTGTAACTCTAGCTAAGTGAAGTCACCCCACATCCAAGGTCAACTCAGCTGAGAAAACAGAACAAAAACACACAGAAGGGTGATTTTTCAGAAGGAAATGGCAGCATTCATGTCCATAGAAGCAAACTTTAATCCTGTGGCTAGAGGGGGTATGAAACACAATGGCCACATGGGGCTAATGGAGAATTCCCGGCTCTATTCTTCGCTGAAATATTTCATGGATGCATTCATCGCTCTTTCTCTACAGAAAGAAAGCAATAAAACAAATGAGAGACCTAATCTTCAGTTCAAACAAATGAAAAGAAATTGAAATCCACTTCATTCCCTGAGAAAAAGGAGGAACATAAATGAGGCTGATTGTGAGGTTTCTGGAAGGAACAAGGCACCGCAGCTGTAGGAATGTGGCCTGGCAGCCTTTGCTTGTCAGCACCATTAGTGAGGAGACCTGCTCAGGAAGGTTCCATTTGGTCTGAAAGGGTGAACTCCTGCTGCAAAGACTGAGTGTGTTACGCCCAGGGCAAGAATGCAGTTAGAATTCTGCAGTCTTGCTGTGGCTCTGACTCCCCACCTGGTGTGTGTTTATGTGTGCATGTGTGTGTGTTTGCGTGCATATATGCATATGTGTGCACATGTGTGCATGTGTGTTTGTATGTGCATATGTGTGTGTTTATTTGTGCGTGTGTGTTTATGTGTGCATGTGTGTGTTTATTTGTGTGTGTCCATGTGTGTTTATGTGTACATGTGTGTGTTTGTGTGTGCATGTGTGTGTGTCCATGTGTTTATGTGTGTGTGTGTGTGTTTATGTGTGCATGTATATGTAGGCCAAAAGGTGACATCAAGCTTCTTTCTCAATCATTCTTCAGCTTACTTTTTTAATAAGGTCTCTCACTATGAGGCTGACTGGCTCACCAGCCAGTCCCAGGTATCCCCCTGTCTCCACCTCCCCAAAGCATGGACTATAAGCTCACTGTGTGCAGTTTTGTTTTACATGAATGCTGTGGGCCTGATCTCAGGGCCGCATTCATAAGCAGCAAGTACTTTACTGACTGAAACATTCCCACTGCTGGCCCTCCCTCTCCTCATCCTCAGCTGGGTATAAAGCACAACCCTGAGCAACAGCTCATTCTGCTTACTAGGAGGTAAAGACTGGACCTAGCACTTGCACAAACAGAGCACACCCTGGAAACCATCAACATCCTTTAGGTGCTTCTGTCCTTACAGGCTAGATATGTAGAGTTCATAAGGCATGAACACATACAAAGAACAGAAAGAAAGTCTGTGGGTTAAGATGCCAGACAATGGCAGCCACTTCTTCTTTCTTTTGTTTTTTCCTGTTTTTGGATGTGATGAGTGTGCATGGTGCATGTGTGTGAGTGTGTATGGTTTGTGCATGTGAGTGCATATGGTGCGTGCATGTGAGTGTGCATGGGGGATGCATGTGAGTGTGCATGGGACATGCATGTGAGTGTATAGATAGCTATGCACATGTGCATGTGGAGGCCAGAGGAACACATTGGATGTCTTCCTATTTTCTCTCTGCCTTATTGCCTTGAAACAGTCTCTCACGGAACCAGAAACTGCCCAGCCAGAGAACTTCCAGCATCCTCTTGTTTCTACCTCCCCATGTTGGAGGTGGAGCACACAAATCTATGTCTGTCTTTATACTGATGCTGAGATTCGAACTCAGCTCCTCATGCTTGATCAGCAAATGCTTTTACCCTCTGAGCCACCTCTGCAATCCAACGGTTGACACTTTGACTTCCACTGCAAGTCCAGGTAGAAAGAAGGAGCGGCGTGTGTTAGCACTTGTAACTTCCCCTCTCACTAAGCTCCCTCTGTTCTTAGAAGACTGAGACTTATGTACCGATATCTGTAGACAAAATATGCTCAAGATTCCTTGCTGCGGACCCCTTAGATAATCATGTTGTACACACAGAAATCCCATACATCCTTTGCATGTCCTCCTGAAGATTGTTCCTTTAAAGGACTTCATATAGTGTCACGAAAAGCAGGGCACCAGGTCTAGATGGCCATTCATGCTAATGAGCCACTGACAGGCAAAGAGTGTCCCCTGGGTACCTGCGTCAAACTCTGGGCCCTTGTCTGACATGCTGTGCCCTAGGGGTAGTATCTCAGAACTTGGACTATGTGATAACTGAGCCAGAATGAGCTGGACTATGGCTCATCCCCAACTGGCTATTTCAACAAGTTTTTATGTAGCAAAAGGGTATAGGGAGAGAACTATTAAAAGCCACATTACACACCATGTATCGAAAGAAAAATGAGCTAAGAATTAGAAAGCAAAAATTCATTTTAAAAGAAATTTTTTTTTAAAAAAAGTATTTCTTACAAGCTTGGAAAAGGTATTCTAAACAGAAAGTGATATTACAGAAGAAGTTGCCTCAGGTGAGTTCAGCGTGCAGTTCGGAAGGGCAGTGACAGGGTAACACATGCGCAGCTCTCCCTCCTGCCTGTGGGAAGCCAAGGCTCGGCACCCGCAAACGAAGTGTCTGCTGAGAATTGTTCTGTGGTTTGTATGCAGTTTTCTCACTGCCTCCTTCCAGGGCAGAGGAGAGACAGCCGCAGCTTTCCTGTCCCCTTTGCTAAGGGCTTCCTCCCAAATCACCCAGATCTCCTCTGCAAAGTGCTGCCCTCCACCTCCCCTGGGGCCTCAGATTTCAAACACAAGTTCTGAAGGATACAAATGGACAGTCTGTCACAGAGGTGGATAACACATTTCTGACTACAGCGTGTTCTCCATATAGAAGATGAAAAACAATAGAAGTGAAATAAATAAGAAAGAGTAAGACACCTGCATTCTATTGACAAGAGAATGAAAGAGTATGGGCTGTGAATGGAAAATGCACACTGGGATAATAAAAGTAAGGAGAGAAAACGTGTCTTGGCAGTTAACAAAGAAATGCAAATCACAGCCATACTTGTAACCACCTTGTCTTTGTTCAAGGATTGTAAAAAAGA
Organism: Lophiomys imhausi; assembly: GCA_907164525.1. Taxonomy (NCBI): domain Eukaryota; kingdom Metazoa; phylum Chordata; class Mammalia; order Rodentia; family Muridae; genus Lophiomys; species Lophiomys imhausi. Next base: position 5,906,058 of record CAJQZJ010033015.1, on the reverse strand, counting down.
TGAATCCCAGCAAGACCTACAGCAATATTGCGGTCATAGGAGTCTCACCTCCTGAAGGCACACAGGCTCCACAGATAGATAATGCAGGGGCAATGATCAGCCTGGAAACTTCTTCCTAAACTGGCCAGCTGCAGGAGCAGACCCCGCCTCCCCTGCCACCTCCCCCATCCCTTAGCCCGGATTGGGGACTGGATCTGGAAAGGAATTAGCCAGAAAGTTTCCTGCCTCTGGAGAATGGCAGTGCCTTGCTGAAGAGCCCACCGAGTCTCACAGTATCATCCATGAGGCATGTCCACCTCTTCGAGCTCTGTCAGCCTGTCCATCCATCTGGGGTAGCTGCTCCAAGAGTGTGGCTGCTTTTCTTTTCTTTTCTTTTCTTTTCTTTTTTTTAAATATTTATTTATTACTTCAGTGCATGTTCTTCAAAAATCATGTTAATTATAAATTATTCACAATGTCTTATATTAAAAGGCAAATGGAAATTAAAAAAAAAAAGAGTGTGGCCGCTTTAGCAGGCCACACCATTAATGAAGCCAACTCTGCAGTCAGCCTAGTAACCAGTCAATGAAAGAAAGTGCGTTGTGTGTGCATGTGGGATTTTATTTGGCTTTGAAGAATAATGGAATTATGTCTTTTGCAGGAAAATTAGTAGAATTGAGAGTTAATATATTAAATGAAATAAGCTACACACATGTGGGATGAAATAGGAAGGGGCATTTAGGACCAGGAAGAAAACTAGCAGGATACTTTCTCCTCCCCCATCCCTCCTCTCTTCCCTCTTCCCCTCCTCCTCTTCCTTCGCCTCTACCTCCCCACTCTCTTCTGCTCTCTCCTCCTCCCTATGCTCCCCTTCCCATTCTCCTCCTCATCCCCCCCTCCTCTTTCTTCCTTTCTTTTTATTCCATACTCTTTCCTCCTTTATGTTTCTTTCACATTATAAACTTGCCACTCTGACATACTCATCTTAAGTATAGGATAATTGTGATCAATTATTCAGGAAGAATAAGAAGTGGCTTCTGCAGTGGAATTGTGTGGGGAGATGGTGGGGGTCCCTCTGCTTGTCACAATGTCTTCCCTGTTCTCTGAGGGCTTGTGGCTTCCTCCCAGGGAGCGAGAGGTGATGGGAATCTGTCCGTGTTTTAAGTGGACTCTGAGCACCTCCTCTGAATAGCTAATCATAGGGTGAACTGGGAAGAGTAATCATGTCTACAATAAAATGCTAATAAGACTCAGAAAATTTTGCCCATTGCTTTTTTTATTAAATTGGAAACTGCCTGGTTTACACCAAATAATCTGAGAAAGAAGTCCATGTTTTAAGTTTGAATCATGAAAAATAAAGAATAGCTGTTTATAGTTGTGTGGGGAAGGTCAGTTTAAAGGAAACACAAACAGAACACAGAAGTGAATGGATAAGCCAGCCCCACAGTCACATTTCTTTATTGGGATTTCCACTTGCAGTTAAAAGCAACCATTTGATAGATACTGAAGACTTAGCTGCAGAATGAAGCACAGGGCTGTTTCCGAGGCTCCGCACAGCCTGGAGCTAACAATTGGGGTGTGGTGATGTGGATATGGAGGAGCCTATTTAAACCATCTACACATGGAGCTGTCATAATGAAGCTTTGGTCCCCTTTCCCCTGGGGACTCTGAATCAGAATCAATTCTTCTTGCGGGTAGGAGTAAGGAAGTCTCTTTTTGTTCTTAGGAAAATCCCAAGGAGACTAGGGAGATAGTTCAGTCTATGAAGTGCTTCCTTGCAAACATGAGACCCTCCCCTCTAGTATTTCATGTGTTATATTTCTTCTTTGCCTTACCCCTCTTTGAGCCCCCTTTTCATATCTCTACTTTTATAAACAATATTTCAATGCCAGAAACCATGAAAAAAAAAAAGATGCTGAGGTTGGTAGTGTACACTTGTAATCCCAACACTGGGAAGGGGTGTGGAGACAATTAGGAACTTGCGACTTATTGGCCAGTCAGCCTAGAGTACTCAGCAGATTCCAAGTCAGTGAGAGACTTGGGTCAAAAAGTAAGGAGGAGAGTGCCCGAGGAAAGACACCAGGGTTGACTTGAGGCCTCTGTGCGCATTTACATGTGTGAGCATAGACACTTGCATGCATGAATACTTCCATGAGTGTGTGTGTGTGTGTGTGTGTGCGCGCGCGCGCGTGCGTGCACGCACACACACTCACATACACTCACAAATGCATGCACACATCCAGGGAAAGTAAAAGACAGTTCTGCTCATGATTGTGATGCTTGGAATCATGACAGCCACTCTGTAGCCAAGAATCGTGCTAGCAAGGAACATCACTAGAAGGAGAAAACATGGGAAAGTAAAGGACACAGGGAAGTTCCGTACGTTTGTGCGATGATGTACTTTGATCACACCCATCCACCACTGTCTCCTTCTGGCTTCTCTCGGTGTCCCCACCGTCTGCTTCTCAATTTAAGCATACACTTTAAGAGTGAGAAAAAAAAGTCTTATAGGTGATTTCAGCCCAATACTTTCATTTAATAAAGACTGTATGAGACAACAACACTGACATAGCTGAGACCTGCTCCCTTGGAGAACTGGATTTGAGCTGCGGCTTTTATACCAGGAGCGAGGCTCGAACCCACAGACCAGAGCTCACTGGGACTGTTGCCTCTGTATGTAGCTTCATCTCAGAGGCAAGACAGGGCTGTTGTCTCCAGAACCAGACACTTAACAGATCTTTTGAAAACATGAAACCACTCCATTTTATAGAATTACTTTTAAACAATGTGTTTTCAAGGTACCACATGGGCTTCCATATCCATAACAAGTAAATGAGAGGAAATGTTCCCATTATTTTCTAAGACAACTTTCAGTCCACCAAGTATTAGTAGAATCAGACCACCCAGAGCTTTCTTGAATTCTTCTAAATATTTTTAATGTGAAGGGGCCTCAGACCAAATATAACAGATAAAGATATATATATATATATATATATATATATATATATATATACTTAAAACATATTGTTTTCATTTACTGAAGCATCACATATTTGTACAATGGATTTTGATCATATGATTCACTATTATCTCCCTCTAGCTTTCCCTAGTACCCCAATTCTCCCTTCTAATTTAAACATATACATTTAGAGTGGAAAAAAAGTCGTATCAGTGATTTACAGCCCATGACTTCCATTTAATAAAGACTGTACTAGTTAGGATCTCTACTGCTGTGCTAATGCACTAACCAAAGGTAGATTGAGGAGGAATGGAAACGTTTTATTTCATCTTACAGAACACAGCCCATCATTAGAAGGAGTCAGGGCTAGAACTCAAGAGAAGGATGCAGGAGCTGAAGCAGAGGCCATGGAGGAACACTGCTTACCAGTTTGCTTCTGGGATCCCATTCAGCTAGCTTTTTTTAATACAGCCCAGGCCCACTTGCTGAAATAGGGCACTGTTGACAGTGGTCTGTGCCCTCTTCTATCAATTAGAATTTAAGAAAGCATCCTACAGAGGACTCTGTCCTCTTGGTCCCTTCTGGTTTGGTCAGTGGCTTGGCACTGTAACCTGCTGAAGTCTGGAGAGATGTAGGTGGGATACCCTCTCACACCTTGACCAGTTAACAGGCTCAGTGTGCCTGACACGTAAGGATAACTCCAGTTTCCAGGGATTGTAGAGGCTCTAGGAAAGTTGATAGTTAACTTAATTTTATTCAAATTCTTAGGAGCTGATGATACCCTTCTCATTAACTTGTACCTCCTAGGTCTATCCTAATTCTAATTCAAGCCTTTGAAGCCTTGGCTGAGATGCAGCATTGCATAGACAGGGAAGCAAGCCATTGGGAGCCATCACCATCCAGGGCAGAGCTGATCAAACTGGCAACATCATAAATGCACATGAGTCTGTGCCTGGCTGTGAAGTTAATATTAAGATGTAATTTGGATAATGAGTTGCCTGCTATTCATTAAATTACCGCATGTCATTATTAGACTCTGTTGATAATGCCTTTTAATTTCACAACACCATGATTCCCTATGGATGCAGAGGAAAAGGATAGAATGTTAGATTATAGAAAACAATAAGGAAAAGGAGGAGTCTAAACTCCAGCCACTGGGGACTTTTCCCACCTCAGACACAGACACCACGATAGCAGTTGGCCTTCATTCATAACATCCTTGGCACGCTTCTGTGTTTACTATGTGTGACTGAGGAAGGCTGGTAGAGAGGAAGTTTGGAAAATACAAGTGATTAAGAAGTGAGAGATGGGACCTGCTATGAGAGAAGGGACAGAAGACGGTGATGATTGTCATGGAGAGCATCAGGAAGCCTTCTAGCTCTTGCTTGGGTTCAGGGAGCTTAATTCATAAGGAGGAGAATGGTGGTTGGGGGGGGGGATCTCTGTACAGAGCCTGCAAGGACTTCATCTTGACAGAGGGGAGAACAAAGAGTTGTTTGTTTCCTGGGTAGTTGAATGATAGTGACGTCATCGTGGGCATCTAAACACAGTTGACAATTTCCCTGTTGGACCTGTTATTTTGTGCTCAGATCTTCACTGTGGTCAAATAGACATTCAAAATCCATTTGCTGGGAGAACTAACACACATGTGATGGGAATAATATTTGTTTCAATCTCCAAGGATGCCTACTTTCTAATCCCAGAATGTATGCAGGCTACCTTCTTGGCCAGATGGGCTTTGCATGTGGTAAGGTTAGGGATGCTGAGATGGGGTGAGCATGCTGGGCCACCCAGATGGGACCAATGTAATCACACAGGCTGGTTTAAGAGGGAGTGGGAGGCAGAGAAGAGAGCCAGAAGAGAAAGTGGGATGGATGAGTTCAAACTGAGCATGAAAAGACTTGGTTAGCTGTTGCTGCCTTTGAAGACTAAGGAGTGGATGAGAAGCCAGATGAGGTGAGGGAGAAAGAAACTTGACTCTTCCCTGGAGCCCTCAGAACAAATGCAGTCCAGGCTTCACCATGGCCATACCAGGGGACCAGTCAGACCTCGGATTTATAGAACTATCTTTGTATTGTTTTGCATCACCAGGTTGGTGGTCACTGGATACAGCAGCATAGAAAATAAATTAACTGCAAACAGATTTGTTGAACTCAAACCAACAGAAATGGCAAATTTGTAAATGTGATCCACTAAATATACACAGAGGAAGAAAGATCTTAAAGGACCTTTGGCTTCTGTTACCAGGTCGGCAATTTAATGTTCCAAAGGCTAAGATGAGCTGGGGCTTGATTTAAGATTCAGAAAACATGCTTGGCCTGGTAGCCTCCATCCTTTCCTTGTGTATAGAAAAAGCTACTCGGGAGCTGAGTCAGGAGGGCTGAAGTTCAAACCCTGCCTGAGCTCTGGAACAAGTTCAAGGGCAGACGGAGCAACTTAGCAAGATCTTGTTTCAAAAGTAAGAAGGTGGCTTAGGGTTTGACTTTGTGTTCTTCTCATATGCGAGTCTAATGTTCAATCCTTAGTACCCCCGCCCAGCCCCCAAAAGCTAAGAGGGCTAGGGATATAGCTCAGCAAAGCGTTTGCCTCACAGGTTTGTCGACATGAATCTGGATCCCCAGACTTACATTAAAGGAAGACAGGTGTGGTGGTGTTTGCCTGTAATCACAGAGCTGGGCAGAAGAAGAATACATGGAGCTCTTTGGGCAATTTATCTTTCTGGATGTGAGTGGCACACTCAGTGAGAGACTTCCCCTCTAAATAAAAGCGAGGCAGAAAACTATAGTAGTAGAAAACATCCAATGGCTCCTCTAGCCTCCACACTCACGCATATGCACACACATGCACACACACCACACACACACACACACAAACACACATACCTGGTATGCAATTATCAGCCTGTATACACACCCCACCCCACCACACTCACACACATGCAAACCCACCCACCACTGTCCTCTGAAGTATGCACATATCAACCTATATAAGTATCCCACCTAAGTTTCTGAGAAGAGATAACTTCCCAGTTTTGAGACATTGTAGCTAAGTGGAAGGGATAATTATGTGTCAGCCTCTTCAGCCTCCTGGAAATATGTTCAGAAAGTCAAGATAGTAAACTAGAGAGAAAACCACTGTTTCCACAGTTGTCTTCTTTGAGTCAATCTTTTTGTATCTTTACAAAAATCAATTAGAAATTGACTTAAAAGGTCATTCTAACAGATTTTCATTTGTAATATAATCCCTAGGAATGAATCCTCACTTTACTTTCTCTATGAACTAAGTAGGTTATACCTTTATTTTCAAGGGTAGTAGTGATTTTCTTAAAATAAAAACATTTTGCAAAATAGAGGGGACAACGGCCCTTCCTATATGTGCATCTGGCAAGGATTGGGAGGAACATTCTACTTCTTATTTCCATGGTAGTTAGTTTTATAACAGCTTGTTTTGATAAGTGACCATTGAAGTTTAACTCTGAACTCTCCATTTCTGCCAGTCCTTTCCTCAGAACCTCAAGGACAGTGTGTTTCTAAACTCTTATTGTTTCTCCCAATAGCTGTTCAGATCTACTGCTCTCTGATGAGATTTGGGAAACAGTTAGCTTTTTTATTCTTAAAAATACTTTCCTTTATTATCCTTTGGTTTCTAAAAATAGGATGGAATTAAATGTCATGTACCTTTGGAATTCGTTTTACAAACATACTTGGTAACTAGGAAACTTACATCGCCATTATTTATAATCCAGAAATTATTTCCATGGCAACTGGTAGAAGGTCACAGTTAGAGAGTATGGTGGAGGCCAGAGATGTTGAAGAATTTGCCAGAGAAGAAGACTGGCTTGCAGGAGGCGTCTGACATCCCAGCTGCCCACTGCTCTATGTCCATTTACTTTGCTGTGATAAAACCCTGACCAAAAGCAACTGGAAGAAGGAAGTGTGTTTCAACTCACAGGCTACAGCTAGCCTCCAGGGAAGCCAACCCAGGAACACAAGGCAGGAACCTGGAAGTTCACATTCATGTCCCTTCCTTGTACAGCCCAGGCTGACTGCCTAGGGACAGTGCTATGCATAGTGGACTAGGCTCTCCTTTATCAATTAACAATCAAGAAAGCACCCCACAGATGTGCCCACAGGCCAGTGGGGTAGAGGCAGTTCATCAGCTGAGGGCCCTTTATTCTGGTATGTCAAGGGATAACCAGCCTTAGCTGTAACAGAAATTAGCAAGGCTAGGTCTCAGAGATAAGACAGTAGGCACGTTGCAGCAATGTTCCTCTCTCTCCAGCATGAGGTTAAAGGTATAACCACTTCCTCAGCTGTCATGTGGACTTGGAGAATAAAAGGCCTTAAAGCAAATCTAGGATACTAATAAATGACAAAAGCCGTATGTCTTTAGAACCATCGACAGGGTTGATCCTATTGCTGATGCTCTGTCTCTGTGGGGATTCCTTCACTACCAGTGCCATGGTGCTCAAGACTGCTGACCCACCAAAGAACAGAGACTGTAATTTGTTCAATGTATCTTCAAGGAAAAGGCAGGAGAGGAGTGCCATCTCTCTCAGGTCCCAGTGAGCACAAACTGAACGGAGCGTTGCTTTTCACCCAACAGTTGGAAGACTTAAGAGCAGTGTGAGAAACAGTGTGAGAACAGACCTTCACTAGGAACTGCAAGGTGTGCATTCCCGAGGCCCGGCATTCCAGGTAAGTTCTATGTTACTGTGTGGATCCTCTGCTTTCTGTTCAAATGGGCAGGACGAAGATGTGCTACACACATCTGTATGAGACCCGGTATGGACAGGGGTCCTCTGCTGCTGTAGGGCCAGATCCAAGGGCTGTTCCACATGTCTACTTGATAGAGTCTTCCTCCCTGAACAACAGAGAAAAATCTAGAGCAGGGATTCTCAACCTTCCTAATGCTGTGACCCTTTAGTTAAGTTGCTTATGTGGTGGTGACCCCCAACCTTAAAAATATTTTTTGCTCTATTCACTTATAACTGGATTTTAACCATATAGTACAGGATAAATATCCTACAACCAACAGACTGAAAGCAACAGGAACACAGATTTGTTACCTGTTTGTGGGACATTTTGCCCTAGTGGAGCTGCCATGTAGGCCTCCAGTGTAAGAGGAAGCTCTTAGCCCTCATATGACTGCTGAACTGAGGGGTGCTGAGATGTGGGGCACCCCCACACCATAGGGGTAGGATAGATGGGAGAGGGGGTAGAGGGTGGGAGGGTGGGACTGAGAAGGGTGGAGGGAGGGGGCTGTGAGGGAAATGTAACTTGAAGTAATAAACAAACGTAATTATATAAAAAAATTTTTTTGGCTACTTTAAAACCATAACTTTGCTATTGCTATGAATTGTAATGTAAATTCTGATATTCAGGATATATGATATGTAACCCCTGTGAAAGTGCTGTCCAATCCCCAAAGGGGCTGCGACCCACAGGCTGAGAACCACTGTCTAGAGGGAGAAAATTTCCAGTGCTGTTTAATTATCAAGAAACTCACAGCCTTACTGGAGTCTGCCCATGCGCAGTAGCCACAGAAACATTCTGCAGGAGTTGGCCAGCCACAGCTCTCAGCTCGCAGAGGACAGACACGCAATTCTACACATGGAAGAGCCCTACACAGTGGCCACTGAGTAGTGACAGGCCACTGATGACAGAAAAGAGCTTTCTTTCCTGTTGTTTACATGCACTTTTCTGAGCAGGTGACTCAGGCCCAGCCTCTGGTTCACAGCCCTGATGCGGATGCTTTCTGTGCCTCTTCTTGCCTGAGCGCTTGAATTCTGCCTGGAGGAGCTCACGTAAGCAGATACAGTGTAGAGCCAGTCTGCCCGTAAAATACATTTTTGTACCCCTAGGTCACTGGAAATCGATTCTTGTTTGGTTTGTTGTTTTTAGTTCTTTGTTTTGTTCAATACAGAAACAGGAAGGAACCATGGGGATCACAAGACTAATTTCTGTAGACAAGGAAACTATCCTCCTTAGAGAAGTCTCCTCTCGGAGCTATGGAAGCCTTGCCCTTCTCCATAAAGGCAGGTAGAGTTACTTCAAATTCCCTCTTTTCATCCTCGAGGAAATCCTCTACTTTGAATACTTGGCTTTATTAATTTTAACTCGTGTGTGTGTGTGTGTGTGTGTGTGTGTGTGTGTGTGTGTGTGTGTG
>CAJQZJ010033015.1:5879513-5890449 GCA_907164525.1 Lophiomys imhausi | reverse complement strand
TCTAAACAAGGAGGTGCATTTGCCCTTCCTGGCAGCTCTCCATCTCCATCCGGGTGTTTATGGGTCTCCTACAGCATTATCCCAGCTGGGTGCACAGCCCGTGTCCCACGTTGCTGGGCTGCAGCTGTGCTTGCACGCGCAGGTTTATAGGAGTATGTCTGTCAGAAATATCCTAACATATTTTATTACTCAGCAGTATATACAGAGGTGGAATTCTCCTCAGAGTACGCATATTCCAGACATCTCAGGCTGTTATATTTTTAACTATTCATTCCACATACATACATTCCAGAATGAGGTTTAAAACTCTGGCATGTTTCATCCTGGGGAGCCTCATGTTTCTGGTGAGGTACCCTGGTGGTGATGACCCAGGTCCCACAGGGACTGTTCACCTGGGTGTTTGAGAACACAGCTCAATTATGCACACTAGAAGAATGAAGGATATTAAACATATCTGACTTGTGAATTTAAATGTGAATGGCCACACACAAAGATACCCAGAGACCAGGAGCTCTGGAAACTCAGACCATGACTATCCCCCTCTTCCACCAAGCCTTGTTCTTCTGTTCTTTCTTGAGTACAGGATCTTACAGATGTAAGTTTGGAGCTCCACTCAGTGATTTTTTTTTTGTTGTATGGCTTCAGACACAGTGTTTAAAATCTCTAAGCTTTGTTTACCTCAGTATGGACTGAAGACAGTTCACTCCTCCTGGTATGTTGTTAAAATTCCATTTAAGTGAGGTGTGTTATAAATTTCAGGCTTGGCTCTTTACAGCCGAGCAACACACGCTAGCAATGATCACTTTTTGTTTCCCAACATGTACTTGTTTTAATGAAAGAAATGAAAACATGTGATTGCAACCAGAGTTTTGGTGTAAGTATGCCAAACAGAAAAACAATGTGTTCTAGAGTGAACCGTGCCATTGAATTATCAGTGTGACAGTCATCATTCCTGACAGCACCCCCTATTCTACCCCAAGTAGAAGATGAGCATCAAAGAATCTCCATTTGGAGATGGTTGCATTAGTGGCAAGCTTGTCACTGGGCAAGAAAAATCCCTTGCTTCAACTGCAGACAGACTGCTGTCCAAAAAGGACAAAACTTGGAAGCAGGTAAGTCGACAGCCTAGCTCTGCCAAGATAGGGTGGGCAAGTCCTTCATAATTCCTGCTTTACCATCAATGTCTGTCAGAGATATTGGGCCAAGAGGCTGAAGATATATGCTGTAATGTATGGAGTGAAATTGGGGACTGTCCAGGCAGCCAGTTGTCTGTCATTTCTTAGTTTTGGAAGGTGCTGACTCTGCACTTCCTTTGTAATCAGATATATTTATCCTTCTCAGGTCTCTTATGTGGTTGAAGACTAGATAGATATAGTCTCACAGTTAAATTTTAAGTTGTTTAGAAATTTAAAGGATGTTCTAGGTCTAAGAAGATGTTTTTAAGTTGGCAATGGAAGTTAGAATGGAAAATGAGTTAGGTATAGAACTTTAAACTTGAAATGGATGGATAATAGAATATTAGTATCAGTTGCCAAATATGTGTGGACTGGACATTGGGAATGTATGTTATACCCTATAATTTTCATAATTGTGGCCTAAGTATTCAAAAAAATATGAGTTCTGGGAGGGGCTGGGGGGGGCTGGGAGGGGTTGTGGGAGAGTACTGTGATGGAGATGTAACTTGAAGTAATAAATGAACATTTAAAAACAAATTACACACACACACAAAATCTCCAAGTCCTTCTGTGAAAGCTATAAAACATTACTAACTACATAAGGCAGCAACACAACCAAGGAAAGATTTTTTTGAAGATCCTGGGACACCCATACACAGTCAACTAAAGGACTAAGTTCTGCTGAGAAGGCAAGAAATGCTGGGGAGAGTTCATTCCTAATGTATAATGTGGTTTTAAGGCCCAAGGCTGAGTGATACCAATACCTAAATAACTTTTAAACATTGTTCCTAAACACAATGAACAGGAATAATGCAGACTGCAAAAGAAAAAAGAGATGACATTTGATAATTAGGTATTCCCAGAACTTCCTCCAATAGGGTGTGAAACCAGAACAGAACTGAGTTTCTTTATTCTAATGTGTGGTTCAGTACAGCTTCCATTCAAAGAAGGCAAAAATGTGAGTATTTACAGAACACATTACCTCATCATGCCTCCATCATAAATTTTGAATACAAACACTCCTCACAATTTCAATTATTAAGTAGAGAATGCTGACTTTTTGATTATCTCATCCTCACAGTTGTGAGCAGTGAGGCTTTACAGTGCCCAGGAGATGTAATGTCTCAGTGAATGGATATCCAGATGCTAGTAACAATGGTTTTGATGCAATGAAGGCTTCGATGATAAAATCCCCTAGAATCTTGTCAAAGGTATTGGTAACCCACTTGAACATATTTAGAATATTATCCATGAGTGCTTAATACTAATAGGAACCATTGATCACTTTAGAAATTAAATAGTGATACTTCTAAAATAAATATTAGGGCTGGCCTGCGTGTTGCCCACCTGTTCTCTTCGGTGCTCAGGGGGCTGAGGTAGGTGACTCCTCGAATCAGTTAGTCTGAACTACAGAATGAGTTTAAGGCCAGTCAAGGCAATTTAGTGAGACCCTGCCTAACCCTAGCCTGTGTGGACTCCTGGGTTCAATCCCCCATTCCTAAAAGAAAATAAAATAGTATTAATATGGATGCTATTCTATGTTATCAAGAATATTTTATTAATTCAAATAACATAAGGACATTTTGGAAAAGCATATATAGATCAGAGCAATCTGGCTATTATTGGTGTTAAGAATGTCACATAAAACTATTTTACTGATTATCCAAACTTGAAATACAGTGTTTTTAAAGATAGTCATTTTCAAAAATCTTAGATAAATACAAGAAGCATTTTTTTTAAATCAAGCTTTGCTATTGGCACACGAGAAATACCTCAAAGGAAGAGTTACAACACACCTCACAGAGTCCTGTACAATGGCCCTGGGATCAATCAGCTAGAAGTCTCAGTCAAAATTTAGATTCATTTGTAAACACTAGAATTTGTCATGGTGCAGGTCATCAAAGCCACCTATGGGTGAGCTATAGATGTCATTAATGCACCTTAAAGAACCCTCAGCTGTTATCCTCAGCATATTCAACCTTCTCTCCACATGCCAAGAGTGCAGAGAGAGAGAGTAGGAGGTAGAGACTTGACAATGGAACCGGAAGAACCTGGGGTATGGTGGTGGTGTTGTGACCGCACAACTTGTGTACATCGAGTTATAAAACTGTGTGAAGCATGAATCAAAGTGAGCATCTCCGCTTGGCCGTCTGAAAGGGGAAGCAGTTTATAATCAGAACTAATTCCTCATGAGATGTGACTTCAGTAAAAGCCATTTTCAGAAGGACAGTAATCTCTTTCACTAACAAAAGCAACTTGTTTTCAATTGTGAAATTCCACACAAGCCTTTGGATTGGAGGTCACACAATGAGTTAAACCAAGCTGACTAGTGAACAGGACTTAACAGCTAGTTGTATTTGTGAGTGTGATGACAGCCAAGCTTGGCACATGTAAACCTCAGATTCTATACTATGGCTTGCACATTTTGAGAATAATTGCTGTGTAGTCAAGAGAATCTCAGAGACTGAGCAGAATGACAGCAAATGCTGAGGAGGACACTTGTCGCTCCTTTGAAGTCCTCACTCCTCAATGGCTTGAAAGAATCCTATGCAGCTTCCATGTCAAGTGGGACTCCTGAGTGGCATCATATGGCAGTCGACATTGGTGGCCAGATGATCACAGAAGCAACTATAAAGATAGCAAATTATTTAGAGGTTAATATCACCTTAAGGAAAGTTGTTTTAAGCATACCACATGGTAAACATGTAAAATACCTAAAACACAACTCAGTTAAACAGTAGATAAAGGAGGGTACGTTTCTGTTTGTGCATATATCTGACTGGTTAATATATGATATCTATGGAAAAATTGGACATCATCACTCCTGTGGTTAGGACTTGTATCATCACAAAATCGCCAACGTTCTCAGTAGTTATTCAGAAAACATACAAACGAGAGGTGAAATAAGAAAAATGGAATTTTAGAAAAATTTTCTTTCCTTGCAAAACTAATTTAAACTTTGGGATTAGTGACACCACTGTGTCTTAGTGTGCCTCTGATAAACACCAACATAAACAGCCTGAGGAAAGGAGGATTCATTCGGCTCACAACTCCTGTTACAGTGTGCCCGTGCAGCGAGGTCAAGGCTAGTCCCACCACATCCACACCCACCAAGAAGAGTACAGTGATACACGAACACACGCCTGGGCTTGGCTCGCCTCCTCCACTCTTAGATGGTGCAGATACCCTTCCTATGTGGTGCTAGACTGTGCAGAGTTCACAATGAAAACTAAGCACCATGATTCGTCTAAATTCCTATGGGGAAATGTCAGGGGTGGCATTATTGAAAAAAAAAATGTTCTGACTGTTTATCAGGAAGATCAATCATAAGAAATGAAAGACTGTTTTTGAAAAGAAAAAGAGTAAGGAAGACACAAATGTCTACATGTGAAGTTTCAATGAATCAATTATTATGGGTTATTGGGGGCTGGTGGACCAGGGAACAGATTGAGGGATAAACAGATGAAGTAACAGAATGAAGAGGTAGCTTACAGAATGGAAGATAATTTTTGCCAGTTACAAATCTGTCAGGGGATTACTGTTTAGAAATTATAAATCACTGTAAAAATTAAGCCCGCAAATAAATATGTAGCAATAGCAGGATGGGTGGACTCACCGGCAATGCTGAAGGCAAGCAGGCAGCAGGCAAAGATCTAATTCCCTTTCCTTCTATCCAGACTGCCACCCAAATGCCACCCATGTTTAGTGCTGGTCTCCCTGCTTCAAACAATCTGATCAAGAAAATCGCTGCAGGAGTGCTCAGCAGCTTGCCGTTAAGTTGAACCCAGAGCCAATGAAGTTGACAATCAAGATTAGCCATGACCTATGGAAAGCCTGGGTGCTTCTAACAGCAGATGACTTAAAAAAAAAAATGTGGTCTAGTTGTACCAGGGAGAGCAAATCTGGGTTACATCATTTGTGGGGAAATGGATGCAGTTGGATGCCATCACGTTAAGTGAAACAAGCCAGGGTCAGAATGACAAATATGTCTTAGAATGACATTTTCGTTCAAACATGGAATCTATATTTAAACGCATGTTCATGTGCATGCGTGTGTGTGTGTGTGCATGTGCATGTGTGTATGTATGTGCATGTGTGTGCACGTACACAGACACATGTACACCTAAAAGGGAGGCTATACACAGGAAAGAGTGAATTCTTTGGAGAGAGGAATATTACTGGAGAGGATGGTAGGAGGGGACAGGAGCAGAGTAAGCATGGAGAGAAATCTAATCATGAAAATCATTATAAAAGAGAGAACAGGCTGACTTACTTAGGAAACTGTCAGTGAGATGAGCTACCACCGTATTGTTTAAAAGAGAAGAAATGATATGATATTATTCTAAAGCAATGTATTGTCTTTTGAGGGAAATGCTGCAGCAGTGGGTTGGAATGAAATGAATATAGTGGAAATGCCTAACATACCAACACTTCAGGCATGAAAATGAGTGTAAATCACTACACAGAAAATGATAGGAAAACAAGGGAAAGGGTCACAGAGATTGTCAATGGATGGTTTATTGAAGAAATAATGCATATATACGTGTTGAAGTATCTGTCTCAAGAGGCTGGGGAGATACAAGCGCAGTGGATGAAATATTTACCATACAAGCAGGAAGTCTGAGCTCAGGGCCACAGCAAGCAAAAAGTTGGAAGTGTGCTTGTGATCACAGCACTGGGGCAGTAGAGACAGGACCATCCCCTGGGGCTTTCTGGTCAGCCAGTCTGACTGAATTGTTGAACTCTGGAGGCAGTTAGAGACCCAATCTCAAAAAACAGGAGAACAACTGAGGAAGGCACTCAGATGTAAGAGAAAATTTTTATTTAAAACACATATTTATTAGTACTTAACAAATGCCTCTATCCTATAACCTAATACCTATAAACACTTAATATCTAAGAACACCTCACCAACCCCATTTTAACCTTCTTAAAAGGACATTAATATTCTTAGCATAGGTCTGTGTGGGAAATCTTGATTTTAGTAGTCTGGTTACAGCAGTCACTGTAGACAGTCCTTTCAAAGCTTAGCGTCCGTCGGATCTAACACTGCCAGTTCGTATGACCAGTTTATTACAATCACTAGATTGTGACTGGTTTATGAAACCAGCCTGTTTTAACTGATAAACTTGAGGTCGCTTTCTCCATCAGCGTGACTCACTTCTATGGTCTCTTCAGCCCATGCCTACTTCATGGCCTGAGGCCTCTGAACTCTGCTCGGCTAGTTCACTCTTCCGGCACTCTGGAGCCCCTAGACAGATACTTTACTGTCTAGTTCTCAAGAACTTTCTCTCAGCAGGTTCTGTGCCATGCCTTTTTTTTTTTTAACCAGCCTTCTTAGGTTGGCTTGTAGCAAAAGTCTCTCTCTCAGATTCTGCTTACTTGCCAAGATTTCTGACCATTGAATTGCCTCAGGTTATTGGGGCCTAAGGGGTAATGAATGGCATAACTTCCTTTACTTCTCCAGGGTGGGCTGTCTTCTTAGTCATGAGGGCAAGAGGAAGAGAGAACTCTGTGGAGCTCTCTGGTATATATATGCATATGCATATGTATTTATATATGCATATGTATATATGCATATGTATATGTATATATGTATGTATGTATATGTATCATTGTCTAGTGACCTTTGATGATCTCAAGGGCACATAAGATCTCTTGCTATATCCCGCTGTCCTGTGGCTTCTCCTGGCAGCTGGCAGCTGCGGCTTGTACAGTTTCCTAGCCACACCCCTTCTTACAGAGCTGTAGCCCCAAACGGGCTCCACCGTCTCTGCCCCAGGTTCAAGGGACGTCGAACTCCTGCTTTATGTGCTGCCACATGCCAGACTGATGTGCATACTAATACACTGAAGAGAACTAACTCCTACCACATTCAGCATCCACACACGAGTACACACATATGCATATATACATGAGCATGTACTCATACATGCTTATCCAAAATAAAAATAAAGTATATTTGCCCCAATTTCAAATTAAATAATTTTATCATGTTCATGACTCTTTCCTTATGAGTATGCTTATAAAAACATATTGTGATGTTTGATGTGTTTTCACTGTACTGTTACTGTTTTGTTTTCCAAGTTGTAATGAGCAAATATGAGATATTTGAGATGCATTAATGCCTAGCTCCTGGCTGGACTTCAGGTATCACTTTCATCCTGTGGTAACTATTTTTGGTGGAAACACTAATTACCGTGGTGTTCGCTAAGGGGTGGGTCTTTTATTTCTGGTCTTCATTCTCTGCTCGCAAGCCAGATTTCTGATAGAATTAAAATTTCTTCATCATCTGATTTTCTATTTCTGCTCTCCCTCCTATTTCAATTAAAAGAGATCATCATCCGTGGAAACACCAGACAGAAAGTGCGGTGCTTGAGTGAGCAAAGCTAGCTTCATCAGTTTCAGGTCCAGTCCCCTGCCTTTCCTGGTATGTTGTACCAAGCAGGGCACAGTCTCCTTTGTAGCAGAGAGGAACTAGCAGGGCAACAGAGGGGGAAGCAGTATAAGCTGTCTTGCTGGCATTTACCTAAAGAGCCTGGATGACAGGAGGTGAAGGTGGGGAGGCAGCGTGGCACTGTGGCAGAGAATGGATACTTAAGGGAAAAGAGCCTGGACGACAGGAGGTGAAGGTGAGGAGGCAGCGTGGCACTGTGGCAGAGAATGGATACTTAAGGGAAAAGAGCCTGGACGACAGGAGGTGAAGGTGAGGAGGCAGCGTGGCACTGTGGCACAGAATGGATACTTAGGGGAAAAATTTAGTGAAGGTACACAGGCCAGCTGATCAAGCTATGCAGAAATGGAACTTTTATTCATGGCTGACTCCAGCATCATGCTGCTGAGGGGTTGTCACTGGGACAGCTGAGGTAGAAGATGAACAGAATTCTTTATACAATGTTTGGAGCTCTCTAAAAGTCAGTAGTTATTTGCAGATACTAAGTTAGAAGATCATATGCTGGTGGTGCAGGGAGGGCCTTTGTGTAGATTTTATCTACGTGGCTCCTGGGTTTTAACTGTTTTCTCCACTGTATTCTGCACAATGACCCTTATGAGAGAGCCTCAGTGTTTCTGGCAAACACATATCACAGTCACATTCCTAAAAAGTTATTACCATATATCATTGTGCAAAATAACTGGCTTCATTTTCAGACTTTCATGAGTGCTCATAAGGTTCTTTGGTCTTATACAGACTCCCCACTATCATCTGTTTTAAAACATTTGGTAATGTCATACTTGAATGTAATGTCCTGTGATTACATCCACTCCCAACTGTCCCCCTCACCCCTGCCCTTCTGCCCACTCCCTTCTTCTTCCCGATTACTCTCTCTCTCTCCTGCCCTCATTTCTCTTCTTTATTTTCTTTATTATTATTTTTTTGTTCCATGGCCCTGTGCAAGCAGTCACAGCTGCTGTGTGTTCATGATTTCACCACCAAACTGTATCCAGAAGTCAGCACTCCATGACTATTTTCATTATTTTCATTGTCCTTCATTCTGCTTTCCACAGTCCTTCTCCTGCAATATTCCCTGGTCCCTGGAGAGACAGACATGGATGTATCTCTGGGGGCTTAGCTCTTTGACTAGTCATGGATCCCCATAAAGCCCCAATTGCACTATAGTTAGACAAAGACTTCCATACATGCAACATAAATGACATGTACTATACAATTAATGTGATGTTTGAGAGCTTTAGTTGGGGGACAGGCTCAAAGTAGACCACATCCCCAATGGAACCATCACTGAAAAGAGGTAGTCAAAGCTGTTGAAATGCAGCTCCCTACTAATTAACCTGAACTGTTAAGTTGCTATGATCAGGTGAGTCACCAATTGAGTAAGAATCACACACTCCAAAAAGAGAAAAAAAATTACTCACAGTGGTTACATGTAGCCATTTTGGACTTCTCTGGAAAGTCCAACCACCAGTGACTCACATGTCAGAGGCAACCAACAGATGTGTAATTGGACTTTGGAACCATTCAACAGTAGGGAAATCTTGCCTTACATTGGAAATGTAGCCAGCTTCCTGGGGCTGGTGAGGTCATAAACCTTAGAAAAGAACCTATTATCACCACTTTGCTAGAACAGTGTAATTCCTTTCTACATTCTAAATCTTATCCTTGTACCTGCAGTAAGTGTAACTATCACACCTCATCAAAGAAGCCTCTCTGTAAAGCAAATAAAAGTCACCACAAAAAATCCCAACTTCATACAATGCAGAGAGCAGGTTGTAGGGAGCCCAACACCAACAGATACATCTACATCACAGTCCTACTTCTTTGTCTCAGGAACACCATAGAGAGGGGATGGAAAGACTGCAAAAGTCAGGGTGCCAGACAGTCTGTGGCAAAACAGTCTTTCCTAGAAATGGCTGTGTTGCATGAAATATTAATAATTATAATTGATACTTATGGTTAGTAAGGCATTGGAGTTATTCCTTAGTCTGATACTTATAAATAAACACACAGAGACCTGTTAGATTTTTAATAAACCTTAAGTATTTGGGTTGGGCATATTTTAATCCTCTAAGCTAACTTTCTACCTCCCAGTCCAAACCCTATAAATACTTGCACATGTTCCAGTTGGTCTGGTTCCCTGAGCAAGTTGCTCTTGGCAATCAATGTCTGTTTCTCATTCTCCATCTAACCCATGGCATCTCTCCTTCCTCTCTTATCCTCTGCTTCTCTTCTTCTCCTCTCCCATGGCCCTTTCTCTCACCAAAAGCCCTCGAACATTAGCTCCGCCTATCTTTCTCTCTGCCCAAGCCAGACTAAGGTAGCTTTACTCACCTAATAAAAGATGACTTAGTAGGCAAGGTCACACAAAGTTACGCAGCATCACTTGGTGTACGCGACAATGTTCTCACCTGGGGTGTGACCAGACCTTATGGGGAGCCAGTAAATAACATTAAAATATACAGCAATGCATGAGACAAACCACAACATGGTTGCATGAACAAGACTGGAACAACAAGAACATTAATAGACATGCTAAGTTAGAAGGGGGAAATTCCATGAGGCACCACCACCAGATAAAGAAGCACACGTAACCAATGATAGCTTGGAGAAGGACTGTTAACTTCTCCCAGGAATGAGTTGCCTTATTGGTTGTGCAATGCAGAATGGTCAACCTCAAAACCACATACACACAAACAACAAAAATGGACTCGATTGTATTTTTATATATGTGTGCAAACATATATATATCTAACAATAATATAATCAAAGAAAGAGAAGCTATCAGCTTGAGAGGTGGAGGGCATGGGAGGGGGCAGAGGGAAGAAAGGAAAGGGGAAAGTAATACTAATCTGTTTCAATTAAAAACGTATTTTCAAAAAACAAAAGAGTTTTCTGCCATTGTCTATGAACACAGTGGTAGTATATGCTAATAAGATTGTGAACTTAATCACAAATGTTCTGTGTATTGAATTAAAATGGAATCACTTGACCATCACACACACACACATACACACACACACACAATGTTGTGATTTATGGTGAAAAAAACAGAATTTAAGTTTCATGATATTGATGGTGCTTGAAACCTACAGCATCTTAGATGGTTTGTGCTGATGCATAAAGAACAAAGAGAGAGATCACATACAATCTAACAGACAATTATGGATAGGAAGATGGATGATAGGTAATTAGATGACTCAATGGATAGATGGACAGATGGATATGCTAATGGATGGGTGGATGGGTGGATGGATGGGTGGATGGGTGGGTGGATGGATGGATGGATGGGTGGGTGGGTGGGTGGGTG
>CAJQZJ010033015.1:5860113-5877613 GCA_907164525.1 Lophiomys imhausi | reverse complement strand
CCTTATGTGGCAGTTATTGGTCAATTTCCTGAGGAATTTATTATTAAACCAGGGGAAAAAAAGAAGTCTTAGGATAAGCTATGGAAACCCCATCCTGGAAGGCATGGTTGTGAGAATGAGCCCGGAATGCTGGAATGCTAAGTAG
Organism: Lophiomys imhausi; assembly: GCA_907164525.1. Lineage (NCBI taxonomy): Eukaryota > Metazoa > Chordata > Mammalia > Rodentia > Muridae > Lophiomys > Lophiomys imhausi. Next base: position 5,877,468 of record CAJQZJ010033015.1, on the reverse strand, counting down.
ACTTTTAAAGGTTTCCTCCGCTTCCAGCTAGGGCTCAGGCTCACCCTTTGCCTCAGCTCTTCAGGATGGGAGACCAGGTTAAGATGAGGCAGCCTAAGCACCCATGAGCATCAGCTCCCATCTAGAGACTTGAAACACTGCGATTATCTCCCTTCTTTCAGAAGCTATCAACTAAATTAGTGTTTCCTTCAAGATCCCATAGCTGGTGCAAAGTTAAAAGACAGATTCTGTAAGGAACTGCTTGGTGTCCTCAAGACTGCGTTTTTTAATTGACAGGAGGATCAAGGTCTTTGGAAGAATGTAGTTGAGGGTAGCTTTGCTCTTAACTGTCCTTCCCTCCCTCCCTCTCTCCCTCCCTCCCTCCCTTTTTATCCTTTCTTCCTTTCTTTCTCTTCCTCTTCCTTTTCTTTCTTGTTTGCTTCATTCCTTGTTAACTTCTTTCCTTATCCCCCCTCCTTCTGTTTTTTCCTTATGTTCACTCTGTCCTTTAGCTTTTTATTTGCTGCTGTTGTTCAATAACAATTAACTATAAAAAAGTTACTGATTAATATACATTTTTTAAAAACCTGGCAGAAACAAGGATAATAAACTTAGACTCTGAACAAAAAGACTAAAAATTTTCATGTTGAACTTAACATACTGCAGGATCTAGGGTCCTCACATCTCTGCATTATTAATGTCACATGGGTATTGTATGGCTGCTACTGTGACTTATATTTTAATAAGTCAGTGAAAGAAGAAGAGCAATTGCCCCACCACAGTGTCCATCAGGGTCAAAGTTGTAACGATGCAGAGCATTTGATAAAGCTGCACAGAGGGTCCTTGGTGGGGACAGTGGACAGAGAAACTACTCCCCCTCCTGCCTCTTTGCAGGTGCTGAGCCAGGCTGGGTTTCTAGTGCCCACTTTGCCAATGCACCTGAATGGAGGGCACCCGAGGATTTATTTACCGTATGTAACCCCTTTTGTTCCTAAGTAATAAGACATAGCAAAGGCACCTCTTTAAACCTTGTCAGGAGACAATGCCATGGAGTAATGGTTTGTTCCCTGTACGCTCTGAATTTTAACAGAATTGCTTTGCACGGTCCACAGCCCATTCCAAGGGCCATTTTTTTGGGACAAGGAAACTGTGATCTCACCAAAGAAGGCAGGCTGCTGCCCTTTCCTGACAGGCCCTCCTAAGGGTCTGGGAAAAGAAGCTCTTGATTTTTTTTTGCGGCACATTGAAAAACAAAATAAAACTCCCCTTCATTCCATGTCCTTAGAAAGCACCAAAGTTATTTGTCCCAAGGTGTCTGATGTGAAAAACCTGCCAGCCTCAGGGTGTTTCAGTTCTTTGAAGGTTTCATTACGGCGAGTTGAATAACCCATAACATAAAGACCGAGCGGACAAGTTGGAAAACTTTCAGCGTATAAACTTTTACTGAACAAAGTCCCTTCATTAAATGGTGGTAGCACCTTTGAACTGTGGGGGCTAGCATCTGCGTAGTAATAAGCTTCATGTGTATCATGAAGTTTCCATTTCATCTTTAATGGTTCTTGCAATGACCCTCACATCTAAGAGTCTGACTTAGGCGCAAACTCTGTGTTTGCAGCAGGCTAGTTGAAAGCCACGCTGGTATTTCTTTTGAGTATTAACCCTGGTTCTGCCGCTCCGAGGAGGAGCCTCAGGCCCTTCACAAACAGCTGGGAGGAATTTTGTTCAGCCTTGCAGGCACTGTGCCTGCTATCACAGATGACTAGGGTGACAGCAAAGCAGCCTTTGCTCTTGGCTGTCATTCCCCTTGGAGAAGGTATAAGTTGAAGAGGGCCAGCCCAGGAGCAGGCCCCATGGCCGGAAGCACAGGCCACACTCTAGAGATGGTTTCTACAGCCATGTTCTTGGAACTCACAATGCTCGAAAGGAGCTTTTGGCAGAGGGCTAGAGGGAGGTGTACTTGACGCTGAGCATCACAGCAAAGCAGATGGACTCTCCCCGCCTAGACAGAATGGTACTGTCCCAGACAGAAAGGTCTCTCAGGCTAGACAGTCCTGAAGCACCACCCTGCTGAGGGGCCTCTGAGGCGGAGAAGGAGGAACAGAAGAGAATAGCAGCTTCTTTGCCTCCAGGGTAATTAGCAGGGTGAGCTGGGTCCACAGCCTATGTGTGCGTGTGTGTGTTTGTGTGTGTGGGCATGTATGCATGTGTGTGAGCATGCATGTGTGTATTGTGCAGTGTGTGTATGTGTCTGTGTGTGCATGCATGTATGTGCATGCATGTGTGTGTAGTGTGTGTATGTATTGTATGTATAATATGTGTGTATGCCTTGCAGTTCCCTACACATTACCCATGAGCTCAGTATAACAGCCTTCCACTTGGGTTTTAAAGGCAATTGTAAAAAGTAAACAATTCTGTAACTGGATCTGTTTCTCAAGCAAGATGAAGAAATTCCTTTTCCATAGTTTGTTTCAAACATCAGGTTTCAAATTCAGAATCCCCAAACTCCTAATCCAAATAATGCAGCTGACAACCCAGTTGCCTCAGATGCTGCGTTTAAAAGGATGTTTAGGAATGAATGTTAGTGGAAAGGGTCTATATTTTCAAGTCATGGACTCTGCAAACGTGAAAACAACGTGTCTGCTTGTTTTAAAGTGTAAGGTCTTCACAGCCTCCCTGTGCTGAGGTTCAGGCTCTGCGGTCCCCTCCAGGAGTGATCCTTATTTAATTCCTGTGGTATTGACTCTATTTGCATACATCGGCTTGATGGCATTAGCATAAGTTTGGTTGCATTTAATTTGTGTAGATCTTGGTTTGCAAAGAGCACAGGGAAAAGTAACTTGGTTCCAAGGCAACATGCACCTGCCTTAGAACAATGTGTGTCATTTAGGACAACATGTTCACTTATACACAGAGAGAAAAAGTCTCAGTGTATCTCAGAGTTTGCCCCATCAGTGCCTGGTCCCTCTGCTGATAGACCAGGGCAATTAGTTGTCTTTGTCTAAAGGTGACATAGATTTGAGACACATTGTCTGTGCTGTGTTTGAGGAGGTTAATAAGAGACCTACAGACACACACTGCTTTGCACAAAACAATGCAGAGACTAATCCTGAGGGTGTGTCCTCCACTACTATTTCAAGACACCTTTGAAAATATTAATATGCCTTGGGAAAGATGCTGAGTGGCAGTGTTCAGAATGCTGCCCTATGTCAGCAGGCTGGACAGTGGGCAGAAAGGTGCACATGGTGGCAGAGCCAGGAGGGCACTGTTCTGCTGCATTTGGCTTTGTGTTCAGCAAAGAATGTGCACCTAGCCATTCAGAAAAAGCACTCACCTCTCTCCCAGCAGTCTTGATGTCCATGAGAGTGCATCCCAGGCAAATGAGGTGACATGACAGTGTACGGAAAAAGTGGTCCTTGTCCTCAGTCCTCAATCTCCATTCTTCCTTGGTCCTCACAGGGTCAACTCGAGGAAAGAAGGAAGACTTTGCTCCACGGTTCTGAACACAGGCTGCACATGACTGCCAAGAACTGCCAAAGGTCTATTTTAGTGTGAGTTTTGTCAATCTCAGCACTTAATGTTGTGCCTGATGTATGATCTAAGAGTACTGTTGAAAAGAAAACCTAGAACCGGGCAGTGGTTGTGCACGTCCTTAGCCTCAGCACTCAGGAGGCAGAGGCAGGTGGATCTCTATGAGTTTGAGTTTAGCCTAGTCTACAGAGTGAGTTCTAAGACAGACAGCACTACCCAGAGAAACCCTGTCTCAAAAAACAAACAAAGAAAGAAGCAAACAAAATAAAGTAAAATCTAGATAGGCCTCTAGAAATGGGAAAAACATGGCGATCAGATAACAAACATAATGTCAGCCTCCACACAATAGACTCGTGGCACAAACTGCAAGACAAAGCTGTTGCTCTGAAATTGTCCCTCCAAATATGGGTTTGGAATGGATAAACATTAACAGAACTGAGAAGTTGCCGCCTTTGAGTTTGGGCCTATAAAAATTTAAAGTTACATTATATGGTGTGTAGTAATGTGAGGAGAATTCATTTTAATTCAACGGAAACATAAGTAAAGTACAAAAATTAACTTCAGAGAGGAAACTGTTTTCTACCCTCTGAGGAAATGTTTACCATCTCTCTGTCTTCAGCATCAAATGAATAAATGATTTTCTTCTCAAAAACTAAAAGCCCTCATCTCTACATGAGAAGACAGAGAAGCCAGCTGCAGGCAAAGCAATCATGTCTCGGGCTGCCCTTTCCCAGAAGGCTCTAGGCTTAAATAGAGGCTCACACATGAAATGTCTGTGCGAATGATGGTGAGTGGATATTTCGGCAAGCTGGGATTCTAGAGAAATTATTTTTGTTATGCATGAGGCTTTCTGCTTTCAAGTTTTAGCATCAGCTATATACTGTGTAAATTTTATTTTATTTTATTTTATTTTTTTTTTTGTTTTTTTGTTTTTTTTTTTTTTCGAGACAGGGTTTCTCTGTGTAGCTCTGGCTGTCCTGGACTCGCTTTGTAGACCAGGCTGGCCTCGAACTCACAGAGATCCGCCTGCCTCTGCCTCCCGAGTGCTGGGATTAAAGGCGTGCGCCACCACCGCCCGGCCTGTGTAAATTTTAAGGCAATAAAAATTCTTTTTTATTTGTTGACAAAAAAAAAAAAAAGATTGCCCATGGAGAGAGTGTGGAGGAAACAGCCCCCTTGATATGTCTGAGCTCTGTTCCACATTGGTGGGGGTCTCTTGTAAATTCTTTCTAAAGCCTCACTTTCCCTGTGGGCCAGGTCACAGAGATCTCTGGGTGTGTCTTCTGGGCTTTGCACATTGCACCCCCTCCCCAGTGAGCAGCTGTCACACCTAAGTCACTACTCACCTTATTGTCGTCACTGCCTGTGGCTGGCTCAGTCTGCTGCACAGCACATCCAGCCTCCCTTGGGAATCCCATCAGGCATTTTATGTGAACTCTTTCTCCAGTCCCCGCTGGATCCAGCTGCATGCTCACACCTTCCCTTCTGCCCTGTGTTCTCATTGGGTTTTCCATCCAATGCAGGGTTTCAGTAAGAAACAATTGGCTTCTCCTGACTCCACCTTCCTCTTCCATTGGTCCCCTGTCATAGGGTCCCTAGCAAAGGCTATCTTCTCACTTATCCTCCTTCTTTATCTCCTTTACAGGTGGCTGGCGTGGCTTTCATGCCCAAGTCTAATTATATCTTTCTCTGTTTTGATTCTTTTAGTAACTGCATATATTGGCTTCAGATAACTTTGAAGTTGATAGCCCTGCCAGCAAATTTTATGATCCTGTTCTGAGCAGTCAATGAGATCAACTTTTCTAAGAGTCCCTGGTGCTGAGCTTGCAGTCCTCACTTCCCTGAATATTTCTAGTCCATGATCCATCAGATCAAGCTCCTATCTCTTATTCAAAGCCAGATCTACCACCATCTACCCCAAAAAGATTCTCTTGAAAATGACAACTAGGTTAGGATCCCCTTCAACATCAATATATGTACTGCCTGGGGTGGGGGGTGGGGGGAGCTGTGTTCCTGGTGACATGTTAACGTTGGCAATTCAGTCACCGTGACAGCATCGTGCATATGGAGAAATGGGTCACACCTACTGTAGAGTAAGAATAGTCACTCAGTTTTCACCTTCATTGTCCTCATCACTTTTCATTTTGTTACAGGTTAGTCGTGGGATATGACCTAATCCTGGCAAGAACATTGTCAATGGCATTTGAAGGCTTGGAAGCCATAGCAGAATTCCACTGAGCCCAAGAGAATGTGGTGCCATCATGAGACAGTAGAAGCCAAACCAGGGGAATAGGAAATACACAAGCCACTGCCCAAGTCCCAGGGCTGACTTCTTTACACTGAAGGTCCTTTTCATAAGGACAAGTTCGCCCTAAAACAGTGATAGAGTGCGTAGACCAGGAAACACACCAATCAGAAGAGCCACTCACCACCATTATCACATGCCGTGCATGGCATGGAGCTGAACATGCTACTCTTTTCCTGGGACTGACAAAGCTCTTGAATCACCTCATGTGTGTGAGTGACATGCTTGCTGCACTATGTGGGCTGCATTGGCTCCAGGAGGCAGGAAGCTTTCAGCACCATTTTCATCTCAGGGACCACAGTGTTGGGCATGTGAGCTACCAGCGACTGCTGTTATACGGCTTGGGCTTCATGACCTCTGGACATTGCTTACTTCCCCTTGCCTCAGAGGCAGGCTGGGATTTGCTCTTGCAGGGTCCCTACGCCCTGCACTGTGCCTGGCCTACAGCTCAGTCGGTATCTCTTCAATCAGTCCGTGCTGTGACTGTAACAGATTTGGATCAGTTGAGGGTCTGATAATAGTTCATCATTTTAACTTCAGGACATGCCTTTGCCTCTCCATGTGCTTTGCTCACAAGCCCTGTGCTGGGATGAAAGGGACTGATGCCCAAGGCTGCAGGTGACAGGAAATGAGATGAGTATGCCTGGAGTTTCTAAGCCCCAATACAGCCTATCCTTGCCATGTGGCCTAATTCTGACTTTTGAGCCTTTCTCAGATAAACACGTGCCCGAGGGACTGGGAAACGGCTCAGTAGGTAAAGCTCTTGGGAAACAAGCTCATATGAGAACCCAAGTCTGGTCCCTGGAACCCAGGATAAGGAAACAAAACCAATATGGATGTGGTGGTGCATGCCTGTAACCAAACAAAATGGGTGTGGTGGTGCATGCCTGTAACCCCAGAGTTGGTGAGGCGGAGGGAGACAGGCAGATGCCTGAAGCTTTTTGGTCAGCCAGTCTAACAGAAGCAGGGAAGCTCCAGGTAAGTGTGAGAGACCTCATCTCAATAAAGCACAGGAAGATGCTCAAGTTTGGCCTTTTACATATGTCTACATGTGTATGTATGTAGATGTATGTAAACACACACACACCTGAGGCCTTGCTCTACAGTGTGTGTGTGTAGCCAGTGGCCTCTGGGCAGGGTGAGGAGAAGCTTCATCTCAGTCAGTTTTCCTGGGCAGCTGCTCTTAGCTCAAAACTGCCATTTCCAACCAGCCATCATTTCACTGGCTCAAAGCTCTTTTTACAAACTCAGATTTACTGAGTTTTGTCGGGTGTTTTTCTCCACAGAGACGCTAAACTTCTCTGTGACTTCATGTTTGTCTCAACCAGGCATCAATTTAGGTTGCTATAGTGCATACTGTATTTTTCTTTACTTCATATTATGCCTTGATACACATTTTAAAACTAGATCAATATTCAGAAACAGTGACAAAAAATATTGAACCAGTGTCTCTCCCTTAAAATCCCCATACTCACCCAGAGGCCCAGTAATATCAGCACAAAGTCTTGTTCTCAAAATTAAACATTTCTTTTCCTTTGAGGCGTATCTGCTGTACATTTAATTACCAATAATTGCCCACCAGGTGGAATGGTACAAGAAGTAAATATCAATAATTAGTAATTGTGTAAGATGGTTCACCCCCCCATAGATTTATTTCTACCATTGCTCTCAAGCACAGCCCTTGAAATATGAGATAATGGATTTTTATTGATTTTCAGCTGAACATTGAAGATGTACAAAATACATTTCCATAACTTTGATGGCCATGAGCTTGAGGACATATTGATTAGAGAGACTTGATACATTTGTTTGTTTAGAATATGGTCATTATGAAAGGCAAGGATGCTCGCTGGCAGATGGATGTGACACTCTGCATCGAAGAGGAAGTGTGCTGACTGAAAGCATTCAGAGGCCTGTCCAGAGGGTTCAGAGTCCTGCAGGCCCATGCTGCGGCCTGAGCCTCTTGGGCCAGCTCAGGAGCACCCCAACCTTCTCTATCTAAAGTGAACTGTGCACACAGGAGCCACCACATGTAGTGTGTGTGAGTGTGTGCTTGTGTGTGTCTGTGTGTGTGTGTGGTGGACTTGGGAGAATGCAAGATCACACTCTGGTTTTCTCAACAGTTAGCCAAGTGGCTTTGTGATCAGGGCTACTTTCTGGGAAATTATTCTTCCCAGTGAGCTGCAAAAAGCCTCAGAGGCTCTTCAGTACTAAATACAAGAGATGGTTAGGGCATCTTCAAAAACCCCTAGAGATCTGCAGAATATGGCATTCAAAGATGTTATCTTAAATCAAGATTTTTTTTTTTGATATCGAGACATATCAGCACCTGACAGCACCCCCTATTCTACTCCAAGTAGAAGATAAGCATCGAAGAACCTCCACTGTAAGATGGTTGAATTAGTGGCAAGCCTTTCTCTTGGCATGAAAAAACCCCTTGCACCAACTGCAGACAGACTGCTGTCCAAAAAGGACAAAACTTGGTAGCAGGGAAGTCGACAGCCTAACTCTGCCAAGACAGGGTAGGTAAGTCCTTCATAATCCCTGCACTACAACAAATGTCTGTCAGAGAAACAGGACCCAAAGCCTGAAGATTGATGCTGGAATGTATGGAGAGAAAATGGGAACTGTCCAGGCAGTTATTGGTATGTTCTTTCTTAGTTTTGGAAGCTGCAGGCTCTGCACTTCCTATATAAGCAAATATATTTATCCCTCTCAGGTCTCTGAGGTGGTTGAAGAATAGACAGATAGAATCTTATAGTTGAATTTTGAACTGTTTAGGAATCAAGAGGGTGTTATGGATCTAAGAAGATACTCTTAAAAGTGTGTTGCAAGATAGTATGAATGTTGAGTCACATATAGACCTTTAAACTCATGGAGTTGGGTAGATAGTAGAATGTTAAAGTCAAGGGCCAAATAGGTATAAACTGAACATTGGGAAGGTATACTGGGCCAATTTACTCTCATAAATGTGGCATATTTATATCTATTGTTTTGTATAATACTTACTGTTATAAGAGAAGGAACCAGCTGTTGGACTGAAAGGGGAAACCTCTGGAGGGAAGAGGGTGGAAGGGCGGGTTAGGAAGGGGGAATAGGGAGGGGTTTGTTACTGAGATGTAACTTGAAGAAAAAAAAAATAAAGTATTAAAAAAAAAAAAAAGAATCTTCTTTCATTGCTGAGATGAGAGAGGTCTGCAAAGTTCATTCTGATGCAAATGGTGTTAGTGAGAAGTGAAGTGTTAATGTATTTACCAGGGGCCCGCTCAGCCTAGATGAAATGCCTGGACCATAGCAGCCTCCCCCAGTTCCAGCAGCTATCTTAGAAAGTGAGTTGGTGGTAAGCAGCCTGTCCAATCAGCTGTCTGTCTATTCATCTAGGTTACTGACCGCAGGACCCTGAAGGCTCCCAGTCAGTGTGGCTGCTTTTGCTGGTCCTAGCGGAAGTCGCATTGGCTTTAAACCAGGCCCCAGCAGCTAGTCATGCCCTGTTCTTCATGGTGCCCTCATAGGGTAGTGGAGGTCCCAGATGCACAAGAGGCAGGATAGGGTTCCTGCCACTTTTGTATATTCTGTGTGATTTGTATTAGATAAGACCACATGGAAAAAGAGAATTCAGAGAACTCTGCTCACACAGTTGCTGTCTGTAAACTTGGAACTAGCATTCGAAAGTTTGTGATGCTAGACAATGGGTGCCCCATTCATGTGGGAGGATGTGAGCAAGCCCTGAAAATGAATACAGACAGACAAAGAATCCAATAGACAGAATAAAAAAGCATGGATCACATGGTAGAGGTTCATCCACATGCCCACCAAGCACAAGGAAAGATGAGCAACTTCATCAGCAAAGGAAACGCAGGTGGCATGTGCATTTGGTATCTATCCCTCCTGTGCTTCAAGGTGAGATTTTCCAGAAGTGGCTGTTTCTCAATGCTGGCTTTTTAATCTCTGATTGGGTATGTGCTTAAAGCAACTCTTACTATTTAAATGTACAGTTATGGAGAGACCTGTTCCTGAGAGGCAGATTCTGCTGCATCCCGCAGTCTCACCCTGATTTTATCATATTTTCTAAGTTGAAGATGTGTGATGTAATCCTTACCCTAGACAATAGCACGACTAGGGTCTGAACACAAGAATTCAGAAAAGGAAAGTTCACAGCAACTTGTTCAAAGGAATGATCTCGCAGCAGTGCGGGTATCAGAGTCCCCATCCCCCAGCAGGAGGAGCATTAGTAGAAATACAGAAATAACCCACTCTTGAATTTTAAATTATAGCCACATTTTTTTTTGCTACTGAAATTATACTTTCAAAGATTCCCAATGTTTCTAAGAATAATTCATTAATAGAAGAAAAGGAAAGCACAGAAACCCAAAATAGAAGGTCATTATCTGGTATTTTTATGGAAGAAAGGGACACGAATATTGTCAGAGAAGGTGTGTTTAAGAGCAAAGTTGTATTTAAAAATTAATCACTGATCTTTTCTAATTGTGTCTTTTGTCCCCATCAAGCATGTCCTGTGTTTCTACAACTGGAGGACTCAGCCTTTCTGTGTCACCTGACTCTAGGCTTGTCTGATGACCCTGGGCAATGCTAAGACCCAGCATGTTCAGAGCCAGTCCTGCAGGGGTTGGGATGGAAGTGGGCTCACAGGTGGCCCTTGCCTGTGAAGCCTGGCAGCCACTGGCCTAGGATGGATCTTGCCTCACGACATAGATGGAGGGGAAGTTTCACTCCAGGTCCTTTGCACATGATCTCTGTGACAAGCTCTCTGCTCTCTAGGCAACTTCCATCACACCCAGGACATCAGTGACTCTTGATTCCAGGGGACCCTGGAACTGCAGTATACACTTTTCATTACCAAAGAGGAAACTGAGGCGCAGAGATTCCAAGAGACTTGCTGGTGATGGTGTCAGAATTATTTCCTCTATGTCACCGGTACTATTTGCTTCCTGTGGGCTCAACAGAGAAGCCAATGGGTGTCCAAGAAAAGGAGAAACCTTTTTGAGCCAAGAGAAGCAAAGCAAAGCTTCCCAGAACACACCCTGTCTGTTTGAGGCTGAGTTTCACAGTGTATCCTTTGGCTTTCCTGGAGCTCACTATGTATTTCTAGATGGCCTTGGACTCAGAGATCTTCCTGAGGGTTGGAATTAAAGGCGTGCAGGACACTTTTTTTTCATAGAGAATTAGGAAGCCAGTCTGAAAACATGAGACATACCCACCCTCATATTCACTTTTCCAGAATGATGTGGAAGGATCTGAAAACCATCAAAATCTTGCCTAACATAATAGCGAAATATGTTTGGAAACATAAAATACCATCTCACAGGAATATTTCCAAGAAATCCAGCTCACAACTAAAGTTGGGACATTAAAATAGTTCCCCCACATTTGGCTGCTGGACCTACAGCTTCAGGAAGATTGAGATAATTTTACTAAATGAAAACTGTTAAATCTCTCCAGTCCTGTGCCTCCTTTATGTCCCCTACATCACACCGAGCATCACAAAGCAGCCTACCAACCCGTCCTCTCCCACATCTGCTACACTCTCTGTGACCATGAGAAAGGCTCAGCTGTGGGTGTCATGTGAGATCAAAGGTTATGCAGTCAGTTTCATATATGTACCACAACACATGGTATTCATAGTCACCCCTTTACACTTATCTTCAAATACTCTCCTTACTCCTACTTCCATGTCTTCCGTGGTGTGCAGGCCTTATTTCCTTAAAGGGAGAGTGAAACTGTACCCAGAACCTAAATGATCCTGTGGGTTGTGAAGTCACTCATCACACAGGGCTTCTCACCCTTGTGCACTGTTGTTGCACCTGCCTGGCTCCCGGGAATCCAGCTGAGGAATTTAAAGAATGTCATTTCTGTGATCATTCCCCAGAAGTGCCCTGGGCCCACTTGTGGGAGCAGAATGGACTCTTATGGTTTCAGCAAAGCAGAGTCAAGATTTTAAAAACACCTGCTGGCCGGTTTCTCTTTGTCTATATCTTCTGTTTCACGTAGACGAGGAAGAAAGAAGAGAACAGGAAATAATGTGGACTCAGCTCCAGTTGCTGTATGTAGGATGGGCCCTGATCTCCAGGCAGCTGCTTGACTGAGTCCCACCCTGCATCAGCCACACCTTGCCTCTGCATCATCCCTCCCTGTTACTGAAGCTTTGCAAGCCGTCTGCCGTCACTTGTGTGTGTTGGGTGAATAGGGTGAAGATGCATGGCCAGTTAAGATTGTTACTGTGTGGAGAGGCAGACTAGTCCCTGGTGTGGCTTGGATGTTTGGATATGTGTGAACTCTTCAGGATGTGTGATGCTAGGGTTAGGACCAGATTTCAGGATCCCCAAAGACCACCAAGGAGCCCATTCGGATGCAAATCACAGAAGGATCTTTATTACAAGCTCAAGCAGGGACTCTCACCGTCACCAGTGAAGTGGATCTGAATGAGAGCCCTGAGCTCGGAAGGAGCAGAGTATTTATGGGGTACAGGGCACATTCATACATGTACGCTTCTGATTGGTTTGTATTTTAAACCTGCCTTTCTGGCGCAAGCAGAGAGAAGAGGTTACAAAGGTCAGCCCCTGTGAAGGTTAAACCACTTATCAGTAAGGCCACCTGACTCTCTTAAATAAATGTAGGCTTCCTCTAATTAGCTGTTTGCTATGAGAAATGGCATCTCTTACTCAGGCCTTATCTGTGGGTTCCTTACTAGAGCAGGGAGACAAGAGTGGGGTGGGAGAGCAAGAGTCCCCCAGCTTGCCTCCAAGAACTAGGTGAAAGATGGGAACGTGCAGGGGCCTATGCCGTGGCAGCAGCAGGGCATTTTCAAAATGGGGCTGTTGTACCCTTACACCAGAAACCACGAGTAACTTACTCAGAACCTGCTTTCCTTTCTGGCCAGAGGATGTGTGACTGGCTACTGCCCTGTGCTCCCCACAGTGGCCTTCTTTACAGGGATATGTGCTGTCCTGGATGCTGGTGCCCTTCCAGCCTTCCAGGCATTCTCTGCCCTTTTGTTGAATGATCTCTTCTCTCTCTAGCCTGTTTACTGAATGCTGATGGGCCCGATCATTAACGATTGGACCTAGCACGAATGGTGTCTGGTGAGGGTCTAGTTTGGGGGGCTCATGGTGACCATCTTCTCACTCCACTCTCCCATCATGGAAGTAGCAAGGAGACTCTCTGTGGTTTCTTTTGTGACTACACTGATGTCATCTTAAGGACTCCTTTCCATCATCCATTTGCCCCCACTTCCAAGGTCTCAACTCCAATATCACGTGGGGTTTGGAATTTCAACTCAAGAATTTTGGAAGGACTTAATTGTTTATTTCTGCAGGGCCAGAGACTCCTAAAACCAAGTACCTGCTAGGTCTTGTGGGATGAATAGAGCAGCATATATTAGATTATTTAAAGAACAGCTATAAAGACAGGAAGAGGAAAGAAAGTGAGACTCCATCTGATCTTAGGCAGAGCCATGTTTATTCATGGTGAGGGAGAATTTTGTCTCTCACATGTATGTGATGGTCAAATGCCTACAGGGGAAGATGGAATGCAGGTCACACAGGGGTAGAAAGGACTTCTGCAGTCTGCAAGGGCAGCTGAGAAGTGTAGTCCTTCAGCAGGAAACTACCATTCCTAACTCTGAGAGGACCTAAAAATGCAGGGCAGAGGGGCATTATAGCTGATTTTTGCTGAGGAAGGTCTTTGTTGGAGGGAGTAGATATGGATCCATTGAAGAAGGGGTCCTCTTGTCACGTAGCAGAGGCAGAGTCTCAACTTGATCAGCTGTGATGGATCAGGCAGTTGCTGTCCTGTAGTCTTAAAGAGACTTGGAAAGTGGTTATATGAGAAAACTGGAAGTAGATGATCTGGTTCCAGAGTTAAACTGAGAGAATTCCTGGGAATGTTGAGGGAGGGGGAGGAGCAGAGCAGGAGAGAAAGAGTGGATCAGTGAGACAAAGTGAGCATAGCCTTGATTCAGGGTGACGGTGACTGGTCCCATTGCCAGGACCGTTGCACCAAAATGAGCTAGCAGAAGTGATAGGGAGCTCAGAGCATCAAAGGAAGGGGACATGAGAAAACAGAGGACTGTTGTCAAGAATTGTATGTGACCTGGGGTGAAAGGGATGAAGGTCCCTTTTAGCTCGAGTTTCTCCACAGCATCTGAAAGGTCTTTTTACAGATCAGAAATACATGGAGCTGTTGTAGGGGGAGAGCCATTGGGAGAGCTTGTGTGGAACATTTTGTTTGGGCATAGGGTGAAGTTCAGTAAGAAAGTCATGTAACAGACAGGGGGACACATAGGTATGAGGATAATGAGGAAGAAAACGTGATACAGGGTACGAGCCAAAGTAGAGGCGGAACAGAAGCCCATACACAGGAGGCAACTTGTGGTTGAGTTGTTTCTGATCCCTGTCTCTAGGTCCCATTTCAAACCAATCAGGATCTGCTGGCATGGAAGCAGCATTGTTGGAGGGAACACATCCTCTCCTTAGCATCAGTCAGTTCTAGTCCTTCTATATCTTGGAGCACTGCAGCAGCCAAGGAGCTGAGCTGGTCCTGTGGGATGCGAAGCTGCTCTGAACTGGTGAGACAGACGTTAACTGTCAGTCTAGCTGATAAGTTCTGAGTCCCCAAAACAATGTCTGAAGTGGCAAGAAGATGAATGAGTTGAATGGCCTGTGGCCCATTTTTCTCCTTTTAGAGGTCACCTGAACTGATTTTAGGGGTTAGGAGATGTTGCTCTCTCAGTAACCGCTTCAAGGATGATAGAAGGGCAGCAAGGGGAATAGCAGTCAAAGTAACTCAAGGAGGGGCCATGCCAATTGTCATCCAAGGGGCCATAATAAAACTTAACAGTTGGCACAAAAATCCAAAACCTAAGTCAGGAGGTAACCAGAGTACAACTTTGTGGGGGGAGGGGGGCACTAAGAGATAAAGTTTCATGAGGAAATTTTGCATTAGGTTAATAGGAGTTAAATTAAATTGTACAACTGACTGGACCATGTGCCAGACTTCAGTGTAGTCAGCTATTTACATCAAGCTCCTGCATCAAGTACAAGCTCCTGGAAGCTTTGTAAAAGAAGACAGTTAAAGTCAACCTCCAAGGAATAAATCTGAATAGAAGGTAGCTAAGTGATATTTCTTTTAAATATTACAAAATCTGTATATTTGCTTTAAATATTAACAATATTAGCTATTATTTAATAAACAAAAACAGAGTATATTAAATAAAAACACAATTTTTGGTTAGAAACAATTCGATAAGGTAAAACTTTAATAACTGGGACTCTTTTGACTGAATTAACAAGGAAGGCTTAAGCTCTTTGCTCATTCTGCTGATGGGCAAATCGCTAAGTCAGCACATACTGACAGCAGTAGGCATGTTTCTTAACATCATTCTATTTAAAAATAGACTGGCTGTTTAGAGGCATCATTTGTAAAGCAAGATAACCAAATTAAATGAGCTTTTGGCCTTCGGAATTTCTTAGAAAACATCCACAAGCATCAATGCAAAAGCCCGTCTACTCCTTGTAGGCTTCAAGGGAGAGTACAGGTTCTGGCCCTGGAGCTCTCTGTCCGGGTAGAAACTAGATTATAGTCTCAAAGTGCCACAGGTGAGCCCAGGTTGGAGAGAATCTCCTTCATCTAAGTCATCTGAAGAATTTGACTGAGGGCTTGGGAAATCCCTTAATGGAATTGTTTGTTGACTCTACAGATACAAAAGCAATTGTCAAAGACACTGCTTGAATATTCTAAATTACTCCCCAAAGCTGTGAGTTTGATGATAAGGTATCTGGCATCTTCCATTAATGACACAACATGGGTGGTTAGGGCATAGGACTGAAATTAACTTTTGCTAAGAGGAGGAATTGAGTGCCAGGGTAAAGGGCATGACCGATTGACCTGGTTTTCAGGTCCCATGCCAGTCAGGTGGTAGATAGGCTTAGGTACAAGGTTCCCCTGTCCTCAGCATCCTCATATGTCAGTTTGGGAGACTCTGAAGGCAGAGTTGAAAGGTCCAATTCGTCACCATAATACGCTGATGAATTGGATGGAAGACATGAACATAGACCATGAATTGAAGTTTTATTCTCACAACTGGCTGGAGCCCTAGGAGGACAATGGGTACACTGAGCATGACAGACAAGTTGTGTTCCCAGACAGGAAGTTAGATTCTTGATCCTTTCATGGTGGAGGTCAGATCTAGAGCAAAAGAATGCAAGTCTTTGATACATAGATAGGGTTTAAAGTCACTGGACAAAAATGTGTCACCTACAAATTATAGCAAGGGACTCCCATACAGATTCAGTGTGTGGATACTGATGTGGAGAGAATGTGAACACCAGCATACTGGGAATAGAGAGAAATGCGACTGGGGGAACATTGTCCAGGATGGCCAGAATGCAGCAAGGAAAAGTGTGGTCTCTGTCTCAGTGGCTTCTGGAGAGGAATGTCTTGTAGGAGTGAGGGAATAGAGGCTTGTGTTCGAGAGCTGTTTACAGGCAAAGGCAGGGAAGCGGACAGTAGGTCCAGAGTCCAGCTGGGTGTTTTCCCTTTGTGAGAGCAAAGGGACAGGGCTTTTGTTGGAAGAAACAAGGAACAAAAAATAAATTAATAAATCCCAAATGTAATATAGCATGATGCATATTGTGGAGGTGAAGGGGTGGGTGCTGCTGAGGAAGAGGAACCATGACTTTTTAAAGACAGGCAGGAGAGACAGCATCCAGAAGTGGTACGTTGGCCATCACTGTAATCTCTTTTTGAAGGTCAAGGTTGAGGAGGCATAGAGGAGACCTCACCAACTGTCCCGTGGGTGAGCAGGTGACAGAGGAGAGGAAGTAAACGAAGATGAA
Organism: Lophiomys imhausi; assembly: GCA_907164525.1. Lineage (NCBI taxonomy): Eukaryota > Metazoa > Chordata > Mammalia > Rodentia > Muridae > Lophiomys > Lophiomys imhausi. The sequence goes on along the minus strand of CAJQZJ010033015.1, from coordinate 5,860,803 downwards.
GGATACCAAGCTTAGGAGGTTGGGGTTGCCGTTTCCACATGAACATTTTGACCGACTGAGGCCTGCATACATTAATGTGACCTTCACCTGAATTTTGGGGCAAATTTGACATGATGCCCTGTGCCCTGTGTTGACACCATCAGGATCCTTAATGGCCTCTGAGATGACCGGGGCTTCCTCTCAGTACTAGCATGCTTGCCAGATAGTGCCCTGCAGCCCAACTTTGAGGTATCAACCCCTCCCCAAGCCAACGCATACTCTTCATGACTTGCTCTCTCTCCCTATTCTTCTTTGGAGCTTTTCCTTTTAAGCATAATCATTTTCATTGCTTAGTATGCATGCTTAGTTCTGAAATATTTTATTAATTACATTTTTGTTTTTGTGAATGTATTATGAAATTACATGTGTACCACAGTGCAAGTATGGGAAGTCAGAGGGCAACTTTTGGAAGTTAATTACCTCCTGCAACCAGATGAGTCACAGGGGTTGAACTCAGGTGGTCAGGCTTGGGGGTAAGCACCTTTACCCAGACCCACATGTCTTTTTGTTGTATGGGAAATGAGCCTATTCTTTCCCTCCAGTTCAAATCATAATTTAAAAGGGTACTTTTCTATTGTTATGACAAAGCACTGTGACCAAAACAACACACACACACACACACACACACACACACACACACACACACACACA
>CAJQZJ010033015.1:5845045-5860103 GCA_907164525.1 Lophiomys imhausi | reverse complement strand
ACACACACACACACACACACACACACACACACACACACACACACACACATTTTAAGTGTTTCAGTTGGCTTATGGTTTTAGAGGTTCCATGATGGTGGAGCAAAGGCATTGCAGCTGGTACAGCTGAGAACTCACATTTTGATCTACAAGCAGGAGACTGAGAATGCACAAAGGTGGGAATCTTTTTTTGGGGGCGGGGGGTTGAGACAGGGTTTCTCTGTGTAAAAGCTCTGGCTGTCCTGGACTTACTTTGTAGACCAGGCTGGCCTTGAACTCACAATGATCTGCCTGCCTCTGCCTCCCAAGTGCTGGGATTAAAGGCGTGCGCCACCACACCCAGCTAGTGGGAGTCTTTTGAAACCTCAAAGCCTACCACCAGTGACTCACTTCCAACAGGACCACACCTTCTAATCCTTTCCAAATAGTTCCATCAATTGGGGACTAACTATTCTAATATATATGAGACATGATCATCTAAACTACCTCACCTTCTAATATGAAATGTCTGTGTTCACCCCTAGAGCAGCTGCCCATACATTCAGTTCATCTAATCCTCCACTCTCTGGCTTAGCAAACACTTACCTACTGTGTGCTGGAAGCAAGGCGTGTGGGAGTACAGTGTGAGCAAATTTCCACAGCCCTCGATGACAAGCAGCATACCATTCAAATAAAATGCTACAGCAGTGAATTCTCCAGAGGTAACTTCTTCACAAACCACAGACTACATTTCCCAGAGTTCCTTGTCACTAGGTGTGGTATGTGAATGAGTTCTAGTGAATATTTGCAAGCTGAAGCACCAGGCATGGCCCTGAAATGAATTGGATACAGTCTAAAGCCTGGTCACCACTTTTTCTTCTGGTTTCTTTCAGTGTCTCTTGGAATTCATTTTGACTGCTGAAGCTGTGTTGGCCATCATGAACGGATCAGTGGAAGCCAGAAGTCATGATTGATTAAAGTGAGACTCTAGAAGGAGCCCAGATCCTTCAGAGTTCCAGTTGGCTCTGCTCAGCTCAGTACTTGTTAAGCAACACTATAGAGCCTTGTTGTTTAAGCTTCTGGTATTTCAAGAATTCATTTATGCATATTTATGTCTAACTAAAATAGGAGCTTCCACCCCAAGAATGTTGGGTGCGTTAAGAAGACATAATAGGATTCAGTCTGGTGCCTTGAAGAGTTTTCCCTGCATAGTTACTTTAAGTTGAGATGGAAGTGTTTGAAGTTTAATGCAGTCATGTACTGAGAGCATTTCAGGTGGGGAGGACCAGTACTGAGAAGAATTGATGATGAATAGGGTACATCAAAGATCTAAGGATCCTGACTTGATCTGAGTAAACCAGGGAAAGAGTGGCAGGGCATAAACCTGGAGAGGCTGGCAGAGACCAGATTCTTCCTGATGATGGGGCATGGTGACAGCTCTGCTCTTGCTTCTAAAAGAAAATGGGAGGTTACTGGAGAGTTTTAGAATAATCAGACCAGGATTTTTAAACTTTTATACTTATTATGTGTGGCAGAGAGAATTCACTGCTCAGGATAGAAGGGCAAGAAGACCACCCAGGAACTCACCCTGCTTATTCCTGCTGTTTGCTCCAGACTCAGAAACTGCCTTGACAGGCAAGTTGAAGTCTCCTGAGAGGGTGGAGTCTGCCCTCCCTGCCCTGAGCTCCCTGTAGAGGGTCAGGAGGATTTCCTTAAGGTGAGATTTACCTTCTCCAATGTTCTGTGGCCAGTGACACATTCAGTTTATTGCTCCATAGCATACCCAAAACAGCAGAACTGCGTTTTACACACTGGTGTGTGTTTCCAAGCATCCAGCACAGTGCCTTGCTCACAGTTGGTGCTCAATACATATTTATTGATTTAGTTAACGGATGGATGAATAAACAATGGTTGTATAATTCTTCCCAGAGGAATCCAAAGATGTGAGCAGAACTTGCTGGAAGGCTCCTTGGAGAGCTGTTTGTTTGCTGACTCTGTTGATATTTGTAGCTAAGGCAGCAGAGACTGAAAGACTGAGTCTGATTTTGCAAATTCATTTGCCTGTGCAAACAGCCATGCTGCAGGCACATCCACAGGACTGAGGAAGGGAGTGTGCAACCTCTGTCCTCTGGCAGAGTGTGTCTGAAACCCACTCGCTCTTTCACAACCTGGAGCAGTAACTGTAGGAAGCCCGGTGGCCTTTTACCTTTTGTAGTGATTCAGGTTTGAGCAACAAGTTTTGTTAGTAGCTTCACTTGCCTCCTTAACCGTTATGGTGGTTTGTTCATGACTTAGGACTCCAAGTATCAGGAAGAGTGTGGAAACAGCAAAACAACTTTTATACAAAATTTTGAAGTTGATCACGACTAAATAGAAGAGCCATGCAGTTGTTGGCAAGTGAGACTTTCCACAGTGGGTCAGAAACCCATAGAAGACAGGGCTTCACAGACTATCCAGTCCTATTGTCATCAGTCTCCATGTGACACAGAGAAATAGCAGGGAGGTCGCCATGATGGGAGCTGAAAACACATGACAAAGGGAAACAGGGCCAGGGAGGCTGACATAATGGGAACTGAGAACAGGGCTTCTCAATAATTCATAAATTGATCCCTGGATTTTAAGCACTCTCTTTACTTTCAGGGCTGGTGTTTCAGAGGACAAGAGCAACCATTGTAGAAGTAGGAGGCCAGTAGGCCTGTGACTGTCACTGTGATACTGTGCCCAGGACGTGTATCATGACAAATTAGGAGGGTTGGAAGAGACACCAGGTGTTAACATGTCATGTTCTTTCATAAATGGTCAGCATACTTAAAGTAGCTAACTGCCACCACACGTCGATTTATCTTAAAAACTTCCCCAAATATGGTAAAATGCAAAATTTGAAGACAGCATGTGAGTAGTGACATTTATATCTTCTCTTTTCATTTCATTCCTCCCTTCCCCCATACTGAAAGAAATCAATCATTTTCAAAGCCAGACTCTTCCCAGAAGGCTCTGTTTCCCATAAGGTCCTGTGGATGCGCACGACTGTTTGCACAGGCAAATGAATTTGCAAAATCAGACCCAGTCCTTCAGTTTGCCAATCAGTAAATGCAAATCACCTGATAATCATCCAAATGCCTGCTATTGAACCAAATTTGTGGCCAATGTGTAGGCTGCACCACAGTTTTCTCCCTGCTTGGTTACTCTTTCTTTCTTTCTCTCTTCTCTCTCTCTCTCCTCTTTCTTTTCCATCTGTGAATGACAAAATTAATTCTGTTTTTGTTTGTTTGTTTTGATTTTGAATACACAGAGGGCCCCTTCCCTCTGTTTCACAGATAACATTGTTTCAGTTGATAATGCTGAGATGCGTTGGATGTGAAATGCCCTCCACAGCTTGTGTGCTCTAACATTTAATTCCAGATGGGGATGCTACTTTGAGAAGCCACAGGGCCTTTTGCACACAGAAGTTAGCAGGCAGGTGTCAAGTCATAGGGAAGGACATGCAAGTTATGGGCTGCCTTGGCTTCTGGGATGGTTCTGCTTTCTGGGCCTCAGGCTCTCATCATGATGGAATTCATCCCCTTATGAGGAGCAAAACCAAATCGACTTCCCTTAGGTTGCTTCTGCCTGGTTTATTGTCTCAGTGAACAAATGCATTACACGGTTACTGCAAAATATGCACAAGAGCATGAAGAAGTAAAGACACTGGCCTCCCACTACGAGGGTGTCATAGTTAGGGTTCTATTGCTGGGAAAATGTACCATGACCACACAACTCTTATAAAGAAGAACATCTCATTGGGGCTGGCTTACAGTTTCAGAGGTTCAGTGCATTATCATCATGGGCATGCAGGCAGACACGGTAATGGAGAAGGAGCTGGGAGGTCTGCATCTTGATCCACAGGCAGCAAAAGGAGATGGCGACACTGCGTAGAGCTTGAGCATATGAGACCTCAAAGTCCACTTCCACAGTGACACACTTCCTCCAGGAAGGCCACACATACTCCAACAAGGCCACACCTCATTATATTGCCACTCCCTTTGGGCCAAGCATTAAAACATATGAATGTATGGGGGTTATTCCTATTCAAGCCACTACATTTCACCCCTTGGGCCCCATAGGTTTATAGCCATACCATAATGTAGAAACTTATTCAACCCAACTTCCAAGGTTCCCACAGTCTATAACAGTCTCAAAATTGTTAGAAGTCCAAAGTTCAAAGTCTCTTCTAAGATTCATGCAATTTCTTAACTGTAATCTCCTGTAAAATCAAAATCAAAAAGCAGATTTGTAGAAAATGGCTAATTAAATTATTTACTTGTATTTATATTGTAGTTAATTGGTCGTCAGTGTTAATCCTTAACCCACCATTATAAATGAGCATACACAGACACCTGATGGATTTTAACAAACCTTGGGCCTGGATTGAGCAATCTTAGCCCATCTAAGATAGCCCTTAATTCTATTCCCCAAATATGACCCCATGTATACATACGTCCCCTGGGCTGTTATTCTCCACACTATGCCAATATTCCAGGCCATGTGGAATGAGATTCTTTTCTCTAATCCATGGTGTGTGTTCTCCTTCTGGCTCTTGGCTTCTATCTCTTCTTCTGTAAGCTTCTTCTCTCTCTTCTCTGGAGCTTCTTTCTTCTTCTTGTGGCTTCTCCTACCCATTAACCTCTCTGCTTCAGAAACCCGCCTACCTCTGTCTTTGCCCAATCTCAGGCATTTAACCAATCAGAGACAAGCAAGGTAACAGCATTACTTGATGTACAACAAGCAAGCTTCTGGGAGCAGGCTAATTAACATTTAGAATGCATAACATTACTCCACCACAGATTACATACTTCGAATGTACAATAGCACAGGAGATACAAGAGGAAAGAGAACATAGTGAGGAAATACTGGAGCAAAGCAAGACCAAAACCCAGATGGGCAAACTTCAAACTGTTTATCTCCATGTCTGATGTCAAAGTGTTCCTCAGATCTCCAACTCCTTTCAGCTTTATTGACTTCAACACATTTCTTTCTCTTGGATAGGTTCCACTCCCTGTTAGCTGCTTCCTCGCCAGGTATCCCAATACTCTGGCATCTCTAACATCTTGGGATCTCCAAAACAATCCAGCCTTTACCTTCACAGTTTCACATAATGGCCTCACTGAGTCACCATGCAGGAATACCCCTGCCACACACCTGGCCTCTGAATCTTTCCTTAGTCACAGAGGGAGATGCCATAACTCCTTTCTTCTATCTTTGACTCTAAAGCTAGGACCACGAGGCCAAAGCTGCCAAGTTCTGCTGCCTGCTGGGGATGGATCATGGCCCCTCACTCAATTACATCCTCACCAGCTTTCTGCTTTCAATGGTTTCTTACATTGCCTAAGCATGGCTGTCCTGGAACTCTCTCTATAGATCAGTCTGGCCTTGAACTTAGAGATACTCCTGCCTCTGCCTCTGGTGTGCTGGGATTAAAGGCGTGCAGTACCACACCCAGCTCTAGATCTTCTTTAATTCCCTTTCACAAGTTGGAAACTTATCTGGAGGGAGGTATAGGGGATCTCACCTTAAGGTCACCACTCCCTTTATTTCATTACATATCAGGCATTTCTTTAATCTGTTTATCTTCTTGAACACAAGATTTAGCTCTATTCTACTTCTTGGTGCCCCTTTTCTCCTCAAATTGTACCTTTCTATTTTTTCTTGCTCATCCTGCTCCTTTTCAGTACAGATCTGCATAAGACTGAACACTAACAACCACATGACACAGTCTTCACTAGGCTGTTTTGAGGTTTATTCTGCCAATGTAATTATTCTTAAACTCTTGACTTTAGCCTCAGGCAGACTTTTCAGGTAAGGACAAAAGGCAGACACATTCTTCATGAAAATATCACAGAATAGTCTCGAGGCCACACACTAACATTTTTCTCCTTTGAAACCTCTTGAGCCAGGCTCCCCCAGTGCAAATAACCTCAGCACCACCATGTTCCTACAAAGATAGCCCAGTAAACACCACTTATAGTTCAACTGTTCTTTTAATCCAAAGTCCCAAAGTCTATAATCTTCCAAAGAAAAGCATGGTCAGGCCTCTCAGAGCAATACCCCACTTCTGGTACCAACTTCTGTTTTAGTTAGGGTTTTATTACTGTGAAGAGACACCAAGACCATGGCAAATCTTATAAAAGAAAACATTTCATTGGAGCTGGCTTAGTCCATTGTCCATTATTGTCATGGCGGCATGCAGGCAGGCATGATGCTGGAGAAGCAGCTGAGAGGTCCACATTTTGATCCACAAGCAGCAGAAGGAGACCGTGTGCCACACAAGGCCTAGTTTGAGCGTATGAGACCTCAAAGCCCGCCTCCATAGTGATTCACTTCCTCCAGCAAGGCCACACCTACTCCAACAAGGCTACACCTTGTAATAATGCCACTCCCTATGGGTTAAGCATTCAAATGCATGAGTGTTGGTTTTAGAACAAACTCTCAATTGCTTTGATTTTACCAATGAATACTCAAGAGCCAGATGCTGAGGTGAAAGCCTGCTCACTCAGAGAGCCAGAAAAAGCACCCAGCTGACCTTCCTACCCCACCAATGTCATAGAAGGAAAAAGTCTTTCTCCTTCTCCATGCTGTCTTAAATACCCTTCAAACTCAATGTCCCTCCGTTCTACTTCCTGCACATCTATGTATCCATCCTCCAGGCTTCTTCTCTCTCTGTTGTTTTCTTATGTTTACTCCCTGTCAACTGGTTGCTTGCTCTGGCTCTTGACCTAAGGTTGACTTTATTTAAAAGCTTGTTTACAGAAAGCTCTTGGATTGAAGATGTGTGCTATTGCTGAGCTACACCACAACAGCCTGTTTACAATAATCAGAGAGCTCTTGGATTAAAGACTGAGCCACACCACAGTCACAGGTCTTTCCGGTATACAATCTCAGGGCTCAAAGTGATCAAATATGCTGCAGCCCTTGAGTCTATGGGGGCTGTTCCTACTCACACCACCAGAGATGGATTCCGTTTCGCAGCTTTCTGATATTCTTCTGGGTATACAGTAACTGAGACAGTAGCTGCTGTTGGCAGTGAACTCTGCATCCTTCATGGTTCCTTGCCTCCCCCTACCTGATTTATTACTCCAATCACAACAATGGTGCATTCACTTCATGTATCCTTAACATTCCAGGATACATTTGTTTCGATATCATTAAAATTTGTTAATACACATTGTTTTGGATATTTGTGTATTTTATAAAATGGATGAGCTGCAGAAGTTTTTTAAAAAGTCACTAACAATAGGATTTTTCAATGTTTCATTAATATACAATCTACTAATGTTTTTTATTTAGTTTGTGCAGCAGATATTGCTAAACGCCTAAACTACAATGGCTGCATATTTATATGAATCCTCAACTGTTTTCTAATTATGGAATTCAGGGTGTGGGACCAAAGGCCAGTGCATTATACAGACAGTGTTTCTCAAGGAGGAATTTTCACAGCTAAAGATATTTGACTCGAGTCTAATTTGCTTCACTGATAGGTCAGTTAGCACTTGGAAATCAGTTAGTCAATCAGACATCTCCTCAAACTTTTTTTTTTTCATGTATTTATTTCTTCAAGTTACATCTCAATCATGATCCCCTCCCACCTCCCCCTCCCAGTCAAACTTCTCAAGAGTGATTCAAATCACTTCATGGCTCCCAATACTCCCTGGCTGCACTTGCTATCTGCAGAAAAGGGAACCGGTTTATAGCCAGTGAGTCCTGTTGACACACCTGCTGCCCTAGGTGTGAGAGAAAACAGGCTGGGGCTGTGCTCAGGACCTATGTGGAGGAAATCCTCCTGCCAAAGGGAGTGTGTTGGAGGTCAAGACTGGGTGCTTCCTGCCTAGGGGTGCCCCTTCTCTGTACCCCACTGAGAGAACCATGGTTCTCAGCTCATTGCCCGCTGCATCCAGTCATTTGCACGCATCCAGTCATTTCCAGCATCCCACCCCTTTGCCATGCCTTCTGCTGGAAAGCAGACCTGGAAGCCTGTGCAGGCTCCTGGGGAACAGGTGACTGGTAATGCTGTCTCTTGTCTCCTCCCCTTCAGGTAGGCAGTGTCTGTGATGTGGAACAGGACTGGATGTGCACAGCCAGGAGGCTCTTTGATTACTACGGGATCTGTTTGAAGAGAAAAAAAGAAGCAAAGAGCTGGGTTCCACGAGGAAAACTAGAAAACATTTCAGTCTTAGGAGAGGTGCCTAAATGATGACAATTTATCACCTAATATTGATTGATGTATACATGACAGCAAAAAGAAATTAATGGTTAAGCAATTTATAAAGTACAGGATGTGAAATATTGAAGAATTTTGTTCTGAAAATCAGACAATGAAAGACATCTTGGGTGAGGTCTCAGGTTTGGGGGTAGTGTGACTGACATGTGAAAACCTATCCACATTTAATGTGCACAGTTCTGATTTAGGGATCTGCAGCTATGAAACCAATGTGGTAAAGTATTTCAAATGTTTGGGGAATTATTCAAGCAGTCAACATGTATGGAAATCCAATGCAGTCTTTGAGAAGAGGAAAAAAATTAAGTTTTCACAGCTTTACTAAAGTCTGGCTGATGTCCAAAAGCTGCACATATTTCAGGGTTACACTTGAGAGGTGTGTCATGTATGCACACCCCAAATCCAGCCACATCGGGGGCTGTGTCTGCTGCTTCACTCTAAGAGCCCCCTCCTGCCTCTTCACAGCCCTTACCCAGGGTTCTGCTGTTCAGCTTGCTGGTGCCATGACGAGGATGCATGTTCTAGTGTGACGTGTAAGTAGCTAGTAAAACATGCTCTCTCTGTTGTCGGCTTTCTTTCCATCTATATAATTACTTCAAGGTTCATTCATATTGTAGTGGACATTACTAGTTCATTCCTTTGTGTTCCTGGGTAGTGTTCCCATGAGCAGATGTCGTGGTTGTTTAACTCTTATTTGTTAATTCTCCATAGGAGGAAGACATGGCTTGCCTTACACTGATTTTTCTTCCATCTTTACCTAGTGGGTGAATTTTTCTATAGGATCCGTGTTCCTTATGATTGAAAGACACGCTGTTTATGGCATTTGTTGTGTGTGTGCATGCACACATGTGACAGTGCATGTACACTTGTGTGTATGTGCATGGGGTTGTGTGTGTATATGTATGTGGGGGTGTGTTGTGTGTATATCTAAGTGTGTGCAATGCTTGGGTTCATATGTGTGTATGTATGTGAATCCTCATATGGTCGCCAGACCTTGGGTGGCAGCATCAATCTGAAGATGCTACCCACCCACCCCCCCCCCTTTTTTTTTTTGAGACAAAGTCTCTTACTAGCCTACAACTCTCTGATGTGGCCAGTGAGGCCCAGAGCTCTGCTTATCTCCCTCTTCCCCATCCAGCCATATGGAGTCAGTGGGAATTGCTGTTTTCTGGGTTCTGAGGCAGAGAAGCCACCCCATTTTCACTGTAGGGACTACATTCTATAAGCACCTTATTGAAGAACAGGACTTGTGTCAGCAGATTCTGCCCACTGACGTTCTGAGCACACTGGAGAGGGGGGTAGTAAGCTGTGGTATTCAGTAGTATGACAGTTAATCTTCTCTGCCAGATGATACCGGGGCGTACTTGGGAGATTGGTGTGTGGGTGTGTTTCCAGAGACAGGAATTGGGGTGGAAAGCCCCTCTGTGAAGGCGTGCTGCGCTGTCCAATAGGCTAGAGCCCAGATAGAACCCAAGTGGGAAGTGTTCTCTTTTCATATCTTGGCCTCCATGTACACAGCCTCCTTTACTACAAGCTCCCTCTGTCTTGAGAGGCCCTGCCTCATCCCAAGTCTATAGCAAAGAGGCAAGTGGCCATGGACTAATCCCTGAGCCCAAATAAACCCTTGTTTGTTTAAGTTATTTTGAGTTGATGCTCTTGGTGTGGGCCTCTTCCCCTGCAGCCCCTCACGATGTATGTGGTCTAACCTGGCCCTGTGGTCAGGTGACTGTTCTGAGCCTCACTGCCACATGTCACACCCTATCCCTTCACTGTTCTTGTCATAAACCACCAAATCGCCTCCCAACTCCCAACGTTCTTCAGAATATGAAGTCCTGTGTGACTCCTGCCGGCCTTTCTGGCAAGCCAGGTGAAGCTTTCAATCTCAGCTCCTGCCCAGGAGAGACTTGAGCAGCTGTGCCCACTCACAGAGAGAAGCTACTAGCTTTCATGGCCACTTGCTGCAAGCCCCACCCCTCCATACAGCCCCTCTCCCTTCATGGGCCCCACACTTACAGCTGGACTGCAGCTTACTGCTTGGGTCCCACAGTGCTGCTGCAGATTAGGGTGATTTGGCCTCTGGCTGCCATCCATATGCTTGCCTTCTCCTATGCCTTTGGGACTTGTCAATATGATGACATGCCTTTCATATTTGCGTCAAATTGTTGATAACAATGCTCCAAACAGCCCAGGTTAAGACTTACACACTCCATTTCCTACTGACTACTATTGTAATACATTAGTCAGTGACAAGATCATTTGCCAATTCTGTCATTGTCCCCTACCATAGTCGGTCTCACTTGGTGTGGATGAGAGTGACTCCTGTCATCTTTGTGGCCCTATGTCAAGGCCGAGGGTCAAAAGATGGCATTATAACGGGGTACAGTTACAAGGTAGAAAAAAATTAACAGGTGTGTGTGTGGAGGAACAGGAGAGACCAACAGAGGTAATATAATTGGAATATATTATATACTTTATGAAAAAGTCAGAATGAAACTATTATTGTGTATGATCAGGTGATGCTAATAAAATGTTTAAATGAGATTAAATTAAATTAATATTGGTTAGATAGGAGTATTTTATTGAAGGTGCTGCTGGGCTGGAGACATGAGCCATGGGTTAAGAGCATGTGCTACTGCTCTTGCGGAGGATCTGGGTTCAGTTCTTAGCACCCACATAGTGGCTAACAACTGTCTGTTACTCCAGTTCCTGATCCAATGCCTTCTCCTGGCCTCCAAGGGTACTGCACACATGTGCTGTTCAGACATATATATATAACAAAACAATTATACATAGAAAGTAAACTAAGTAAATCTAAAATGAAATGTTGAAGTATTGTCTATTTCTCAAGATATCTATAGTCTGGGACAAAGACCTGCCATGGCTGGGTGGTGCCAGGGAATCGTGCCTTGAGCCTTTGTGGCTCTGGAAAGCTCACTGACTACCTTTCTCTAACCTTTCCTTCTCTGTTTTTTCAAAGGTCACAAAGATGTTTGGGAGATCATGTTTCCAACTGTTTCCTGGATCCTGAGGCCTTGTTTAGGGGCTCACAGGCTGTGTGCTTACTTCCCTCATGGAAGTCTTGTAACACTGAATCTGAGCTGACCTTACATTTCAGTCAGAACATCCTTATGGGGGCGGGAGAGAGATGAATGGCTGAAGAAAGTAAGAGAAAGGCGTGGGGAAGAAAGAGGAAGGAAGGTGGGTATTGTGCTGACCACAGCACAGGCTCACTAGGTCCCCAGAACTTAGTGATGATGGGGCAGAATGTGGATGGTTACAGAGCTCAATGCCTTGTGTCAGGGTTCTCCCCCTCTCTCTTTTGTTATTGTCTTGTGTATTTCTCCCTTTTAATGGTCCAGTGGTCAGCCCCACTCCTGGCTGTGTGCTCAGCCCCAATGGCTGTCTCTATTTCTTTCTGTTTATCTCACAAAATGCCAATGGATACACACACCTCACATGTCTACATTGAAGTCCTTAGTGATGGCCTGCAATTTTCAGAAGCTTCAGACTGAAGCTCCAGCCAGCCAGCCTTTTATCTCAGAGCATCTTGTTACTGGGTGCAGGGGTCCTTGCAAGGAGGGAGGGCTAGAGTCAGGTGTCCAGCATTCAGTACAGAGGAGCTCATATCCAGGCCCTCCTCACAAGATGGAGCCTGGGTTTCCATTCACAGAGAGAAGCACTCATCAAAAACCACATTCTTCTCCCGGTTATGGCTTGGTCTCAGGCCAAGAACGTTTACTTCTGAACATGGCTACCCAAGCAATCTGGCATCCTGCACAGATGTGCCCCACAGAAAGCTATGAGAACCACATGAAGGATGGCAGTGGCCCCCAGACAAGAACTGAGTTCACTGCAACAAAATCTGAAATACCCTAAGGATTCTGCATCAGGAGACCTTTCTGCAGTGTGACTATTGCTCTAGTTAGGTCAGCGAGGAAGCTTTGCAACAATAACGTTCTGCTGTTCTCAAGTTGGGGAAATGAAGTCACAGAAAAAGCATTGCCTCTCCCCAGATGCAACCCATGAGCATCAATCTCCAGAGTCACCATGGAAACACATGTCTAGATGTGTCTGTGAGGGCATTTCTAGAGAGGTTTAACTGAGGACAGAAGACCTCTGAGTGTGTGCCACATAACAACAGGACAAATGACTGACACACAGTCAGAAAAGCCTGTGCTGGAGTTGCCAACAAGAGATCACGATAAAAAGGCACAACATGTGTGTACTTTCACATGCTCCTTAGCACCTGAACACTTGTTGTGACCAATGATAGAAGCAGAAGACACCCATGTTTTGCATGAGGGGAACTGAAGACTAGAGCAAAAATATACAAAGGGCTGTGTGATGGAATGCAGGGTGGGCCTAGAAGCTGACCTTATGGTGGGACAATTCTCTGGCCCTTCTCTGAGCTGCCTTGCCTCCACTTACACTTTTAACTTTCTTCAGAAGTTAGCACCACTCACTCACAGCTTTTTGGTTAATTTCTTTCCACCCATCTATGTTTGCCCAGAGTGTCTCAATGGGAATAAATGAACATAGTGTTTTAATAATGTTTTCCCTATGTTTAAAAATGAAATTCCCAATAACCTTATCAATTTAATGTGGGAAGATGAGCAAATGGAAAATGATTATTATCTGCTCGTAAATATAACATGTCTATAATCTTGGCATTTTTGAGGCCAAAGCAAAACTATCATGGGTTCTAGCCTAAGATATAAAGTGAATTCCAGGGTAGTATGGGCTAAAATGAGTCATTGTCTTAAAAAAAAAAAAAGTTACTGTATTCTGTTTTTTTTTTAAGTTGAAATAATAGCCCTGCAACCACTATTTTTTAGGTCTGAGTTCTTTCACGTCTAAGAGTAAGGCCTGTCCAGTACCCCCTGAGTGATCTGTCTCTACTCTTCACCCTTGGATGGAATGACTCTGAGGCAAGTGCCACCAGATTATCAGAAAGTTCCAGCAGGACTGAACCCTGTTGCCCTGCCACACACCTGTTCACAGGTGGGGCCTGCTGGCTGCCCTACACTCCTGCTTCCAGACTCCACTCTGGAACACCTGCTTTATAAGTGTCTTTTGCCTAAACTCTGGAGTCAGCTTCTGATCTCATGTTGACTCTACCTAAGGGAGATAACTCACCTCATAACAGACAGAAAACAGAGAGAGAGAGAAAACAGTATGGAAAAAGTCCAGACAAAAATACTCTTTGGGGTGTGTCCTTTAACTAATCCCACCTCAAAGGTCTACTATCTACCTACAGGGTCACCATCTAAGGTACAATCTTTGACCCTATAAGGCTTTCTGGACATTCAGTTCCAAAATGTTGTAGAAACTCTGTTGGACCCTGGTCCTGTTCTGCTACTACCAACCTTTGCTCACCGGCTTCTTTCTGCTTCAGGGAGAGAGCTGGCCATCAATGGCCAGCCCTTTTTTCAGCAGGACTCTTGGAGCTCTCTAGCATCAGGGGCCTCTTCCCTTTCTGGGCTCCATGCACTGTCCTTAAATAGGAGGAACTCTGTTTCAGCTTAATTTGGGCTCCGCCCACTTAGCAGCTGAAAACAATGTCAGGCCAGATACTTTGTTTCTTCAAGTCTATTGAGTCTTTCCTGTTTTCCTGACTTCAAACTTGTTTTTCAGTCTATTAAGTCTTTCCTGTTTTTCCTGACTTCAACCTTGTTTTTCAGTCTATTAAGTCTTTCCTGTTTTTGCTGACTTCATGCTGATAATGCTCTTCAGGCCCCGAATTAAGAGACAGTATCAGAAACTCCTATATATTTTCTAAATCTAATTTATCTAACCCCTACAACCAACCTCCTTGTTGCCCTGTCAGTATTGGGGCTGACACTCAGAGTTGCTTCAACAGGGCTGCTCAGCTCAGCTGCTTGTCCTACTTCACAGTTCCAGATGCTGGGGACTGAGATGCAGCTGTGATAGAAATGGGTTCCCTCTGAAAGCTCTCGGAGACATTGGTTTGGCTCCTAGGGCCTCGTTTGCTCATTGGCAGGTAGCCACCTCATTGCTGCCTCTGCTCTGTCACACCATGTCCTGTGTGGTTCTGCCTGTGTTCTTCCTTCTGCAAGAACCTCAGCCACTGGGTCCGGGCCCATCACAGGACTCCATCTAATCTGGATTAAGCCTGTGAAGAAGGTCTCAGACACAGCCCAGGAGACTGGGAGACTCAGTAGGTAAAGGCTCTTGCTGCCCAGAGTGATGCTCTCAGCTCACTCTTTGGAGCCCACATGGCAGAAGAACAGAACTGAACCCTGAAAATTGTGTTCTGACCTCCACCTGCACAATATTCATATGTCCACCCTTTCCCCTGATACACAAAGTAAATAAATGAAGTCACCAAAAGCATTTTTAAAAAGGCCATGCTAAATGTATCTTAAGGTCACACACGCTGGAAGTTTGTGCTTGAAAATTTCACTGTGGATATGGGGTTCGGGGGGTAGCTGTGCTGCATACTCTATCTACATCTTGGTCATTTTTCTTACTACTGTGATTAAGCAGCTTAAGGTAGGAAGGGTTTGCTTTGGCTCATGGTTTGAAGGTAGGCAGTCTGTGGTGGCAGGTGTCCACATCTGCTCATATCTTAGAGAAATGAGAGGCAGACATGGGGCCAGCTTACATTAAGATTGCTCTCATTTTCCAGTCTATTCACTCTAGGACTCCAGCCTATGGATGGCACATTGGACATCACAGCAGGTCCTCCCGGCTCTGTTAGGCCCTCTGGAACCCCCCACCCCTGTCTCTCTCTCTCTCTCTCTCTCTCTCTCTCTCTCTCTCTCACACACACACACACACACACACACACACACACACACACACACACAC
>CAJQZJ010033015.1:5813168-5845035 GCA_907164525.1 Lophiomys imhausi | reverse complement strand
CACACACACACACACACACACACACACACACACACACACACACACACACACGAGCTTTGCTAATGCCGTAGATGTTTCTTAAGCCAATCAAGTGGACAGTTGCGTACACATAAGAGTTTACCAAAGAACAGCTTCCCCTGAGGAGTGCACTCCTGCAGTTCAGACCCTAGAGGCGATTTCTCCTTTTCTCTTGGCTTTTCAGTTCTCTTTGTCACCGCAGAACAAGTTACCATATTCCCAACACATTTTATTGCTTATTAGACATTGAGGGGGGTAAAGGCATATATCAACTCAATGAATAAATTATATTTTCAACCTTAAGTATTTAATTTTCCAATTCAATCTAAGATGCTCATTTGACATTTATAAAATATTATTAAATCTTTGGTGAAAGTAACAATTACCAATGACACCAATCTCCTCCAAGACAATTGCCCTGCTCAAGAGAAGTTTTTCAGGTGCAATTAAATAAAATACTAATGTGAGAATTTTCTGTCCAAGACCTCATATGGGTTTGTTAAGTTCAGGGTGCCTTCTGTTCAGTTTAATTTGTATTTTCTACAAGGAAATGGGTGTGAAGCAGATGTTATCTCATTTGTCTCCGGGGGACACTGTGTTCAGCTACAGTAGTCCCAAGTAGAGTTGGAAACAGGAAGCACAGACCAGACCATTTGCCTGCGGAGAATCCTCTTGCTGAGGTGCTTTTCTTTCTGGTTCTTTATTTTGTAAGATTTTAATTTCTTTTTCCTGTGCCCTGTTTCTGATACAGCAGCCAATAGGAATGAGAGCACACTGCCCTGTGAGGGAGTCAAATGGGGTGTTTAGAGTGCTGCAGACCAGAACCTGGGCAGGTGTATCCACAGCTAGAGAGAAGATGCCTAGCTCAAGTTGCTAATAGCAACAGGGAAAGATATCTGGGCTTCAGCAACAGGAAGTCGCATCCATGCCAGACTGCTATCAGCAGCAGAGGCAGACAGGGGGTCAGGTCCCCATCTCTGTCCAGCGTCAAAGGCATGTTTGTCCCCTTGTTGTGAGGCACCAACCAGAGAAGAGCACTCAGACACAGGTTCAAACCAATAGAGAATCCTTATCAGCAGGCTGCTGATGATTCTGGGTGTTTGGGACCCAAGTGCACTCCTGAACCCTTCTCATGGTGGGCTTTTAAGCACAGAAACTACACCCTGAGCTGGCATACCTCAGTTGGCAAGAACAGTTAGCCAAACGCAGAACTACAGAAGCCAAAAAACAAGGTTAGTGTGTTTAATGACTTTCCCAGAACTGTGGACTTTGGTGGATGAGCTTTGTTCTCATTTTGTCAGGTGTTGCTGCCTACGTGCTGGATTCCAAAACCTGAATAACATTTACATCATGGTGTCAGTTGTTCTAAGATCTGGGGCCCTGCCAAGGTCTGGGGGCCTCACCGAATTCTTAACCGGGGGAATAATAGCTATCCTTCAGTGGGCAGCAAGTACAACTCTACTTTCTACTCATAAGAGAGTCTCCACCCAGTGTATTCTTAAAAGGAAAAGATTCAATAGAATGAATATGTATTAGGTCTCATACACACACACACACACACACACACACACACACACACACACGGGGGGGGGGGTTCCCCAATGGATGGATTGGCTTGTTGATGTGCCTGTGTAATCCAGCACTCACCATTTGCATGCTGAGTCATTATTCAGTCAATGAAGCTGGATGCTCCAGTGGTTCTGCCCTGGGCCTGAAGGCTTGGGGGACCTTTGGACAGCCCCTAGTCTTTATTCAATCTGGGGCCCAAGGAAACTGTGATCTTGGTCAGAGCAGCAATGGCTACAACAGACACATTCACCAGTGACAGGTGAAGGCAGGGCTGCTTTGTCCTTGGACCTCTTTATATCCGACCTTGCAGAAGACACTGTCCACCCCAGCAAGGGTCTGGAAAAGCCTTCACAGACCTGTGTAGGTGCCTCTCTTAGTTCATTCCAAATCTAACCAAGTTGACAATCAAGATCAACCATCGCATTAGCTGACTCCCAATCTTATCAAGTAATTGGAAATCCCTTGTCGAAGAGGCATGATGGTTTTTAAATTTTCTTTATAGCTGGCCCATGTTGGTTTC
Organism: Lophiomys imhausi; assembly: GCA_907164525.1. NCBI lineage: Eukaryota > Metazoa > Chordata > Mammalia > Rodentia > Muridae > Lophiomys > Lophiomys imhausi. The sequence continues at coordinate 5,842,928 of CAJQZJ010033015.1, read as the reverse complement.
TGTGACTTCATAGGATGGGGACTTGGCTCCTCTCCTTCATACACTTATGATAAGCTTGTCAGCCTCCTACATGACACTTGTGTCTAGAATGCTCTAGAAGAGCATTCCATAGCTCTTCTTCCTCAAGGTGGACAGTTGAAGATAAATGCTCTATTTTGTGTTTCTGTTGTCGTGATAAAGCTACATAACCTAAGACAGCTTGGGAATGAAGGCTTTCTTTGGTTTACATGTCCTGATCACAGTCTATCCTGAAGGGAAATCAGGGCAGGAACTCATGGCAGGAAACTATAGACAAGAATTGATGCAGAGACCATGGAGGAGTTCTACTTGCTGGTTTGTTTCCAGGCTCACATTCAATCACCTTTCTTATAGTTCCCAGGAAAGCATGTCCAAGGATGGCACCATCTGCAGTAGCCTGGGCCCTCCCACATCAATTATTAAACAAGAAAATACCCATAGGCTTGCCTACAGGCCTGAGGTTCCCTCTTCCCAGATGACCCAAGCTTATGTGAAGCTGACAAAAAAACTATCCAGTGATCCACCTCAGTGTTAGGAGGAGAGTAATAAGCAAGTGTTATTCCTCACAGCTACCCAAAATTGAGGAATCTATCGCAAAGTAGAAAGATGCGGGGTTGTTTTTCTTTGCATCCTCAGGCTAACTGGCCAGTTTCCCCATTACCTATTGTGCCTGGGTGCAAGTCCCTCAACTCTAACTAAAGCTCCACAGCTTCCCTTCCTTCCCCGTGTCCTGTCAGCCAGTCGATCATATGACATTCACTCACATTCATCAGAGCGGTGAGGTTCCTCCACAGACACCCTATCTCCATTGCCTGCAGTTCTTGCCATGGGTGATGGGAAAAGGCCTCCTTGCTATATTCCTGGGAAGGAGGGTGGTGGCAAGAGCACTGTGTGCATTTCAGAGCTGGAATTTACTAAGAGCTAAGGGGACACAGGAGTGAGTAGAGGCCTGGCTGAGCCCTGAGCTACTGTCTTCTTCACTTCCCACACTGGAACTCACTCTTATACTTTACCAGCTGCGGGTGCTCCCCAAGGCACTTGGAATCCAGAATGAAGAGTAGACCTGCTTTCCTAGATCTACTTGCAAACTTCTCTGTCACTCATAGACTGTTTCTTCCTTAGAATATTTTCCAGACCTGCCTGTGGCATGGGCACAGACACATGTGTGCATGTGACTGTGGGTGTATGTTTGGGATAGTGCCCATGTGCAGGTCAGAGGAGATCCTCCAGCATGGATCCTCATGTTCCCCCTTGTTTGTCTGCCAAGTGTGGCAGGCTGGCTGCCCCGTGAGCTTCTGGAGAGGCTATCTCCACTTCTTATCTCTATGAAGGAACATAGGCACTGCAGGAATCTACTATCCATCTTCCTTTTATGTGGGGATTTAAACTCAGGTCCTAATGGTTTTGCAGCAAGGCCTTTGAAACAGTGAGCCATCCTCCCAGCCTAGCTGGCTTATTTTTCCTCCTCCTCCTCCTCCTCCTCCTCCTCCTCCTCCTCCTCCTCCTCCTCCTCCTCCTCTTCTTCTTCTTCTTCTTCTTCTTCTTCTTCTTCTGAGAAGTTCATCAGGGCAGTAGCCTGAAGAACACATGACAAAAATGACACTCTTGTGCTATGATGGTTCCCAGATCTCTCTCCTGACCTCACTGCTTCACTGTTGAGCAATGTTGTCTCTGTGTGTCCATTTTCTTACAATGACTTTTCATAAGAAGACTGGCCAGCAAGTTGTTTCACATACAACGATGTCTTTAAGGACTGGGTTTGTGGAGGTCAAGTTTCCCAAACTATCCTTGAGAATAAGTGTCCATCCAGCACTGGCTCATGAAGTTTCCAAAATCCAAAGCTCTGGTGAACATGATATGTGTCGACCTTCACTGTGGATGCCCATTAAAATGCTTTCAGTTTCTCAGCTCCCAGGGTAACCTGTTACACATTCTGGGAGAGTACTGTCTGCTCAATGGTATCTTCTCCAGAGAGCCTTTAAATGCTAATTAATTAGATAATGCACCCTTGCCATACCTTGAGGTCCAATTCATTGGATCTGGCATATGGTGCTAGAGGAATACCTCCCCAGACACAGCTCACGACTGCAGAAAGCCACTAGTAAGAGAAGCCCTCCTCTGCGGCCTTAAATAGACCAGCTGAGGAACAGAAGCAGGATGTTTGCAAACCACTCCCTACCCACATCCCATGGTTCCCATCCAGGAGTGGCTTCACAGAGGGAGAAAGAGTCTCTTAAATTTTGGTCATCGTATCTGTATGAGGAGCCATACTGATAACCATGCAAAAGCTTTGTGTTGACCAACCTGACTTTCCACACAGGCAAGACATACAGGCTGAGTAGGCTGAAGGTTTGTTTGGGAGCTGAGGAGCCAGCACAACATGAGGCAGCAGGCATAGAGTTTGCCTGGGCAAGGCATCATGGGAGTTCTACTTTTATCCCCATGAGTCTTAGAAGAGGAGATGTGTAGAAGAGGCTGTTAGTGTGTCTCAGCTCTCTCTTTAGGAGCAAGTCCCTAGGAGTGCAGGCAGGGTATTGAAGGTTCACAGTTGAGGCCCTCTCTGGGACTCTCCTGGGCTGACTGGAGTTTCTGGATGTGTACTCACATTAGTGGCCTGCTGTGTCACCAGGCTTCCCCATCTCCATGATTTTTTGGAGCAGTGTTTTGTTCCACCATGGCTTAGTACCTAGAGTGTAGCTCTGCAGAGCCTCCTGGTCCGTGTTGTGAATGTGGCTTGTCCCTGCCCCTTCATGACTTCCTTCCTTGCTGCATAGATGCTGCCATTCCCTAGACAGACCAGGCCATGGATGGAGGAAGAGGTGAGGACCGAGTCTGAGGAGGCATCTTAGGTGTGCACCGTCAAGCAGAGAATTCTCAAGGTCCTCAGAAAGGCAAAGTTGTGAGACTTTAATAGGGACACATGGCCTATCTAAGGATTCTAGCTACTCCAGTACATTGTTCCAGATATCCTCACCCCAATTCTCAGGGCTCCACTGTTTTACTACTGTCTCCTGCATACGGCATGGTAGAGCTGCCTTCGAGGCTTCAGCATCCTAACTTCATCCTCAGCTTTTCTTCCTGGTCCCTAGCTGAGAGGAAGTTCACCTCAGAATTTGGGCAAGGAGCAGAATTGTCAGCTCAGGTTACTCAACAAAATACCATCGATAGCTACCTTCCATGAGAATGCATTTCTCAGTACGGAGGCTGGAAGTCCAGCCAAAGTGCTGACTAGCTTCCTGAGGAAGGCTTTCCCATTGGCTTGCAGATCACAGCCTCCTTACAGTGTCCTCCTGAAAAAACAGAGAGTGAGTCTGGAATACCCCTTTCCTTTTGGGGTGGGGGCCTACTTATCTCATCAGTTCCTTATGATCAGACAGGGTCTAACCGTCTGGACCACAATGCTTCCTAAGGACCCTGATACCAGTTCCATCACACAGACAGGCTCAGACCTCTTCTGTGGATTTGGAGGATAATACCTTCAGTGCATAGCAGAAGCCTTCAGTTGTCTACTCTTATGGATTTTCTTTCCCTCTCTCTGATGCATGAGCCTCAGTCTTGACACTGTGGATATGTGGGTCCCTCCTGGAAGGAGTGCCTATGTATCTGTGGCTTGTATTCATCAGCTGCCAGCACAGCATCCTGACTTCAGCTCTCAAAGCTCAAATATCTCTAGATACCATCAAATATACACTTGGAGGCAAAATAGACCATCCCTCTAACACATCCACAGCCTCAGCAAGGAACAACAGATTACATTGTCCTGAAATCCCTACTGTCCTGTGGTCCACATGCCCTACAATCGCTGCAATGCCTAAGCTACAACACCAGATATGGTGGGTCTCACTACATAGTCTGGGGTGACCTCAAAGTGCCAGAACTTTTGCCACAGCCTCCAGTGAAGCCCAGTGAAGATTCACATCAAATGGACTTGGAAAAGTTGTTGTGATGCAGAGTTTAGTAGGATGACAATATGGAAAGAATGCCCTGTTTTCAAAGTAGTATCAGACCGGAGATGTAATAGGCCATGGAGAGCACTAAAAACGCATGGCATATTTGCTTCAACACAGCCCTTGTGTCCTCACAGGCACAGTGTTTCTGTGCTCTGCAAAGCTGTGTGGCAGTTTCTGGAATCTTCTCAGTAAAATATGAGTTTGCACTAGTTAGCATGGGAATTCTTTGCCATACCTATCACATGTATGACGGTCATGTGTGTGTTCAACTCCAAGGCAACAGAGGTTCCTCCCGTGGGGCTGCAGTTGTCAGAGGCTCTGCCCTCTCATCCTTGCCCACAGGTGTGAGTTCTTTCCCCACAGGCAGATGGATGCAGCTATTTTGGAAAAAATGAAGAGTATCAAGACTTCTCTTGGGCTTTGCTGTGTGGAGGTCTGGCTTGATTTGCTTTGCAGAAGAATTCCACAGTAAGTGCTCTGTGTGCGTGTGTGTGTGTAGGATGTGCCCAGCCAGACAGGCCTACTGCTCCTGGACAGGGTGTCTGCCCATCACTCACCCTGCTTCTGTAATGGGAATGTGAGAACGGTTAGCGCTGGATCTATCCCTATCCCAGATGATCTTTCCTTGTGGGGCTCCTCTAATCCTTCCTCCTTCCCCCCACCCAGGCCTTCCCTATTCTGGGGGAAGGTCAGTGGGCTTGTCCTGGCAAGCCTGGGTTGAAGATGATGGGAGTTTGTTTGCGTGGACTCTTCCATCCTTATTGAAGGTACTCTATGTTGGAGGAGGAAAACAGGGGGTTGACTGGAGCAGTTTACACTTAGCAAGGCCTGCCTTTGAACAGCTTTGGTGCCCGGAGCTGCCTTTGAACATAGTCACAGCATTTACTTTGTGTGCCCCGGTGATGCCAGGATGTAATGCCCGCAGCACAGAACACGTGACCTTCCTTCCTTCCTCCTTTATCTGTGCCTTAGACAGGATCTGGAAATTTAGACAGTGAACCAGGAGATGGAAGAGGGCATGAAAGTGAAGCAGTCATTGTTCTGGAAGTTAGTTTTACACCGTGGTGACATAGGGATGTCAGCAAAGCTGCAACAGTATCCCTGAGAAAGGAGGAAGATTCATACCAAGAACAAGAGGGCTTGGGGTGCTGCTGGCCCTTACTTTGGTACCTTGCTGAATTTACCCCCAGTTTTGAGGCACATAAATAATAAGATGCCTGGCACTCTGGTTGGCTGTCTGTGTGGCATTTGCAGAGGCAATAATAGAAAGAGGGTTGCCCCTAACAAGATGCCAGCCTTCAGCTTGAATTCTGTGGCCCTGCTTTGCAAGCCCAAACGTCATTTGAGCCTGACTCAAATGGACATGGCAAGCCCCACTTCTGTTCAGTACCCAGCCTGGGAGTGATACAGGCTCCTGGATCAGGCAAAGAAACAAAGCCAGCTACCCTCTGCCTCCGCCTTTACATTCAGAAGGGACTAGGAATCCGAAGTCCTTTCTGGGCTTATATTGCCACTAGTGGCCTCAGCTCTTTGTCCTCTAGGTTAGGTAGGGTGTGTAGAGGAGATATGAGCCCTGCTCCCCAAGGTAGCAGGGCCATCACCCAGCGAGTCCCGGGGGTTAGAGAGGCCACAGCAGGAACAGAGAGGGACACAATGAACCCAGTTGTCCTAGGAGGTCACAAAGCTGGTTGGGCAAGGCTGGATGGCATAGACACCCTGCCTGCCGCCCTGGGGGAGGCCAGGACTCTATCTGAGCCTTTCTCTTCCGCCTGCTCTACTTTGGGAAGGCTGGGACTGGTGACCCACATGCTTTGAATGGATTTTTCTATTTTTGCTACTGCCTCTGCTGTCACCAACACATTCTGGCATTTTCTACTCTTTTTACATTGCTTACAGCCTGGATGGAGATAAAAACATAATACCCTGGGCCAAGACAGTTAGAAACCAGGGCACCAGGGACTCAGTAGCAGTAGGGCAAACAACAACCTGCCTAAGTGGTGTAGAGCCTCTGCCAGCCAGTGGCATCTGTCATCTGTCACTGAAGGGGCTCATTGCTCTAAGATGGCATTTTGGAGATTTATTGAAATTACAGTCATTTTCAAAAACAACAACAAAATCAACCTGCCTCTTATCCGAAAACATCAGCTATGTAGGACAGACCCACCCACACACAGGAGGACTTTCCTGTCATTTATTTATTTTTATATTAAATGTGCAGTATTATAGAAAACAACAATCAGCTTCAAAATAAGTATATTGCAGGATGCCCCAATACAGTGAATTAGCATATGCAATTACTACACATATACTGGAAGCCCCAGTACAATTAATTGGCATATGCAATTACCACACTCATATACTTAGGATGCCCCAATACAATGAATTAGCATATGCCATTACCATTCTTATACTGGGAAGCCTCAACACAGTGAATTAGCATATGCAATTACCACACACATACTGGCATACTCCAATACAGTGAATTAGCACATGTAATTACATATATGTGGGATAGTGTTGTTCTGAGAACATTTAAAAATCTACTCTACAAGTTTCAAGTTCAAAGCACTATGGTCTTTCCTTCCTTCCTTCCTTCTTTCCTTCCTTCCTTCCTTCCTTCCTTCTTTCCTTCTTTCCTTCCTTCCTTCCTTCCTTCTTTCCTTCCTTCCTTCCTTCCTTCTTTCCCTTCCTTCCTTCCTTCCTTCCTTCCTCCCTCCCTCCCTCCCTCCCTCCCTTCCTTCCTTCCTTCCTTCTTTCCTCTCTTCCTTTCTTTGTACAAGGAATTGATCCCAGGGCCTTGCACATGCAAGACAAGCATCCATCCACCAAGCCGCTCTCCTGGTCCTCTTGTTTACTTTTTATTTTGAAGTGGGTGGGGTGGGCTCATGTCAGGGCACCCAGGTGCCCACAAGGAGGACAGAGTCATCCGGGTGTGTCCTGGGGTTGTTGTGGTGCAGAAATTATCTAAGCACCAAAGGATGAAGTACATAATTCAGGTCTAACTTAGATTTTTTAAAAATATACTTTCAGTATCTTACAGTGTCTGGTCAAAAGTACGTGACAATCATATGCTTGCGAGAGAGTAGATAGACACATGCATCTCTTTGCCCAGGCTGCAAAATCAGCCTTGTGTCTCCCTTCATCTTGCCTTCCCTTTCTTCCTCTTTTGTCTTATTTCAATGAACCACAACTCAGGTCAGACATTTGTAGACGGTCTTCTTCTCTCCTTTCATCTTTACTTTGCTTAGAACAGGCCATAAAGCCTTAATACAATCATAGATCTTAGGGACTTTGTAACACTAAACGTGGCAGTCGCCTAATGCATGTGTTTACAGTCCTGGTGGAAGAGGAAGGGCATGTGAAAAGGTCCCAGCAGCCCCCTTGGCAGGCCCAGTCCTGGGGTTTAATGAAGGAGTGAGGAGGCGCCAAAGAGCTCAAGGAAATAATCCAGACAAAACTTGGGTTTCCACTCCACAGCCTTGGTCACCCGCTTGTGGGCTGCGGGTGCTACACAAAGCATCCCAGGACGGGAGTTTGAATAGGAGACACTTAGTGCAGAATAACTCTGGAAGCAAAGGCCAGAGCAAGGAGAGCTCGGGGCGGCTCCTGTGTGGGCCAGCTCACTCTGTGCTTTTCCGCTGGCTCAAGGCGTTCTGTGGCTTGTGAACTCTTCCTCCCATCCCCTCCTCCGTCCTCACCGGGCCTTCTCCTCCATCAACACTGGAGTCTGATCTTGCAGTTTGGGTAAGAGGAGTTAGGACTTAGGTGAGCATAACTCCGCTCATAGCAGATACCCCTGTTAGTGCCTTGTCACCTCATGGTCTGCCCAAGTGATGGGTCTGCTTCACTCACTCTTTGTGAGGGGCAGCTGAGGCCCTTGGGCTGAGCTCACTGCATAATCAGGGCAAGCTCATAAACCGCATTCAAATTAAATATTTATCCTGATCTTTCATGGCCCTACTTACACAAGGGGCAGTTATTGTGATGCTAATTAGTTTTACCAGCACATAGTTCCTGGCAATAAAAGGTCTGTGCATAATTAGTTTGTATGAAAGAAACAATCCTAGTAAATATTAAATATTTAATAATGAATATTTAATAACTCAAAATAACTACTTATCACACTTGGCCAGAAAATCTGCGATCCTGGACTTTGAGAACACCAACTCCATAATATACAATTCGCAAAACCAACATCTGTCCACTGCATTATTTCACAGTGGGGCTCAGCATGTATGGATCCCTGGGTGGCCTCTCCCACTCCCAGCTTGGACACATGCAAAACAAATGAGGTATGGTGCTGCAGCTCCTGGAAGATAGCCCATGCAGGTATTGCAGCACAAACCTCCTTGTTTTCAGTTTCACTCCAGGCCCCTTGAGAGGGAGGGGAAATGTGCCCCGCTCGGAGCCTAAGGTCTTACAATTTTTAGTGCTTCTACATGTCTACCTGTTAAAAAAACTGTGCCTCTTTGCCATCGTCAGTGTATTGGTGAGTTATTTTGTTATGGTGAGTGAATATCTGCTAACAAACAACTTAAAAGGGGGTTGGTGAATTTACCTTGGTTCTGGGTTTTAAGTGGTAAGGTCCACTGTGGTGAAGGCAGGATGATGGGCTCTGTGTTAGGAGGAATAAGGGACAGTCAGTTGCTCCTACTTCAGTTGACCCAGAAGCAGAAAGAGGTGAACCACAGCAGCAATGTAAAGATATAACTTTTTAAAAGTTTTATTCATTCTGGGACCCTAACAAGCAGGATGGTGCCATTGGTCTGAACTTCTCTCCTTGGTTAATTTTCTCCATAAGATCCATCACAGATACGTTCAAATACCTTCTGTGTTTCTTCACCCAATAAAGTTGAACCAAAAATGTAGAAATCAGCCACCACACCATTAACAGCACTATACTTTTTAAACCCAAGTTCATGAATGGAAACCAACAGAATGTAACACAAAGAGGGACTCAAAAGCAATGACAATTGTATGTTCAAAAGCAGAGCAGAGTTGGAGACTTGGGAAGGCTTCACTGTTGTGAAGGGTTCTTGGGAAACTGGCTGAGGGAACATTGAGAAGAAGGACCAACATCCTCTGAACTGGTAGGGATGAGAAGTTCCTGGTATGGCAAAGAGTGGGTGCAGGTGGCACAACAGGGGTCTTTCCTGACCAGCCACATGTTACATGAAGGAAGGAAAGCCTGCGTTTCAGGAAGCTCACAGTGGCCAGTAACCCATGCAGGTTTGCATGGGAAGAGTGGATGTCCCAGGAGAAAGAAGAAAGAGAGGAAGGAAGAAGAAAGTCTCCATTTCAGAAGGTTGGAGCCATGCTGCTGAGAGAAGGCAAGCTAGACTCCAGGGAGTATGCAGAGTTGAGCATATTAACACCACAAAGCAGATTCCTGTTGAATAAGCCAGAGACTGGGTACAACTCAAGCCTCCAGACATGGGGCAGACAATGGGATGGCAAGACCAGCAAGTGAAAACCCTAGCTCACTTGCTCTGCATTCTCTCCTTATGAGCCATTTCCCCACATCACCTCCCACCTCCGGGAATCACATCACCAGAACTTGCGCTCAGCCTCTGGATGAAAAGCAAGAGAAGCTAAGGCTTTGTTTATCCAGTGGCATCTAACTTGACGCCTGGGACCTGACTGTGATCCTCATAGAGACCAGGTGGAGTCATTTCAGGGCAGACATGCTGTAGTTATGACCCGTGTGTCTCAGAATACTGCTACACCTGGGAAGCCAGATGCTGTAGATGTTACTAGTAGAGATAAGATGCAGGTACACTGAAGCAGGTGTGGCCTAATCCTTTCTGTCTGCATCCTTGTAAGAGGAAGGTGTGTGAAGCTGGACCCTGGGAGAAGCCGTGTAAACAGAGTAGAGTGATGAGGGTGAAAGCCAGGGGGCTTTTAGGGCCTCTAGGAATTCGGAAGAGGTTCAGAGAGTTATCCTACCGTCTGGTGGCAGTGTGTTCTGCTGACCCGTGTCTTCACACTCTGGACCCCAGCACTGTGATAGAATTGGTTTCATCTGCTTGAAGCTGCTTAACCTGATAATACTGGTCACCAAGCTCGGGAACAGAGTAAAACAAATGACATGCTCTGAGTCTCAAATTTCTCATCTCAAAAATATGAATAGTGACTGTCTTACTTGAAAGTGTTATCAATAGTGAAGCTAGGCCCCCCCTAAGGGAATGTGTTTCAGTTCATTATTTATATCTCAGCTGCAACCAGAGGGTCCTGCATTGGTTTCACCCTGACTCTCCCTACTTCTCTCATCTTTAGGCACCAAGCACTTCCCTGCTCACTTTCCTCCCTCAAAACACAACAGCAGCTCTTACATATCCCATCCGTATCTTGATTGATCTCTGCTCTGCTTCCTGCATAGATTTGAGGCAGCTTCTCATCAAAACACGGAAGCAAGTTTTATGAACGCCAAAGACCATGACAGTCGGAAGACACGCCAGTAAAGCATGCCATAATATATGGTTATGCAGCCATGCGTGCTGAAAAGGCAGTAAATTTTTGTGACTTCTAGATGAAGATGTATCTTTCTAATACTGGCTGACAGGTTATTCTGTTTATTTATTTCATCAATTTTGTCCTTTTGTTTTCCTGGTGCTTTCTCGGACTGACAGACCAATCAAGGTTTGATAAGAACTGTGAATGTTACACTCTCCTGTGTGGGACTTACGGCAGGGGTAGGAGAGCATTTGGGGATGCTCAGTTGTCTCTGTCTTTGGGCTCTATTTTGATTGACTGGCTGCAGGTCACGCCACAGTCTCCTGTCAGAATGCAGGGGGCATGCTCAGCTGTGTGGGGGTCTGTCTCCAGCACTCCCTCTGCAAAGCAGCCTGACAACTGAAGGTTTGTTGAGGAGGTAAAGGCGTGTCCCTTTGTAACCAACCCCTTCCCACCAGTTCCTTCAAGGCCAAGATCTGGTCCATATTTGCATGTCATCTCACCATCGTTTGCTTCATTGCTCAGTGGATGAATTCCATACCACCCTAAATTAGTGCTTGATAAACTTTTATTTTATCATGGTCATTCTGTTTTCCAGGATCTCTTTAGTGGTTTTCTAGGAATTCCTAGGAGACCACTGACCTGCTTTGGATCATACAGCTATGGACAAGCTGGTCCTAAGGAAAATGCTCTTCCTTCTTTACTTTTTTGGCTGCCTATCACTATGGGTGGCTACTTTTTACTTCAGAGGACTGGATGCTAACACACAGTATATACTCAGTCTCTGTCCTGCTAGTTGGGGTCCCAGGATATTCAAGGGAAGACCCTTCTGAGGCCCCTATGCAAAGTCCTACTGGTGTGGGCTTTTCCTCAGGACTTCAAGATTCCCTCCTGAGTGGGGAGGGAGGTTGCAATCCCATGAAATATACACACAGACTAGCAAAACTAATGAAAGCCCTGGATGATACTGTGTAAGTACCATACCACTGCTGGGGAGCAGAGACTCTTTGACAGGGGTGGTGAGGGGCTGCCTGTAGGGTGTGCTGGAGTTTCCAGTTGCGTAGATTTCTTGAGTTGTTGTCTATGTTGGGGTGGAATTTCTTGTAATGTAGCTACTTGAGTCACACGTGTTCCTGTAAGTGACCGCAATAAACTCACTGCTCCATCAGCATGGAATCTTCAATCTGTTGTTTCCCTCTCTCTGGAGTAAATGAATAGACTTCTCAGGAAAAGTTTCCCAATCCTCCCTCATGGAAAAGGGTACACTAATCATTATCTTCTTACCAGTAAGATCCTGAGAGATACTGCTCATTCTTCATACTAAGGAAAGATAACAGAAAGGAATGGTGGGTAGCAGAGCACTTTTTGCCATGAAGGGTGGCTGGGGGGGGGGGGGGGGGGTGCACTGTGGTAAGAAGCTGGGGAGCAAAGGGGAGAAGATATCCAGTCCTAAGAGACATTGTGTGTGGAGGGGGCATCCACCCTTCAAAGAAGGTGGAGAGATTGGGCTTAACTGCTCCCTTGATTTTTCTCCCAAGTCAGCAGATGCTGGAGCTATTGGCTGTCAGTCAACTCCACACAACAGACCAGAGATCCTTAATAAAGGCGGGAAGAGTCCAGCCTGCCTCCATGCTGGAAGGCCTTGGGCTTCTTCGGCAGAGTAATGTTTATCTTGGTGCACAGATCTTGTGTCCACAGTCAGGGTAAAGGTGGGGCCAGGATGCTCCACTTTGTGTGAAATATCAACTTAATACATCGGGCTGGAAAGAGGAGTCCAAGGCCAAGTGAGCAAAAAAAATTAAAGCTGTGTCCAGGGACAAGGCCATGGGAGAATTAGACTTCCTAAGTATCTCACAGTATAGAGCATACTTTACAGTTGGTGACTCACTGCAACTCCATACATCACTCAGGACACTGAAATTGTTGCTTCTTCTGTGAGTACACCTATATGTCACTCAGTCAAAGGGCTGTTGCTGAATGACTGGAATAACTGAATTAACTCTTATTTCCTCTCCCTGTGCACACTTAAATAACCCATTGCAAGCTGGTGTGTGGAGATTTGAAATTGCCAGAGTCCACACTGTCCTCTGCTGGAAATGTCTAGTGTTCTTTCCCATAGTAATTCTGGTTAGTTTCCACAAATAAATGGGAAGGTTTGACTGACCCAGCTTGTGTCAGTCACAAAGAAAGCAAGATCTAATATTTGTCGGTGGGTATGTGAGAAGCTTGCTAGAGTATTATGAGAGAGCCATGGCAGGACAGTCTACAGGGAAAAGTGAATTGAAAAGCCAACAACCTCTTATGATGAGGATGAAGAATCATGGACAGTAGAGATGTAAAGTAGATTATGGAAGCAATTGAGTGTCTCTCCTTCAGTATTTTTGTTGCTTCTACATCACCTGCTGATTGCACACACACTTCCTTATTTATCATCCTTGGGGTGGACAGAGAGGCCTAGACACCAGGAAGTGAAGTGGCAGGGCAGATGAATTAACTAGCCACCCATTGCCAGCTCAGGAGAAACTCATATTTCATGGTTCTAATGTAATCAGAGGCTACAAAATTTAATCAAGGACTTCAGTATTTCATGCCTGTGAGAGGATTACTTTGAAATATGGTCTCCTCTCCCCCTCCCCTTTTCTTTTCTTTAAGCACAAGAAAAGACCGGAACTGGTGCTGGATTTTTAACCAGGATCATTGATATTTTCAGATCACAGACGGGTCTTATATTAGAAGTCTAATTTTTTTTTTCCAAGGGGAAGATAGCGAGCCAAGCTATAGATGGTTGGGTTTCACTGTTTCTGTAGATGGGGGAGGGGGGAGAGTAGGGTATTGAAATGTATAGTGCTCACTTGAAAGAGAGAAACTTCCTAATTATTGCCTTGTAAGAAGAACTCCCAAATTATTTTTTTCAAGACAATATATGGAATTGAGATTCTAGATTAGGTGAGAGATCACAGGAGTATAAGGAACTTAAACACTGAAATCTTGTTTTTAGTAGACCTTCTCTTGCCTATAGACTCTCATATCTGTGAAACAAGATACAGAAAGGGGTTTCATAATCAGAATTTGTGAAAATGCTACATATGATGCCTTACATGTCTTTTAGAAAACTAAAGGTGGGTACCTCTTATGGTAAAGATGCAAACAACTGAATCAGTGCATCGAAGGAGTGTCTCCACTTCCCGACATGTCTAAGACTGGTGAGTGACAGGTGAGACCCAGCGTGCCCTGCCAGGCTGTCAGTCCTGGAGACAAAACACACTGAAGGGAGAAATTGAAAGAGGATATACAGAAGCCGTTGATTAGTGTTTGATGTCCCCTGACTCCATGAAGAGTTCATTGTCATCAGGAACTCCTCCTTCCATAGAAAGCTGCATTTATTCCCTATCCTTGGAGCTGCGAATGTAAGCTTTCTGTGTCCAGCATCTGGAATGCAGTCATGGTAAACATCTTTAAGCAGGCCTTAGTCCCTATAGCAGAGGAGGATAGGGCCCCAAGATGTCTGTCCAGATGACGAAGGCAGATATCTGAACACGTGGAGTGATTTTTCCTGGGAAGACAGAATTGGCAACTTGGTCCAAATTTTAACTCTCAAGAAGATCTTCTAGGTGGCTCAGTGATGGCACAAGTTCCAGGGACCAGAGGGACATGACATCAGAAGATAGATCAGGACTTTTAGGACTTGGGATGTAGAATCCTGGCTCATAGATGCTTTCCAGGGGACAGACCAGTACACTCTCACTCTGTGTTACATACCCTCACACAATACACACACACACACACACAATCACACACACACTCACACACACACACACACACACACACACACTCACATGCACACACACTCACACACACACTTTTACATAGGCACAAAACTACACAATCACCACTCAGCCACAGATAAACACAAATGTGCACACACATACACATTCATATACAAACACACACAAGCTCCTTTCTTACAAGTGCACTCGGTCATCACAGGCTGTCCTACCCACATTCCATCACAAGTGTGTAAGAAAGGACACTCTTTGGAGTAGCTGAGGAGAGACTTGCTTGGTGCTGCTGGTGGTGCAGCAAGGGAAGCTGGGAAACACTACAGCCCCCCCCCCATATTGTCACAGGGCTTCTGAACAGTCACAAGGGACACCATCACTCCTGTGTACTGAGGACAACGCTAACCCACAATGATCAAGTACGTTTTCACTTGAGGAAGAAACAAAAACTAATTTATTTACTATAGTGTGCTGGCCTTCCCAACTGCCCTCCACATCTCTGTTGATTTGTGGGTTGTCTTTATTTTCCTGAATAACAGCTTTCTTCCAGAATATTCTCACCTGTGATCTGTAACATGGCGGCTTTTATTATTTTTTGTTTTATTATTTTCTCTAATTATTTTACTATATTTAATATCTCTACCTCCCTTCTAACCCTTGTTCCTTCCAACTCCCCATCACTAAGTGGGAGAGAAAGAAGATTAAAGGAGAAAGGGGGGTGTAGGTCTCTTTGAGAGCTACTTCCTGTGAATTAACGTCCTCAGGTTCTTTGGAGGCAATACCAGTCTCAGTAGCCAGAAGTCCAGCAAACCAGCAAACCAGGAACCAGCAGCAGCAGTTTGGGGGAGCACCGAGCATCAGGGAGAGCAGCAACCCTTTCTTCTTTGTATTGCCCCTCTCTCTTCTTTGTAATGCCCCTCTCTCCCTGGGGGTTCTGGCTTTTTTTCACCCTCTCTTCTTTGTAGCACCCCCTTCTCCTTGGGGCTCTGGCTTTTTATCCCTCTCTCAAGTCCTCCATACTGCAGGTGGCTAAGCCATGCTCCTGCTAGCTCATGAGGCAGTTAATAGTTTACATCTGTGGTCTTAATCAAAGCAGTCTCACACCTGGAATTAAACAAAAAACCTCATAACTGGTTTTTTTTATAAGCAAAACTCTTACCACAGTGATCAGATGGTGAATTTTATTTTCCCTATTTAAACATGTAGTGTAGAAGCTTTTCTAATATAAACCAGTCAGCCTCATAAATAATAATAATAATAATAATAATAATAATAATAACATCAGGACTTAAGAGCCTGTGTCTGCTGTAAAGCAAGACACAGAATGTCTCTAAAGAGCTCCTTGGCTTGGGGTTTGCTTGTTTCCTGGGGGATGGGCATTAGCTCCAGCCTCAGCTGATTCCCTATAGGCTTCATGTCCTGTCCATGAATCTAAAAGGCTAGCTCTGCTCCCCAGGAGAGAGCTGTGTGTGCTATCTGGGGGATTTTCATACCAGGGACACAGGACAGCCCAACTCCCTTCGATTGCTGTGTGTACATGGGTGTCAGTCTGTTTGGATGTGTTGTGTAGTAAGAAAACATTTCAATAATCCCCAAATGGGATGAGTTCCAAGGTGTTTTCCTGCCCTTAATGTTTAATAATCTGTTCCCCCAATCAAGAGTTTATGAAGATCTGTGAGGTACATCTTCCCAGCTTTAACCTTGCCCAAATCTCCCTGGTCCAGCCCTCACCTCAGAATTCAATTGACTCAGTTCCCCAGAGGGATGTCGTAGAAGAGGCATGGGAAGGATAACTACTGATCCCAGGCTCAGAAGTTGAATCCTGACTGTGCCTGCCTCCCTCTCAGGGCTTGATTCCGCCCAGGGCTTAATCCTGCTTCCAGGAGCAGTCCCGTAAGCAGAGGATAACGTCTTTAAATAGCTCCTGATCTTCGTATCATTAATTTCCTGCCCCCAAAACTGAAATGCCTTGTAATTACCCAGCTGTAGGAACGCATAAGATGGTACTAAATTTTACTTAAGTACAGCCTATCGCCAAAACGGAAGCCAAAATATGTAATTAGGTTGGCATCAGCATTCAAGAGCTGTGCGAGTGATTTCGATGTCACCAAGGCTGTGGTGCCTGGGAAGGGTGGGGCTGGCTGGGTTTATGTAGCAGAAACCCTGCTGCAATCGCGGGCCCTCCTTGGCCCCTGTCATGTTGCCAGTCCAGGAACCCTCACATGAATCATGGCTCCACTCTGCAGGTCCCATACGTCTGTGTTACAGGAACAGAATCTACACCTGTGAATGGAGGTGGAGAGCCATCAGATCCCAGCATTCCTTGCTCTTCCCACAGCAATAATCCATCATCTTGTCCATAAACACATCAAACATCCCACTGATTTTGCCAGACATTGTCCTGGGACTGGCTTCCTGATTTCCACCATAAATTCTAGAAGAATTTTCTAGTCAAGTAAACAGAGTGGTTACGTTGGCTGCCCCTTGCCTGTAATGGCAATAAAAAAATCACAGTGAACTTGGGGACACTGTACATTTTCCATTTGCACTCATCATGTTAAAAACTCTGGAGTGTGAATTTGGCCAATTTATAAGTAAATAAACATTTTCAGTTTAGAAGTTGCTTAAAGCATAAGAAATGTTCTTAAGACAAAAAAATGGTGATACCAGCTGCTGGCAAGCTGGCTACTTTAGCCCTTCTGATCTACAGAAGGGAGAGAATTAACCACGGTAACTGGGGAGAAAAAAATCTTAATCACTATTAATGAGATTCATTATAATATAGAGTCTCCCCATGATGAATTTTAGATGTCCCTTGTCCATTTCTTTATCGACGTGGCACAAAAGGAAACATCTGCTCCGTGGCAGCCATGGAGCTGCATTCTGATTAGCTGATACGGGTAATCTATCCATTATCACATCCGCCCTGTTGATGGACAAAGGATCAATTTCATTCCTCTATCAAAGCTCAAAGCTGGGGTGTCTGTGTGGTGTGTTTTTAAAATCACATATTAAAATTAATGCCCAGAAATTCAGCATTGCTCAGTTTGCTTTGTCTTTCTATTTTTTTCTTCTTTGTGCTGATAGATGTCAACCTTGTTGTTTATTATTTGATAGAATGAAATCCTAGGCTAGTACATTTCAGGAGAGAAATCGAGTTGTTTGTGAACAACACAAGGTTTAGTAAAAGCCTTCCTGGATTCCTGGAAATTTCTGGATTGAGCAGCACTCTGTTAGAAACAGAAAGTGAACAGTCTATGGGGTTCCAGGGTTCTGGTAGACATGTTTAAAAAATGAAAAAGGAACATATACAATCAATACTGATAGTATTTTCTATTAAAGCCAGTGCTTTAAAACATTAAGCCATGTAATAAGCAGAGATATTGTAAAGCCCTGTTTACCTCCCTTTTCCTGTCTTACTCTTTCAGTCTTTTCCTACTCACAGTTCAACAACCAGACAGATAGATGTAGCGCTGGCTTCTGCACCGGACTTGGGACATGGTGGACTGCAGGAAGTACTTCTCTGTGGTTTTCTTTTAAGAAATGGCAAACACTGGGCATGGTGGCATGCGCCTTTAATCCCAGCAGTTGGGAGGCAGAGGCAGGTGGATCTCTGCATGTTCGAGTTTGAGGCCAGCCTGGTCTACAAAGCAAGCCCAACAGCCAGGGCTGTTACACAGAGAAACCCTGTCTCTAAATAAATAAATAAATGTTAAAAAAAGAAATGGCAAAACAATGATCCAAGATGAAACAAAACAAAACAAATCCCAGTTGCAGATGCTTTTCTTGGTAAACGCTCCTTACAGCTCTGCTAGGGTGCTAAGTGTGTTACCAACTTGAGGCCTCACTTTATTATAAAGGTTGAATGATTTATTTGTCATTGAAAGTACGATTTTTTTTTTTTTTTAGATAATCTGACTTATCTCAAGTAGGAATAGACTTTGCTGGTTACAATGGCTTGAGCTCTTTAGAAATATCTGGCCAACATGAAAACCAATCAAAATCTGCTCCATGTAAAGGGAATTTTCACCCTTCCTTTCTATTTTGCTTGTAGAAAGTGAAAAACAGCAAAAATGTGAATCATCTGGAAATATAGTCATCATTTTAACTTGTGATGGAACTCAGGGAAGCACATGAACCTGTACTTCCACCTTCGTCTAGGGTAGGCTTTAGCACCCTCAAGCCCACGGCAAAGACCACTCTATTCTGGTTTGTTTACCTGACAATTTCACCAAATCCAGTTCTTCTCAGTGACTGCCAACTATTTACACAGCCAAAGGGATAATAGTCTTCAATCAGTTTTATACAAACAGATTGGCTTTGTGCATG
The DNA here is from genome assembly GCA_907164525.1 of Lophiomys imhausi. Classification (NCBI taxonomy): domain Eukaryota; kingdom Metazoa; phylum Chordata; class Mammalia; order Rodentia; family Muridae; genus Lophiomys; species Lophiomys imhausi. The sequence continues at coordinate 5,824,399 of CAJQZJ010033015.1, read as the reverse complement.
CTGTACGATATCCCAAGCTCTGTGCGGGCCAAGAGCGATTGCATCTAAATGGTGACCACAAGCCTGGGGTGTAAGGACTATGGACAGCTGCCCTTGATGAAGAAACAGAGAATGTCAACGCTACAGAATTCCAGGGGAACCAGCTTTGCCTGCACGGTTATTGAAAAAAATTGTTGGAAGAAATGTAAGTGAATTATGGGCAGTGCTTGGCCACCTAAAGAGGGGGAGAGAGAAAGCTCCGTAAGAGAAATAAGAAACAAATACAGCCGAAAGCAGAGGAAGATGCGAAGCAATTGGCAGGGTTCTGATAAGAAGACAAACCTTGCAAATCAGTGGCATTTGGCTTTGTAAGATGCAGACTTATGGGAAACTCAAACGGTGTTGCTCAAACAGTACTGTCGTTGAGAGACTGGTTCGAAGACATAACAGTGTGCCTTTTCACACTATGCCCACATTAGAAGGACTATCACTGGAAGGAGAGAGGCAGGTAAGAGGAGCTGAATATCGTTCTCTTCATGCTGCTTCTTCCAGCGGGATTTTATTTGCATCTGTCTGTGAAATTCAGAAGTTTGAGATAAATATTGTGCAACCCTTAGGCATCACATTTATGCCCAATATCCCTACTGTTTTGAAAGCAAATAGGTCTGCACCATTTTTTGCCAAACTCTGAAATAATTGTCTACTTTATGCAGATAGATGTGAGCCCTACAAGCTATGTCCATCTGAATCTTGGGGCATCTCTGCCACCTGCCAGGAGTGTGGCATGTGGGAAGGCTGGGCTCCTGACATGGCACTCACAGAACTCATCCCAGGTGAAGGGAACATGAGGATGTTATTCCTACACAATTCCAGCTGTTTCTTAAGAATTATAGAGTGGGGGGCAGGGGGCAAAGCAGTGGGTACAGGACATCTAACAGGTACACATGAGGCACTTCTTCAAATACCTGAAGGAGTTGTTATGCACACACACACACACACACACACACACACATTTGAGCCAAGGAAGCAAGGACCTGGTATGGTTCTCTCAGGGCCACTGATCCTGGGTCAGCTTGCTGATACCTCAAGCTGATGGGCAGCTGCAAGGAAAACCTGGACAGACACAGCCAGGCCACACTAGATAAGGAACACTTGCATGTGTTCTAAAACACAGACAAGCCAGGACTGACCAGAAGCAAAACTGGATGAACTGTGAAACAACGGATTTTTTTTCAAAAGCGGTGATTAATGCACAGATAGGAACCTGGAAGGAAGTTATTAGTGGTGGGCCAAAAGGTTCTGATGAGATTAAGCTCAGTTAGATGCTTGCCTTACGTGAGGCCACAGAAAACATGTTTCTCAAATTAGTGAGTAATCTAACCAGAGGGAAGTGTGCAGACAAGCCAGTGAGAAGTGAAAAGGGAATCATGGGAACTTCTTCCTTAAGATGTGTGGCGGAGCAAGATGGAGGCCCTATCAAGGCCCAGCTGATGAACCGTTCTGCTTTTAAATGGATTTGATGAGTTGAGATTTCCTTTCTACTATCGTGTCTAGAAATAATCCCCAACCCAAAATCAAAACAGAAATATGTGACTCCTACTTTCCAAGAAACAAAAACAAAGGGATGAGAGAGGAAGCCAGGTGATTCTCTGATGCAGGAAAAGATCAAGAAGTCCACCTCTCCCATGTAAAGCAAACCTTGGGTCAGAGGGAACCTTGAGACACAAGATAACATGAGTAATTCCACCTGTTCTTGTCCAAGACTCAAGACTGAGTCTCCCTCTGAGAAAGTTTCCAGAAGAGCTGCTGGTGAGCCAGCAAATGCAGGGGTGATGGTCAGAAGGTGTTTTTAGTAGCCCTTAAGCAGAGTGTCAGTGCAGGGACAGGTTTCACTGGAGGCCACACTGGTCTACTCCATCTTGCTGAAGGAAGCAAGAGATAAGAGTTTAATTTGCACAACACAGCCCTGTTTGATGCTGAGACTCCTGCAGTGCAGAACTACCGGCTTTGTCCCCATACAAGGTTCCTTCACATTGATGTTGACATCAGTCGGTGTCCCTTTCTCAGTGACCCCATAATGCATAGAACGGTGGCTTCTCACCCTGAAAGACTCCATTCCATAAATAGCTGTAGATGCCATTTTGAGGGTGGAGGATACCTGTGTACCAGGGTGGGCACAAGAAGACCATGTGTCTGGCACCACTCATGCAGCACAGACATAAATGACTTATCCGTGAGAATATAAATGCCAAAGTGAGGGTGCAATTCCTTCACTTGGACCCAGTACGAAGGTGACCCTGGGTCACTTCTGATGGTGGTGACCTCTCCCAGCTGCCATATAACACCTGACCAGGAGGCAGGGAACTCCAGCTTCCCCAGGCTTCAGCCTGGCTCCATTCCTGTTGCTGACACCATCTACTCAAGTGTGGTCCACCTGTCCTCCTGTTTGTCTGGATCTGCCACTCATCTGTCTTTCTTTTTCTTCATCTGGACATGGTCCTGCCCTTTTTGTCTCTGCAGCTGAACTCAGCTCAATGCCTCTGCTCTTAGATCTGTGACACCCACAGATGCTGTTGCTCTGGCTTCTTCACAACTCACTTTGCATTCAGCATGTTATCAAGGAAGACGGGAATAAAATAAACTGTTCACTTCTGCCGGACTTACCAAGGAGAGAAGGATTACAAGGCAAATCGCTGTCAAGAACACTTTCACACCTTGTGAACTTATTGTTATTTAATGATTTCTGACATTGTGGAAAGACTCAAATATGTTCCTTCGTATGTGTTTCTAATACAGCACAATTATGACAGTGTTTCTGAAAGCCTATCAACTCAAAAGTGAGAAGGATTCGAGGCTGTATGTGCACTCAAGGATAGCATGGATTTTCAGGTGGAAATTAGTTCCCCAGTGAAAACATGTGTTTTAAAAGTGGTATTACCAGCCGGGCGGTGGTGGCGCACGCCTTTAATCCCAGCACTTGGGAGGCAGAGGCAGGCGGATCTTTGTGAGTTCGAGGCCAGCCTGGTCTACAAAGCGAGTCCAGGACAGCCAGAGATATTCAGAGAAACCCTGTCTCGAAAAAACCAAAAAAAAAAAAAAAGTGGTATTACCAAAGAGGGAAAGTTATGACTCATTCTACCTCACTATGTTAGAAATGGGCCGACACTACCATCTCTGTGAGCACACCACGAATAGAGACACTCATGAACAGTGCGGAAAGCGGCAGATGGAAGTGGAGTGTGAGCTGGTATAGCTGCAGAGAAAGTGAAAAAATATTTAAACACACCAAAAATGACAGCCAATTAGAGACAGAGCTCGAGAGAACAGTGGCTATGACTCAGCAATGGCCATAAGAAGCAGGGGACAAACAGAGAAAAGTGAAGCAGACCTAGATAAAACCAACCCTAGCTCACAGGGCCAGAACATCTTAACAGTTTGCCTGCATGCAGTTCCAAAACAGGAACAGAGCAAACATTTTAAAAACCTCATTGTATTCCACAAGCCAAGAGCTTACATTTCCCATTCTAAAGGGCGCTTCACATCCCAAAAACATTCCATGTGAGAGAGTTGTTCAGGGAATCCCAAGCTTAGAAGGTGCCTAGACTTCCTCTTGCTGTTGTGGAAAAATACACAACGTTAAGAATATAAAATAACCTGCACTTACAAGCTTGCTCATAGTTTTGGAGGTCAGCAGTTCAGTTAGTATCAGACTGAAACCTGGGCATCTGCTGAGCTGTGGTCTACCTAGAAGTTTTGAGGAGAATCATGTCCCCTCCTCTAGCCTCTCAAGCTATCCACACTTCCACTTGTAGCTCCCTTCTCTGTCTTCAAAGCCAGCCTTATGGCATCTTCAGATCTCACTCACCCCTTTCCATGGTCAGTCCCTTCTCCTCCAGCCTCCTCCAGACAAAGCTCCACGGTGGTAATTGTTTCTCTGTAAGACCAGAACACTTTCAAAGTCCCTTCTGCAATTTTAAGGGAGCATCTCACACTCTTTGGAGGTCAGAATGTAGGCATTTTGAGAGGAGGCATTAGTATTCCTGCCATAGAATTCACATCAAAAATCTCCCTCAAGGGAGACAAAGAGAAAAGCTAAGTTTGCTCATGCTTCTCCAGGCTGCAGGCAGAATGGAAAACAGTTCTAATAGTTGCTGGCTGTTGCCTAACAAACCACTCAAAGCTCAGTGGCTTAAACCAGCCAAAGTTTACTGTGCCGTGGAAACGAATTCAAGTGCTTTTCTGTGAAGGCACAGCTAGGACATCTTGCCTTCAGGTACATCATGCTTCCAATTCTGGAAAAGGGGTTCCTTACTATAAAACAACAAACTTCCTCCAGATCCAGGGAGCCCAGCAAGGAGGTCCCAGAGTTCAGAGCTGGAAGGACCTTGTATCAGAGGATCCATTTTTAAGAAACGTCTAGATCTATGGATCTACAGAAGCAGGAAGCAGATTTATGATAGTTATGGTTGGAAGAGCGGCCAGCAAGGGTGAGAGATGACTGTTGAAATACTTGTTTCTTCAGATAGTGATAGTGGTTTTCTGAAACTGATCGGCAATGGCTATCCAACTGTAGTAATAGCTTAGAGTTTAACCTGGGGACGAAAAGGGAACATTCATCTCAGCAGAGATAGCACAAAAAAATGATACTGTCTAGTATGTTGACAAATGCACATGAACTGATTTCTGCTTTCATCTACTGAAAAAGGGGTACTTAATTTGTTTGAGTGTGAGCCACTTCACAGTTCATTAACAAATGCATGAAAATATACACAAACACATACACTCTTTAAAAAACAGATTCTTCCAACTGTAGACAGACTTCTGTCCAAAAAGGACAAAACTTGGAAGCAGGTAAGTCGACAGCCTAGCTCTGCCAAGACAGGGTAGGTAAGTCCTTCATAATTCCTGCTCTACAACCAATGTCTGTCAGAGAAATGGGGCCAAATGGCTGAAGATTGATGCTGTAATGTATGGAGAGAAAATGGGAACTGTCCAGGCAGCCACTGGTATGTCATTTTTTAGTTTTGGAAGCTGCAGGCCCCGCACTTCCTATATAATCAGATATATTTATCCCTCTCAGGTCTCTGAGGTGGTTGAAGAATATATACCTAGAGTCTCATAGTTAAATTTTGAGTTGTTTAGGAATCAAGAGGGTGTTCTGGATCTAAGAAGATATTTTTAAAATTATGAGGCAAGTTAGTATGAAAGCTGAGTTAGATATAGAACTTTAAACTCATGGAGATGGTTAGATAGTAGAATGTTAAAGTCAGGTGCCAAATACATATGGACTGGACATTGGGAATGTATGCTAAGCCATATAACTCACATAATCGTGGCCTATTTATTTCTGTTGTTTTGTATTGTATTTATAGTTATAAGAAAAAGAACCATTATTTGGACTGAAAGGGAGAGCTGTTGGGGGGAAAAAGAAATACCTTTAACTAAAAAAAAAAAAAAAAGAGGGGAAGGGGTGGGGGTGGGGGGGAGGGGGAGGAGGGGGGAAGGGTGGGACGGGAGGGGGGAGTAGGGAGGGAATTGTGATTGAGATGTAACTTGAAGAAATAAAAAATAAATTATTAAAAAAAAAAAAGATAAAGTCTGTGCCTGTGGAGAATGGCAGCAGCCATTGTTAAAGGCAGGCAGGCAGGCACCCACTTCTTCCCTGACTTCTTTGTATGTGTTCCACTCACTGGAAGATACTGACCATACTGAGTGAGGGTTATCCCCTCTCAGTGTTAATTTCCCTGGAAATGCTCACCCATATGGACCTACAGATGTGTCTCCTAGGTGACTCCATCTCCTTTCAGGTAGACAGTTGAAAGCAGCCAGAGTCCAAGACAAGATCAGATGACTGGAACTTCCTCTCTTCATAGGGGATTGAAGAAATGGGGATGCTTGTAGGCCATTGTAAAGAGTCATTGAATGATTTTCAAAATAAACGAATGAGCTCGAAGGAGAAAAAAAAAAACAGATTCTTCATTTAAAATAAAACAAGTGATACTTGTAATTATGGGTCTGATTTATCTCATTTAACATAATAAATTCTACTTCTAAAGTTTTTCCTGCACATGCCATTCATTTTATCATTTTCTATGGAATGATAGAATCCCACTGTGTTTGGATAGTGTGCTATCTTCATGTGTTTTTCTGATTTGGTGAGTTTCACCTGTTTCCACTTACTTGCAGTTGTGGAGAGTACAGACAATATACAGATGTGTGGGTTATCTTTGGTACGCTAAGCTGGAGTCCTGATACAACACTGTGGCCAACACTGAGTTCCAGGGAAGAAAGAGTTTGTCTGAGCCTAGGGCTCCAGAAGAATGGTTCACAATGAATGTCAAGGGAGGCATGGCAGCAGGTGAAGGAGGGGAGCTGGAGAGCTCAGATCCCAGCCATACCCAGGAGGTGTCTGGATGAGGCTGCTCACTCTGAAAGCTCTTCACACTGACCTTTGTCCCCCAGCAAGGCTCTTCCTTGTAAAGGTTACATAACCTCTCTAAACATCACCATTCCTGGTAGTGTTTGAAAGACATTAAATTTGAGGCAAAATATAATTATATATTTTAAATACTATAAAGCAAAAAACATTATAAACAAAAGAGAAGCGATCAGAAACTGGCAAATAATAGTAGAATTCAATCTATGGAAATAAAGCAGGGATCTAGACCATTTCTGTAGACATTGGAATTAAATTAATTTCACTAATTAAATCTAATGAACAAATAATAAACACATTAAAATCATAATGTGCTTTTTAGCTAAGTTCAATAGATTTTATAACACAGAGTTTTCAAAGATTCCAAGAAGCATATGTTCTCATATTTTTCTGGAGAAAATGAAAATAATTTTGAAGAAAGGCAATATAGTCATTTATAAAAATGTAAGGTATACATACTCTTTAATGAATGGTTTCACTCCTAGAAATGTTTTTATTAATAAATTTGCAAGCTAGCAAAATAATTTTGAAAACAGAATATGTGAAGTAGTTTTTTATTTTAATCCAAATATAAAATATATATTCACTGATCCATATTGACACAAATATATCATTGAATAAGTATATATGGGAAAATAGGAAAGCGAGTCACATAGAAAAGCATTCCCAGTCCTTTAGGTATATGTGTCAGCCTCCAGAAAAAGGAACATAGCCTGTGAGTGGGAACTTTCTTCTGGGAAGAAACGACTGCCTCAGTGGAAAAGCCCCATGGTACCTGGTGCCCATGAGCAAGGTCAGTACCCACAGCAATAACTCTCAGCTACAGCTTGTCCCTGTGGTACGATCTGGTGGAAACAGGACCTTGTCTCTGTGATTTCCTTCCTGTAAACCTATAACTCCACTCTAACCATGAGAAAACCATCAGACGAATTCCACAGACAGTCTACAAAATGGCAGCCCACCATAGTCCTCCATAAAAATGACTGTCGGAGAGAGAGATTGCCCTGGCCAGTAGCACCCTAGGGAGAGACAGGGTGGCTAATATATTGTGGAGGCCAAAATCAGAAGGGATGGTAAAGGTAAGGAAATCTGAATGGCAGACAATATGCTTAACAGAGTCAATGTTGGCTGTTAGCTGTTACAAAGGCACATGGTGTCACTTTTATCAAGCGGTGCTGCGGAAACCACCATCCTTCCCCCTTGGGGCCTTTGCCACTTTCTGTGTTGGCAAAGTGAAGCTTCATGTTGAGTGTCTGCCTCTGGCCTCCAGCTGTTGCCCCTCGTCTCTTCATCTCCCCGTAGACACTGGGCATTTTGCAACTCTCTTCAAGAGCCTCACATTTCCTGAAGACTTGGCCCTGATTCTCCAGAACAGGCCACACTCAGTCTTCCAACCCTGTTGAGCTGTTTATCTCTGCTGTCCGCTGGCAGCTTTATTCAAAACCTTTAGGCTTCAATGCATTTTCTCAGGACAAATCAGCAACAATACTGCATTAATGATGCTTATTCATTCAGACTACTGCAGGGGACACTCTCTCATTGATATGCATATGAAGTTCCCATTAATGGTAATAAGAGTGAATTATGTAGACATACTGACATAAAAATAGGTCCCTAGGGCTCTACCTGTATAGTACATTTTGTTAATTGGGAAAAACTTACAAGAAAGAAAGAAAGAAAGAAAGAAAGAAAGAAAGAAAGAAAGAAAGAAAGAAAGAAAGAAGGAAAGAAGGAAAGAAAAACAATAAGAAAAAAATCCTAAATAAAGGGGGTTGGGGAGCCAGCAGCATTAAAATGCCTTTAAAAAGAGAGGAGAGATCTGCTGAGTCAGCGAAGGAGCTCCTTGAGACCAAGTAAAACTACCGTCTCCGAATGTCTCCATACTTACACAGGACATTGTATTGGTTGTTTTTCTAGTTGTTGATAAAGCACCTGATGAAAACAACTAAGGAAGAAGGGGTTTACTGTGGTTCACAGTTTGAGAGTTCTATCCATCATGGCGGGGAATGTGCAGGAGCAAGGGAGTGATCACCTTGCCCCTGCAGTCAAGAATCTTAGAGATGGAAGCTGGTGCTCAGATCTGTTGCTCCCTATCCACCTCCTAGTCAGCCCAAGTCAACAGCCTACGGTGCCACCATTCAAGGTGGATCTTCCCTCCTTGATTAAACTTCTCTCCTAACACCCTCACAAACACACATGGTGATTTCAAACCCTGTCAAGTGGACAAGAAAGATTAACATTATAAAAGTGTTTAGAAACTGTAGTGAGCTATGTTGGCCTTTCCCAGTTCCCTTTCCTCTTGTCCCTAAAAACCATTCTGTTGTGCCTACAGTGACTTCAACGGGGGGCCATAGGCTTGAGCTCTTCCTTAGAAGCTCTGGTGTGATACCCTGTGTTGTCCTCAACAGAGACACCCACTGTCACTATTAGAGGACCTCATGGACTTTCCCCAATTGTCTGGATTGTCTTCCTTGGCTTTTCCTAAGATTTGTTGGCTCTCACACCGGCCAAGTCTACAGACTGATCCATTCTGTCTCCTGGAGATTTGGCGAACTATAGGTTGAAAGTGATAATTTAACACACTACCACAAACAACACAAAACCAACTGTTTCCCAGGATCTGGACCTAGCCTGGGACATTTTGTTTCTCACACAGCCCAAGGCCTCGTGTTTTCTAAGCTCTGGCCTTGCTGGAAACAGACCAGCCATTCCCATTATAAAGACACACAGCAGAAACACCATCTCTATGTTCAGACCTGAGCCTTTTCCCCCAAGGCCTCCTTGGGACCAGATAACCTGAACTCTGTGGGAACCTGAGCAGATGGCATCAGCAGGTGGGGTGTCATTGCAGACTAGGGCCAATTTCAGCTGAGTTTACCAGACTGTGATGAGATATATATACTCTCTAGACAGGGGCAGGGAAGTCAGGACATGGCGTAAGTCCAACTGTCTCTCTGGTCTGCCATGGGTGCACAGCCCAGATGTGACCTTCCTGCCAACTATTACAAAGTCAGGTTTTGGTGGCATCTCTTTCAGCCATGAGATGTTTTAGGGAACTGTGCTTGTTACAGAGACAAAATGTTCAGGACCCAGGAGATGCATACAAAATAGTAACCATGAACTTTCTCTCCCATCCCTGATGAGGTTCATTAGCTATGCAAATATATTCAGGAGTTCCTTTGCTGTGTACCACCCAGAGGTGCTGTTGGCAGTCTGCTGCCCCAGGCAAGATGGGGAAATGGAGACACAGCCTGAACTGTCCCTAGCAGCTTACAGACCCTCCTGAGATAGTCACTAAAGCATTCTGCTGCCCGGGGCAACCACCTGCTCTCTCTCCCTGCCTGTAAAATCATCCCCGTGCACCTTAATTCAACTCTGCCAGATGAATTCATATACAAGTAGGCTGCCTTCAAATTTCTGTTAAACTGTGCCTACCAGTTCTGTGCACTCAGCTCATTTTTTTAGGGGATTATAAGTAAATTGTTAGACTAAAAGGAAGAGGAGTGCTTGTATGTTGTTCTCCCCTCCAGAATCTTATGCAGCCCAGGATGAACTCATAGCCAAGAATAATCTCTAACCCATATCCCCCTCAGGTGCTAGAATTACATTCATGGCCCACTCTCATTTTCTATAAGAACAAATGTTAGTTCTTTTTGTTTTTCCTTTCTTACTTCTACAATTTTCTTATAGTTGTATACATTAAACATCTGTTTGAACATTTCCTGTTCAATCTCCAGGGTGACTGACTGGTTTTATTTATGTCAACTTAACACAGGCTAGAGTTACTGGAGAGGGGGAAATCCCAATGGAGAAGATGCCTCCATGAGACTGGGCCATGGGCAAGCTTGTAAAACATTTTCTTAATTAGTGATTGATGGGGGAGGGCCCAGCCCACCGTAAATGGTGCCATCCTTGGGCTGGTGGTCCTGGGTTCTGTAAGAAAGCAGGCTGAGCAAGCCATAAGGAGCAAGCCAGTAAGCAGCGCCCCTCCATGACTTCTGCATCAGCCTCTGCCTTCAGATTCCTCTCCTGTTTGAGTTTCTGTCCTGGCTTCTTTTAGTGATGAACTGTTGTGTGGAAGCATGAATGAAATAAACCCTTTTCTCCCTGAGTTGCTTTTGGTCATGGTGCTTCATCACAGTAATAGTAACCCTTAGACATCACCACACTAAAAATCCATTCAAAAAAGGATAGACATAAAGGAATAATTTGGTTGTATAAGACCATCACTTGATGCTGCTGTGTACACAGTGTTGCATGCTACATAGCTATCACATACACTATGTCCAAATTGCTCCTGACAAACAGAGCAACAACTCAGTGCCACGGACAGAGACTTTTTACCATCTGTGTAGATAGGGTGATGCCAACACATAGTTAAATGAGATATGGGTAGATATGTGATGCCAACACATAGTTAAATGAGATATGTGTAGATATGTGATGCCAACACATAGTTAAATGAGATATGTGTAGATATGCTGATGCCAACACATTTTAAATGAGATATGGGTAGATATGTGATGCCAACACATTGTTAAATGAGATATGTGTAGATAGGGTGATGCCAACACATAGTTAAATGAGATATGTGTAGATATGTGATGCCAACACACAGTTAAATGAGATATGTGTAGGTATGTGATGCCAACACATAGTTAAATGACATATGTGTAGATATGTGATGCCAACACATCGTTAAATGACATATGTGTAGATATGTGATACCAACACACAGTTAAATGACATATGTGTAGATATGTGATGCCAACACATAGTTAAATGAGATATGTGTAGATATGTGATGCCAACACAT
>CAJQZJ010033015.1:5785763-5797461 GCA_907164525.1 Lophiomys imhausi | reverse complement strand
GGCCGTCCTTCACCTGCCTGGGTCTTCTCGTAAGGCCGTCCTTCACCATTCCTGTTTTCTCCGGCTGTGACCCCAGCTGTCTTCCTCCCTTGAGAACAAACCTTTCAGCACTATGTATTATGCCATCCCCCCCCCCATTCTCTGCTCAGCCCGTTCTTCCTTCTTCTGTCTGTTCTCAAAGGCATGGACGATGTGGGCTACCCTGCTGCTATGAGTGGAGACGTCTCTATAGAAATCCCCTTGGAGTTTGCTGCACAGGTGACACCCAAGTCCATCTGTGAAAACACACACTCTGTCTTTTTCATCCCAGGTGTCTCCAGCTCAGGGTCCTCCACAAGTTCCAATACATCATGGTTCTCTGCACTGGTCTTTATCTTTCTCATGCATTCTTGGGAGTTCAGGTGTGTGTCTCCAGATAACACCCTGGGGACTCCATAACATGAATAGTCAGAACAGACCTCTCCCCCATGGCATTGTCCAGTTCCATCCAGGCATCCTGCCTGATGCCTCAGGCACATATCAACTGTTACGTCCTGCAAAGGAAACCAGTGAGTACCAATACAGTCCAGCTGCATGGTCTCACATATTCACACATTCATATGAACACCATACATTCTCTTGTACACTTACATGGACATATGTGCACACAAGCACACACCTGGACACATATTCATATAGACAGGTACACACAGAGAAACAGATACACAGACACAGACACACACACACACACCACCCCTACCTTCATTTGGTCTTTCCTTTGTGTGCGCTATTCTATTTTTCCAATGCTCTGATGAAAATTTTAAGACTCAACCTTAACCTTTCCTCCCAATGACATTCCATACTTAATCCTTCAGGAAATCACCTTGGTTCTGCGTTTGGGTCACTTCCAGAACTGACCTGGCCAGGTCTGTGTAGGCTTGGGCCCCTTCAGGTCACAGAGATTACTGCAGTAGCTTTCTCCCGGCCGGAGTGTGAAGTCCTATCTTCTGAGAAAAGGTCATTCTTAAAAACATCAGCAAATTCATTTTAACCCCCCATAAGTCCATGTTTGTCTCCAGAATCCTGAAGATGGATTTCAAAGCCTTGGCCAGGGAGGGTCTGGCTCCTTCCCTGCTGTCTGCCCTGTTGTCTATCAGCTCTTCACCCCAACAGGATACTCCCTCTGTCCTGCTTCTACTTCCCTGCAGACCTCCCAATATTACATTCCATGAAGATGCAATTTCTTTGTCCTTTTGCCATGAGGCTCACTCTTCTAGAGTCAACCCTCATCATCTGAAAGACTTATAGAAAGAAATTCCCACTGCCAGCAGTCAACATTCTTTGACTCCGGGTTTGGGTGTCAAGTGTGGACAGCAGGAGAAGAGCATCATCTGGAGTTATAAGTCTGAGTTTCAGAGAGCAGCAAGAATTCAGATAACAAGTGAACCTTCCAGTCATTTACCTGTAGACCTCAAACCCTGAGTTTGCGTGCTCAGGGAGACTCTAGAAACTTCATTACTTTGCTCACTTCTCTCTCCAAATAACCTGAAAAAAAGATACATGCCTGGATTGCTGCCTGTTGTTCATTCCACCATTCTAGAATAGGACTTCAAAGAAAGCAGGCATTCTCTGTGGAAAGAAGGGAGGAAGGAAAAAGGGAAGAGAAGGAGGTCAGAAAAGAGAGGAAAAGAATGGATCCAAGACATAAGTTGAACAAAGATGGCAAGAGAAGTTGGCAGGAGAGAAACACAAGTGAAACATCGCCTTTAACTTCCTTCAACTCTGAAGTGTTGGAATCCAATCAATCTAGGGCCTGAACTTCCAGAACAAACAGCATTTCTCTTGTTGGCTTTGAACTGTCTCCACAGCAGTGTTAACTCAACTGGGATCCTTTGAAAAGCATTGCTAATTTGTGGCTTCCCACCACATAAGCCCTAGCTTCTGTGTGCAGATATTTTCTTTGCAGGCACCTTGGAAGGTGGTGGGGCATTCCATATGCCCAGGGTCCCCCAGAAAGTTAACCGTGGGAGCCTTGATGACATAATATGTGGAGACCATGTGAACTTCCCCAGCAGGAGTAATGTCTGGCAGCACTCATGCAGGCAAGGGTAAAGAGTTTCCTCTCCCTTTGGGAGGAACAGGGCTTCACTGGCATGGTGTTTCTGGTGCATTATCTCTGCACTGTGTGGGGCAAGCAAAGGAACCTCACCGTGTGTGCTCATTTGCACCCTTTAGGTGGTTGTATAATTTACTAATTGTCTTCCATAATGATATTTGCTTTTTTGCCTAAGGTAGCCAGAAGTAGTTTAAATTTTTGTTCAGGTTCATGTCCTATCTTGTGTGGAAAAATGTCAGTCCTCAGAAATATCTTTTTGTGGAAAAGGGAAGGGAGCAAGGGCCTGGAGTTAGTTTCAATTCTGCTCTGTGATGTTTAAAGCTGCCTCCATTCCTATGCAGATTAGCTGCAAAACACTTCTTGCAGGCCAGGGCCCTTTCACTTGGCTAGTTCTTCAGGGCTGTCCTGCTTCTTAAGGTTCTGAGCTGTACCCTTAGTGTCCATCCAGAAGTTGCCATGAGCAACCCTCCCATATGAGTGACAACCAGTGCCTCCAAACCTGCTGACCCAGTGTCCCCAGGAGACAAAATCATCCCCAACTGAGAAGCACTATCCTTGAGACTTTGAAACTCCTTGTTATGACAGGAGCAAAAGAGAGACAGGACATCCTTCCTTGAATGCAAATCCATAAAGGCTGGCTTTAGTACAACCCACCACACGCTCATTTTGTCAATATTAAAAGCAAAACCAAGTGCAGCTGTAATTGTAGATTTTCAAAATTGTTTATTCCTTAAGTGCACAAGATTCAGGAGGACATCTCTCCGCTGCAAGAAGCGCCAGCATTCCGTACTATGCCTCACTTCTTGACAGGACTGGGAAGCCTCCTAATGCTAAAGTTTGCAGTGGTGCATGTGAGTTCAGAGAAGCGGTAAGCAGCTATCTCGTGGGGCGATTCCACATACAGCGCACGTCAAGTTCTGTTTCAGATCACAGACTCCGACTCTGGCAGCAACACCGCTGACCCAGAGTTCATGTCGCGCTTTGCAGCGTCAATCTTGTACCACACTTCATGAGAAATTTTATTAAAGACATTTATTTTAAATAATAAGGTGGATGAGGTATTCTGAGCAATCATGGCTTTAAAATATTATAAATATGCATTAAAAATTTAATAGACCATAACCAGAACTTCGATTTGTGGTAAATTTGTTGTTAACAAACAGAACAGAATTATTAATTCCTAGCAAAGCTTCTGAGATAGCCTGCAGCCATTGGCAATTTACAAAGGTTAAGAAAAAAATTTTAAATTATTATTACTATTATAAATAATTGATTATCATTTATTATGAAATAATTACCTTAGGCAATTTACAACAGCTAACAAGTGATTGCTCGGAGATTATTGCTTAATCACTACTAAACAACCACGTTCATATGGTGTATGATAGTCATTGTTCATTATTATTTTTTAGACGAACAGATGGCTTGGTACAATCAGTCAGAAAGACTGACAGGAAGTAATCTTTTTTAATGTAATCACCACATAAATATGTCAAATGTTTTTCTGTTTGTTTTGCTAACAGCATAACACAATTTTAATGAAGATGCTGAGGATGGCGATTTTTTTCCATCTAACCAGACAAAAGGAAAATATGTAGCTGAGCTATTTATAAAGCTTTATTTCGAAAGTGTTTATATCACAGAAGTTTTCATCCCATTGGTACATACAACCTTGACTTAATCTCCGACGAAAAAATACATGAAGGTTGATATGACCCGATAATAGTTAGTGGTGTGCTGATTGTCCATTCAAAGCAGCACAGAGGTGGGCTACGGGTCTGCGTCTAGTTTTGGAAAGGCTAGAGAGAAGCTAAGAGGGCAGTGGTGATGATGACCAGTGTAGAATATAACCCACTCTGCAGGTCTTTGCTAGTGTAGTTGTCCCTGTGAAAAATACAAGACTCTAGATCATGTTTATAAACATAGTTTTCATAATACAAATATGCGGGTGTATGGACAGTGTCTCCCTTTCCTGCACTCTGAAGACCATCTCTGGTCTTAAGGGCAAGAATCTGAGCATTGCCCAGGTGTATGTGAAAACAAAGAGGGCAGGAAATGACAATGTAGGCTCTGGTGGTGGGCTCAGCAGAATCAGGTTTTTGGGACAGCCTGACTGCAGGAAATTTGCAGCCAGGGCTTGGGGACTTGTCTCCACATGCAGAGTAACCCTGTAGACAAATGGGTGTAGACATCATGCAGGTCAGGGGAGGATACATCTTGCTGAATCGAAGCAGCTGGCCGGAAGTCTGAACCTTGGGTCTGGTCAGGATGCTATTGCTTTTGGCCACAGATGACTGCAAGATGGTAGCACATATGGTCACTTCCGATTGTAGCACCATCGGTGCAGTCATCTCCCTATAGGAGGCTCAGATCACAAGCAAGCTGCTTCTAACTTGGGACGCAAGGCATGAGCAGATGTTGAGAGTCTCCCTGGGGAGGCTGTGCATCGATTGCAGGAGAACGGTAGCTCCAGGGAGCCTGCAGCTCTGGCTCCACACCCAGCTGCTCTTGGATCCACTGCCTGACTTCCAGTGCGCATTTCGTCTCTGGCGGACTCCATAGAGGCCACTTCCTGAGTGGTCATGTGCATGTCATCTTGTCATCTGAAGAGTTTCCCTTTCCTCTGAGAACCAAAGCAAACGCAACAATTTCAGGAAGTGAGAGGACTCAGCTGATGGGTCCTGGCAGCCAATCCTCTGGCAGGAACTAGCTCAAACCAGCCAATGATGTTCCTAAGAGGCGGGAATAATTTCACCGAAAGTCACATGCCTCTCACTTAACTAAAAGGCTCTGTACCTAGCGCAAGTTGGACCTTGGTTTTCTGATTTGCAGATTCCTTTGCCCAAGGCATAGTGTTAGAGAAGACTTTGTTAGTAACCATGGATATGCTTCTGAAGCCCACCCTCCTGCTTCTGCTCTCTCGGACACCACCGTTAAGAGCTCATTCGAAGGTACCGCAGTGCAACCCAGCTCTCCACAGTGGTCCTGGGTCACCTGGCAGTCACCCTCCAACTTTGATGCACATTAAAACCATCCTAAGGTCCATGTCACATGCACATCTGTGAACTCACAATATGGTTCTTATTCCATCTTACATTGAACCCCAAATTCATGCAGAAGGTTTCATCAAGTAAACGTATTTAAGTGTATAATTGACTTAAGTCTTTCTGATTTAAGAGACAGGAAAGAATCAACAAGAAAAGAAAGAGAAGAAGACCTTCTGCTGGCCACCAAGCCTTTAGATTGCTCTACTAAGACTTCTCAGTTTCGGGGCTGGAAAGATGGATCTATGGTTCAAAGCACTGGATAATATTCCAGATGACCCCTGTTCAATTCCTAGCGCCAATATGGCCACTCATCATATTTTGTAAATTCCAGTTCCAGGGAATTGAATGCCCTCTTCTAGCCTCTGCAGGCATGAGGCATACACATGGTGTACAGACATTTATGCACACACAACACCTATACACATGAATAAATAATAAAATAAAAAGGATTGTGCTCAATTGAGTAATTTTATCACCTCCCAAAAGAAAGTTTTGAATTGTTGATCGAAACAGCGAAAGACAGCCTGTGAAATGATTGATCAGGAGAAAAGATCATTCTGGTATTTCACATTCCCCAGACTTCATTATGCAGAGAGCACATTACATTGTTTCTGTTCCAGTTTTGATGCTACACAACACAGCCTGCTCGGTTGATCAACACTAGCTCCTGTCAAAATGTTTCCCTTAGATTTTTCAAGTTTCTGAGAAGCCATTGTTAACCCACAGGCATTCACGCTGCTCTCCCCTCTGCCCTTGTCATCTGGGTCTGTAGCTGATGACAGTTGGAATTGCAGGTTTTCTGCAAGTGACTACAGGGTTGGGGATCATATTGGTCCCAAAGGACCCCAATAAGAGAATACTTCTATCCCTGGTAGCAGAAACAATTGTTATTTTCAGTATTCATAACAAAAATTCATCAATAACCCAGGTGAATTGAAAGAACGAAGGACATCTCAAACAACCCTCCTGGACATTAGCTGTAAGGGATGCTGGGCTAATAGCTCTCTCCCTTTCTCTCTCTCTCTCTTTCTCTCTCTCTCTCCCTTTCTTTCTCTCACTCCTTTTCTCTTTCTTCCCTCCTCTCTCCTCTCTCTCCTCTTTCTCTCCCTTTCTCTCTCCCTCTCCTCTCTCCCTCTCTCTCTCTCCCTTTCTTTCTCTCTCTCCCTTTCTCTTTCTTCCCTCCTCTCTCCTCTCTCTCCTCTCTCTCCCTTTTCTCTCTCCCTCTCCTCTCTCTCCCTTTCTCTCTCTCTCCTATTTCAAGATCTATTTACTAAGCAAATAATTCAATGCAGAATTTGAGAAGAGCTTTTGGACGATCTGATGAAAATTAAGTCTGAGTTTTAGAGGAGTGATTTGGGTTGGGCCCACATTTGAATAGTGAGTTTAATTTAACCATCATGATATTATCAAAGACAAATAACCCATTTTTAAAATGCTAAAAATACTTAACTGAAACCTGTGATGTTGGTCAATATCCAGGCCATAGCATGTGAGGAAATTTAATCTAAATAAAGAAAAATCAAATGCAACTTAAAAGTTATAATTTGGTCACAGGAGTCAGAGGGCAAGGTTTAGGGGTCAGCTTAGCCACACGCAGCCATGTGAGGGCCACACAGGGAGAGGCTGTGTCCATCATCACAGATGCTCCCTGGGTGTCACAGCAATCAGAGTCTAGACTTTCTGAGACTCAAAGGGTCTTGATGGTTTGAAGGATTTGATAATTTTAGGTGACAAGTAAGGGAGGCTGTTGATTATAGAAGGATGGAGACATTTTTGAGGGGGTGTACAATTAGGGTCTAGGTTCTACAGCACAGAACAATCTTGTCCATTACCAAGCCCTGTCACTATTACTAATTATTACTAAAGGTATGATGATTAATATTTCTGGTTGTTTCTTCGTGCCAGGCACTGTGCTACTATTTGTTTATATATATATATGCACACATATATATATTCATTCATTCATTCATTCATTCATTCATTCATTCATTCATTCTACATCCCTATCCCAGCCCCCTCCCTCCTCTCCACCTGTTCCCACCCTCTCCCCAATATTCCCTCCCCCTTTCCCCTCTGAAAAGGGGAATCCCTCTCCTTCCTCCTTCCCTATTAACTCATCCTGGCTCTTGAAGTCACATCCAGACTAAGAGCATCCTCTTCTACTGAGCTCAGACAAGCCAGCACCACCAGGGTAAAGTGATCCACAAACAGGCGACAGAGCCCATGTCAGAGAGAGTCTTCACTCAACTTGCTAGGGGATCCATATGAAGACCAAGCTGCCTATCAGCTACATATGTGTAGGGGGCCTAGTTTCATAAATTGTCCCTGTGAATAGCACAGCAACTGCATAGATTATGAATCAGTAGATCTGAGGACTACTGGGGAAAATGAGTCACAGTGAAGTATCTCACCTCTAGTGTACAGTGTTAGCTGATAGAGCTGCTAGATCATGTAGATCCTGTGGTCCTGAAAGGGGACAGCTATTCCTGGCCTGCTTCCCTCATTCTCCAGTCCAGCACTTTATGGAGTGGACAAGGGGAGTCCTTACCGAGCAGGCACATGAGCAGCTTCACCGGCCCACCTCCCGAGGTATGTGCATGCTCTCCACAGTGCTCTGTTCTCAGTTTTTCTGAATAATTGCTACATAAATCTGTCTAAAGCAGAGGTGGGAAAACATTCCTGTAAAGGGACAGACACGGATCAGCAGCCAGCAGGTCCCAGGGCACCCACTCTGTCCTGCTTCACCATCTCAGGAGACAGCAGGGGTGGACAGCAGGGGAGTGAGTACACAGGGTTGTGTGTCATTTTCACAGTCTGTCATGTATGGATTTGATCTACTGACCCGTTTACTGATCCCCAGTAACTGCCAGCAAAGGATAACCTGTTATATGTTTAGTATGAAGCAGATCCCAGTCTTTGACAATCCACACACAATAACTGTCTACAGCAACATCAACCTGAGGTTGCTCTGGTTTGTACAGAACATCAGTGTGCAGTATTGGTATTTCTTGCTTAGATCTCTACAGCAGGACTTTTCACACTTTCCAACAAAACCCGGAGCCATCCTGTCAGCAGTGAACACCCCAGAGGCCAGCCTGGTAAGTCATAGCCACTAATAGGGGTAATCCCCTCTATGGTGAACTCTGATTCATGTCCCCAGATGCAAACACACAAACAGAATGTCTGTTCACTCCCGAGCTTTGGCCCCTACTCAACAATTAGGATGCATTTTTTCCTACAGGGAGAAGGATAAGTGACAGGCAGTCTTCAGAGGCAGACAGAACCCAAGGGTGCTTTTAATGCTAATTGGAAAATGGATGCCAATCAGAAATTTGTGCTGGGTACACAGAGTGTTGAGATCTCTTCATGATATTCTAGTGTTTACCTTTTTAATATGTTTTCAATTCACTTTATCAGGCGTGACCTTGAATGAGGGAGATTTACATTCAAATCTCATAAGAAAATTCTGTTGTCCTCCTGTTTTTACTTGTTGAACTCTATTGAGATCTGTCCACATCAGCAGTGACTGGACACGGCCTACAGGTGTGCATTGAACCCCCAGGGATCAACCTTCCCAGTGGAAGGTTGCTGGATACAGAAACCAGGTTCTTCCCATCCTGTGTCAATCTATCTCACGGGTTCCTGTCTGTTACTTTCGTCCCCCTGACCCAGGCAGGGACTGGTGAGAAGATGAACCAATGGCTACTAGTGAGATGGTATGCTTTGATGTTTGGTGAAGGGAGCTGTAGGGTCTTCACAGATGGCAGAAACAGTCTAGCACCTGCTGGAACTCTGTGCTGCCAATGATTATGGGGAGCAAACACCTCTGCTTGGAACTGCAGTGCGAGTTCCCAGTTTGTAATTATCTATGACGGTTCCTCCCTCCAGGGAAAGAGCCAACTTTCACCCATAAGCCAACTTGTAACTTCAGTTTTAGCTCTTTGGGGGGCTTTCCTGTCAATCAGAGAGAAAATAATGCAAAATGTAATGAAATCGTTATCAACAGCCACATGGGAGGATGAAGTTGAGAGTGCCCATCAGCCAGGAAGCACAAGTAGAGAACTGGAGCCCCAGGTACAAATTGCAGTGCCCAGGGATGGGCCTCTCAGGCTAGGGACCATATTGCAGTGGTAGGTCTCAGTACCCTCAAATTAGACAGCATGGTGCATGGAATAAAGCATGTTAGGGGGATGGAAGTGGCTGGGTGGCTAAGAGCACCGGCTACTCTTGCAGAACACTTGGGTTTGGCTCCCAGAACCCACATGGTGGTTCCCAGCCACCCGTAACTCTGGCTCCAGGGAGTCTGGTGCCTCTTTTGGCCTCCTTGGGCACTGCTCACCCATGGTGGACAGACATAAGACACCAATACACGTAAAATAAAATAAATAAACCTTAAAGCTGAATTTAAAAACACGTTTAGCCCCTCTCTCCTCCACTTGTCTATGTACTTGTCTAGATACTTTATCATCATTCTAAGGAGAAGCCTGCCAGGTGCAGCTGAGGGAGGAGAGCTTTGCCTCGGCTCCCAATCCCAGAGTATGTAGCCCCCTCTGGTGAGGATGGCATGATGACTGGAACTGCTCAGAGGGTAGCAGTGGGGGCTGTGGCACAAGCTAGTTGAATTCTGCTGGATCAGAAAGCAGAGAACTTGGAAAGGATGAAGAGTTGGGCCCTAAACCTCAAAGGTTCACCTACAGTAATGGAATACTAAAGTTGAATAGTAATTTGAATTTCTATGCCAATCCTTAGTCTCCCTCAACAGCTACTGTTTTTCAGGACCTTCAGATCCAAAGACAGTCTGGTAAAGGCAAGCCAGAGCATCCAAGGCTGGCTTCCCGTAGTCTTCCACACTGCAGGAAGGACAGCCATTCTGCTTCTGCCTGCTGATCTGTATGCTCATCAAGAACCAGGTGTGGCTCTCTACGCCCTTTGCACGGTGGTAATTACATGAAGAGACTCACTGTCCTAGGGTTAAATGCATTGAAATTAGTATAAATAACCATTTTCCATGAAAGAAAAATTAAATCATTTGGAAGAATTTGGAAAAAGCAAGCTAATTAGAAACTACTTTTCCAAATTGGTATAGACAAGGCCATGGCAAATGGCAAAGAGAACATTTTAGACATGAGAACCAAATTGCTTCTCAGCAGTTGACAAGTTCTTGCTCTAGCTTATGTTAGAGAAACAGGAAATAATAGGCAGCCTATAACTTGTCAGTTCTGTCTGTTAAAACAGGAAGCCCCGGCAAGGTTCATTCAGTGCAGCCAGCAGCAGAACCCTCCCAGTGAATATGCACAGAGGAGTCAGGAGTCAAGCAGAATGTCGAGGTGTGTGTGAGGCTCTTGTGTAATTGTCTGCACCAATCTTCTTTTACATAATTAACTAGCAGCATGCCACACTCGTAGGGGGCAGCACACAGTCTTCAGCACAGGTACCATGAAACCAGAGGGGGAAATGGATGGCCATATGACCTGTACTGTGGAAACCTGGAGGCCACCTCCTTCCTCCGCTAGAGTTTCGGTCAGTTTAGCATTTGTCTCACTTTCTTCACTCCACCTCTCCCTGTGTTTTCCTCCCCTTCCCCCCCTCCATTCACAGTTTCCTTTTCTCCTTCTTTTCCTTCATGTTTGAGTGCAGAAGCTGGAGATCAATGTCACACATCTTCCTCAATGATTTGCCACCTTTTCTCTCTTCTCTTCTCTCCTTTCCTCTTTTTTCCTTTTCTCTCTGTTTTTCCTTGCATGTGTATAAGTGTGGAGTCCAGTGGTCAATGTCAGGTATGTTTCTCAACCACCCTTCATTGTCTCTTGCCGAGTCCAGAGCTCGTGGAATAGACTCAGCTAGACAAGGCCCGGGCTCTGCCTATTGAAACTCCCTTGTGGAAGCTGCATGCTTGTTGACGAGTATCTCCACACTGCTGCGCTTCAGATCTGCTATCACTGTTCATCTCCTCTTTATCCACGGACACAGAAGAACTCCCAGTTCAGTAGCTCTGGCTCCTCTGGCTGGCAGTCTGTTGGCTCGAGGCTCTGAAGTACAATGGAACCTATGGAAGAATGGGACTCCCACCTGTCTTCCTTTCTGCTGGACTCTCAGCTCACTCCTTCCATTACAGAACAACAAACCCGTGTGGGTGCTGGAGATGAATGCCAGAGACATGCAGACCCCTCTCTTTGTCCCCTCCCTCCTTCTTCCCTTCTTTTTTACCTCCTTTTCTACCTACCTCCGTCCTCATTTTTCCTTTTCTGGCTTCCTTCTCCTCCCTCCCTCCTCTGTCCCTCCCTCTTTCTCCCTCAACCTCTTCCCTTTTCATCCCCCTCTCTCTCCCTCCATCGCTCCTACATTCTGTCTCATTCTTTTTTCCCCTCCTTAAGTCTTCAGTTAGTATTTACTGTCTGGCAAACATGACATGAATGTGTTTTGTGGCGTAACAATCCGATGGAGGAGACAGGGAGTGAGTATGCGATCTTCATGCAGGAGAGCACTGACCGCCCGCAGGGCAGTGCGGTGGTGATGGTGGTGGTGGTGGTGGTGGAGGTGGTGGTGGTGGTGGTGG
>CAJQZJ010033015.1:5771814-5785753 GCA_907164525.1 Lophiomys imhausi | reverse complement strand
GGAGGTGGTGGCAGCGGCAGAGGCACTCTGGAGTGGAGCCCAGGCCTGGCCTCAGCTCTTTCTTCCCCTTTGCTGGGGACCTCACGCTCCTCTTCTGCTGACACTGGCCCTTCACAATGGCTCATTGATTGGGTTAGCCAGTGTTTCTCTGACATTTTCCTGCTTCAAGCAGAAACACTACTATCTCTTATCCCTTTCAGAGGGAAGGTGTGTGTGTGTGTGTGTGTCTTTTATTTGATCTTCTAAAGAATTCTGGTCTGTCCAGATGTTGGTAGCAGAATATTAGAAAATTGTCTGGCAACAGAACAAATTGTCTTTCCAATAAAAGTAAATAAACAGTTGTACAGAGGCTGAGACAGAAATATCCTGAGGTCTTGCACTGTCTACTTCTACCAGGACCCAGTTTCCTACCATAATAGGGTACCGTCACTGTGCATCCAGGCAGGATGAGTCAGGAGGTAGACGTTCTTCCAGCTCTAGAGAGTTTGAGAAAAAGTTTTCTCCTTTGGGACACAGTGATGCTCAAAGGGCTCTCACGGGTCTCTATCAGCTCGGTAAGATGGCAACAATAATGTGAGCACAGCCTCATCAACAATGGCCCATGTCTGTGACAGCAGCTGTCCTGGCATGTGTGTGCTGCACGGGGCATTCCCCATATTTTTCAAGAAACTACTGCAAATAAAGATCCAAGATGAAAATTTAAAAATCCCCCCTGGTGACATTAACTAGCAATGTGAATTCCATCCATTTCAGAGAACATGGAGCTGTGTGTCCTGGCCTTCTTCTCTCCTCCATTCTTCCACATCTTTCTCTCTCTCCTCTCCTTTTTCCTGTCTCGTGGTGACACTGTGTCTGGTACCTGTAGTCAGTGGGAGGAGCAGACAGGGCACCTTGCAGATAGGACAACACCAACACCAGGAGTGGCTTCCTGGGGTCACGAGGTGGGCACAGCTTGTCTGAGCCACATAACACTGGTGGTCAACATAAAATGACCAGAAGGCACATAAAAACAGACTAAGGTTTTCAAAATTGAAGTAGGCCATTTTATTAGAATAATGATAGCATGACCAAGATCAAAATTTGGATTATAAAGAAGAAAAAAGTCAGCAGTAAAAGTCTCAGAGACAACTAAATCTAACATTTTGGTATTTTCTCTCAGGATTTTTTTTCATGCTTGCATGACTGTATGTATGATAAAGAAAAAGCCAAAGCCCTACCTTATGATAGTTTTCAATGCCAATAAAGCATTGCAGTATAATACATGTTGAAGTGTTTTACTGTTCTTCCAGGTGCTTGGTAGTCCTTGCATGCATTTTCATGGTCACCAACATAACCCTTAGAAGCCGGTTTGGTTTCTGCAGTGCACAGCAGTGCTCCTAGAAGCAGTGGGTGGGGTCAGGGTGAGGAGAAATTTTTAGTTAGACAAGAGAAAGAAATGAAGAGAAACAAGCTTGTAACTGTGATTAATAACAACATACTGATTCATTAAAATTTCCAGAGTCTCTCTAATTATTCTTAACATGCTTAGCATTAAGTGTTCTTGGCATACACACACACACACACACACACACACACACACACACACACACACACACTGATTTTGGGGGTGGATCAGAGGATGGTGCTGCTCACTTCATCTCAAGCAACTTCTCACAACATTCATCTGGTGTGATTTGCCTGTAATACATTGACACAATCATCTAAGACCCACACAAGCAGAACTTTTCAGATGGAAGTTAAAATTGAAGGACAAAAAAGGGTTTTGTTTGTTTTTATTTATTTTTTTTTTTTATTTTTTATTTTTTTAAAGATTTATTTATTATGTATACAGTGTTCTGTCTGCAGGTATATCTGCAGGCCAGAAGAGGGCACCAGATTTCATTATGGATGGTTGTGAGCCACCATGTGGTTGCTGGGAATTGAACTCATGACCTCTGGAAGAGCAGCCAGTGCTCTTAACCGCTGAGCCATCTCTCCAGCCCTATTTTGTTTTTTGTTTGCTAGTTTTTACAATTTATATTTTAAAGTGTTACAAAATAATTTTAAAATATATCTTGAATTTGGTGATGATATATATATATATATATATATATATATTTGTTGCTTAAAAATTTGTTGATTTAATATCCAGAATTGTAGATGGAAGTCATGAAGCAAATACAAGCAGATCTCTTGCAAAGAAATCAGGGATGAATTCTCCCAGGTGGAGATGAACACACTCTGTTCAATTTTTCTTTTATAAATTCTATGGGAAGTAAACATATAAGGCATGCTTGGCCAGATGTGGCACTAGGAACTAGGGTGGGGTTAGGAAGGAATCTCAGTGACAAGCTGAGATTCATGCTGTCTGTTTATGATTTTGTGGACAGTTTCTCCTGAGAGATGACTGTCATGGCAAATCTCACCTAAAGCACCAGCACTGGGTAACTCTAAGCTCAGCCTTTGAGTCGGGATGCCAAGCCAGGAATTGTGTGGTCAGATGCTAAGAGATGGCATTTGTCCACATCTGGAGCCTGTAGCAAAAGGACTTCCGGGCTCAGCTTAAGTGAGTGACAGCTGCTAGTCCATACTACCTCTCAGCAGCTGTGACTGAACTAGGAGGTGATTGGACTAGCAAACATGACTGGCTCTCAATGTATTTATAAATGAGAAACTTAACTAAAATATCCCTACAGAAGAGAGAGGAGAATGAGAATGTGATGGAAGGAGGAGAAAGAAAGGGAAGAGTAGGAGGCAGAAGAGGAGGAGGAGAGAGAGGAAGGAAGAGGAAGGAAAAGAGAAAGGAGGAAGGAAAAGAGGAAGGAGGAGGACAAGAGGAAGGAGGAGGCAAGAGAGGAAGGGGAGGAAGAAGAGGAGAAGGGGATGAGTAAGAAGAGAAGAGATAGGAAAATAGAGAAGCAATTTGTTAGCAAGGCGTGCCTGGAGTGTTTTTGGTTGCTGCTGTATCTGTAGTAGCCACATTTGCTGTTTGGTATCACTATTCAGCTAATCTTTCTGGATTTAGATTCCACACATTGTTCTTGTTTCTGTGAGAGTATCTCTAAATTTAAGTTCATTTAAAATTGAACTAGGAGACCGAGCAAAGACAGTTACCTTTCATGCAGCCGGGTTTATCCAGGCCCTTGAAGGCCTTGTCAGGAAGAAGACTGCTTCCCTCAAGAAGAGATTCCATGGCAACATCAGCAAACCAACCTCACTTTCCATCCTGCTTGGGAAATTCTGGACTTGCTTGGGCTTCACAAGAACACTCGAGGGGGGCCAAGATGGCGGCGAACTGCACAGACACATTTTGAATGTGGGAGAGAAGAGCCATAGAAAACACAGAGTAGCTGGGCGGTGGTGGCGCACGCCTTTAATCCCAGCACTTGGGAGGCAGAGGCAGGCGGATCTTTGCGAGTTCGAGGCCAGCCTGGTCTACAAAGTGAGTCCCGGGGAGCCCGGGGGACACAGGGAAACCCCGTTTTTTTTTTTTTTTTTTTTTTTTTGGTTTTGGTTTTCGAAACCCTGTCTTAAAAAAAAGAAAGAAAGGCCGGGCGGTGGTGGCGCACGCCTTTAATCCCAGCACTTGGGAGGCAGAGGCAGGCGGATCTTTGTGAGTTCGAGGCCAGCCTGGTCTACAAAGCGAGTCCAGGACAGCCAGAGATATTCAGAGAAACCCTGTCTCGAAAAACCAAAAAAAAAAAGAAAGAAAACACAGAGTTGTTGGACACTGTGCAAAAACCGGAGGGTCTGGCCCCTCCGGGAACAGTCACAGCTCCCAAGGGACTGTTAAAAGTCCCAGGGTAAGGCTCTTCCCCCATCTCTCACACACACGGAAGCCACTAAATCCGGGATTCGGGAACTCCCATTTGGACAGGCGCCTGGTAAGATCAATCCCAACACACAGCAGGCAGAATCAAAGGCCACATGGCAATTGCCCACTAGCCTACTGGGCTTCCCACACCTCAGGAGAACCTTATACCTACTTAGGAAACATTGCAGAATAGTTGAAGTCTTAACAAGGAAGAAACAGGGCGCTCCACGGGTGATCCCCAGCGGCTCGCGCCGGAGCGGGAGGCCAGCAGGCGGGTGGGAAGCAGGCGCAGGCAGGTGGGGCTAAAGCCCGGCACACCCACGGCAAAGCAGCTAGGGCGGGAGGCGGGCTCAGACAGCGGGAGGGGCCGAAGCTCCGCCCACCCACGGCAAAGCAGCTAGGGTGGGAGGCCAGCTCAGATGGCAGGAGGGGCAGAAGCTCTGCCCACCCATGGTGGAGCAGATACAGAGGGAAGCGGCCAGGCCTGTGGCGGAGAAGCCTAGTGGGTAACCAGAAGCCAGGGGTCCATAGCTGTATTCTGGTAAACCCAGACATATTAGGTGTGGAGCCCGGCCCTGTCAGCCTCCATGATGACAAACAAAGCCCACAAAATCTGTGCCTGGGCAAACAGGTCCATACCATCAGAACCATTACAGGCTGATCACTTAGTGTGCAACATAGAGAAGTCTGAACTGGGAGCAGTGAAACAATCCCAGACCATTACTCACTACCTGGGAATAGGCTGCACCAGCTCACAGCGATTCAGGCTATTAAAACCACAGTGACCCTGAGATCACCCTATAAGCAACGACAGATAGCCAAGCAATTCGACTCCTTCACCAAAGCATCCCCTGTGGATCCAAACACAGAAAACGACAAGAACAGACAGCTAAACACACCCACATGGCCAAAGGTCTAAGAAAAAATAGAAATCAAGGAAATATGACTCCAACAAAGCAGAATTATCCTAGCTCATCCAATTCGGATGACCTCACACCAACAGAAACACATGAAAACGTTGACAATTCTGCATTATGGAAAGTGATAGAGTCCCTGCAAAAAGAACTTAAATCTATGAAGGAATTCAAAGAAGCCACAATTTTACAAGCCAAAACAATGAACAATACCATTAAAGAGCTCCAAGCCAAGGTGACAGAGCTTGAACAGGAAAAAGACAAAGCAATGAAAGATTTTCAGACAAAAACAAGTAAGCTGGAGAAGGAAATGCACAAAACGAACAATACCATACAAGACATGAAAATAGAAATAGAAACAATAAAGAAAACACAGTCAGAGTTAAAAGAGGAAGTGGAGAACCAAGGGAAGAGAACAGGAACTACAGATGCGAGTATCAACAATAGGATGCAAGAGATGGAAGACAGGATCTCAGGCATGGAAGATTTGATGGAAGAAATCAGTACAACATCCAAAGAAAACGAGAAGGCTAAAAAATCTCTCACCCACAACATCCAAGAAATCAAGGACTCAATGAAAAGACGGAACCTAAGAATCATAGGCATAGAGGAAAGAGAAGACTCCTGACTCCAAGGTCCAGGAAATATCATCAACAAAGTCATAGAAGAAAACTTCCCAAACCTGAAAAAAGACATGCCAATAAAAATCCTAGAGGCTTACAGAACACCAAACAGATTAGATCAGAAAAGAAACTCCTGTCGCCACATAATAATTGAAACACCAAATGTACAGAACAAAGAAAGGATATTAAAAGCTGTAAGAGAAAAAGGCCAAGTCACATACAATGGCAGACCCATCAGAATTACACCTGACTTCTCCTCAGAAACTTTAAAAGCTAGAAGGGCCTTGACAGATATCCTACAAGTCCTGAGAGATCATAGGTGCCCAGCCAGACTATTATACCCAGAAAAACTCTCTATCAATATAGATGGAGAAAACAAGATATTCCATGACAAATTCAAATTTAAACAATATCTCCCCACAAACCCAGCCCTACAGAAAATCCTAGAAGGAAAATTCCATCCCAGAGAAGAAAACTTCACCCAAGAAAACAAAGGGAATAGAAAACCCCTCAGCAACTAAACCAAAAGAGGCACAGGACCATCACCTATACCAAACTAATGGGAAACAACAACCCCAGGTCACTAATATCCATCAACATCAATGGTCTCAACTCCCCAATAAAAAGACACAGGTTTACAGAGTGGATTCGCAAGCAAGACCCGTCCTTTTGCTGCATACAAGAAACACATCTCACTACCAAAGATAGACACTACCTCAGAGTAAAGGGCTGGGAAAAGGTTTTCCAAGCAAATAGACCCAGGTAGCAAGCTGGAGTAGCCATCCTAATATCAAACAAAACAGACTTCCAACTGAAGTTAATGAAAAAAGACAAAGAAGGGCATTATATACTCATTAAAGGGAATATTCATCAAGAGGAAATCTCAATACTGAACATCTATGCCCCAAATACAAAGGAACCTACTTTTGTAAAAGAAACACTTTTAAATCTTAAATCGCATGTCGATCACAACACATTAATAGTGGGAGACTTCAACACCGCACTCACAACAATGGACAGATCATCAAGACAGAAGACAAACAGAGAAATATTGAGTCTAAGAGAGATCATGAAACAAATGGACCTAAGAGATATCTATAGAACGTTTCACCCAAATACAAAGGAATACACCTTTTTCTCAGCACCCCACGGAACCTTCTCCAAAATCGACCATATAGTTGGACACAAAGATAGTCTCAATAGATACAAGAAAATTGAATAACACCTTGTATCTTATCAGACCACCACGGAATAAAGCTGGTCTTCAACAGCAAAAGAATCAACAGAAAGCCTACACACACAAGGAAATTGAGCAGCTCCTTACTGGATGACCACTGGGTCAGGGAAGTAATAAAGAAGGAAATCAAAGACTTCTTAAAAATCCAACAACAATGAAGACACAACATACCCAAACCTATGGGACACAATGAAAGCTGTGCTATGAGGAAAGTTCATAGCACTAAGTGCATTCAAAAAGAAAATTGTGACAGCTCATATTAGTGAATTAACAGCTAAGCTGGGTGAATTGGAAAAAAAAGAAGCAAACATGCCCAAGAGGACCAGAAGGCAGGAGATCATCAAACTTAGGGCTGAAATCAACAACTTAGAATCAGAAAGAACTATACAAAGAATCAATGAAACTAAGAGTTGGTTCTTTGAGAAAATCAACAAAATAGACAGACCCCTAGCCAAATTAACTAAAAGGCAAAGAGAAAGAACCCAAATCAACAAAATCAGAAATGAAAAGGGAGAAATATCAACAGACATTGAGGAGATCCAGAAAATATTCGGGTCCTACTTTAAAAATCTATACTCCACCAAATTTGAAAACCTAAGCGAAATGGACAATTTCCTCAATAAATTCCACCTACCAAAACTAAATCAAAATCAGATTAACAGCTTGAACAGCCCAATAACCCCTAAGGAAATAGAAACAGTCATTAATAATCTCCTAACCAAAAAAAGCCCAGGGCCAAATGGCTTTAGCACGGAATTCTACCGGACCTTCAAAGAGGAACTAACACCAATACTCTTCAAACTCTTCCACCACATAGAAACAGAAAGAACACTGCCAAACTCATTCTATGAGGCCACTGTCATTCTGATTCCTAAACCACACAAAGACCCAACAAAGAAAGAGAACTTCAGACCAATCTCCCTCATGAACATAGATGCAAAGATACTTAATAAAATACTAGCAAACCGAATTCAAGAACACATCAAAAATATACATCATGATCAAGTAGGCTTCATCCAAGGAATGCAGGGATGGTTCAATATATGAAAGTCTATCAATGTAATTCACCATATAAACAAGATGAAAGAAAAAAAACCACATGATAATCTCGCTAGATGCAGAAAAAGCATTTGACAAAATCCAACACCCCTTCATGCTAAAAGTTCTGGAGAGAATGGGCATACAAGGACCGTACCTAGAAATAATAAAGGCAATATACAGCAAGCCAGTGGCCAACATCAAATTAAATGGAGAGAAGCTTGAAGCATTTCCTCTAAACTCAGGGACAAGACAAGGATGTCCACTTTCACCATATCTCTTCAATATAGTACTTGAAATTCTTGCTAGAGCAATAAGACAACTAAAGGAGATCAAAGGGATAAAAATTGGAAATGAAGAAGTCAAATTATCCCTATTCGCAGATGATATGTTAGTATACATAAGCGACCCCAAAAACTCCACCAAAGAACTCTTACAGCTGATAAACAACTTCAGCAAGGTGGCTGGATACAAAATTAACTCAAAAAAATCAGAAGCCCTTCTTTATACAACAAACAAGCATACCGAGAAAGAAATAAGGGAAACAACCCCCTTCACAATAGCCACAAACAATATAAAATACCTGGGGGTAACTCTAACCAAGCAAGTAAAGGACCTATACAACAAGAACTTCAAGCCCCTGAAGAAAGAAATGGAAGAGGCATTTAGAAGATGGAAAGATTTCCCATGCTCATGGATAGGTAGGATCAACATAATAAAAATGGCTATTCTACCAAAAGCAATATATAGATTCAATGCAATTCCTATCAAAATACCAACACAATTCTTTATAGACCTGGAAAAAGCTATACTCAACTTCATATGGAACAACAAAAAGCCCAGAATAGCTAAATCAATCCTGTACAATAAAAAACCATCTGTTGATGTCACCATCCCAGATTTCAAGCTGTACTACAGAGCAATAATAATAAAAACAGCATGGTACTGGTATAGAAACAGACCAGTGGATCAATGGAATCGAATTGAAGACCCAAACATGGACCCACACACCTATGGCCAACTAATCTTTGACAAAGAAGCCAAAACCGCACAATGGAAGAAGGACAGCATCTTCAACAAATGGTGCTAGTCCAACTGGATGTCCAATTGCAAAAGAATGAAATTAGACCCATACCTAACACCTTGTACAAAACTTAATTCCAAGTGGATCAAAGACCTTAACATAAGGCTGGCCACACTAAAGATACTAGAAGAAAAAGTAGGAGAAACCCTCGAACTCACTGGCACAGGTGACAACTTCCTGAACAGAACACCAACTGCTCAGGACCTGAGATCAACAATCAATAAATGGGACCTCATGAAACTGAAAAGCTTCTGTAAGGCAAAAGACACAGTCATTAGAACAAAACGGCAACCAACAGACTGGGAGAAAATCTTCACCAACCCCACATCTGATAGAGGGCTATTATCTAAAATCTACAAAGAACTCAAGAAACTAAATGCCAAGAAACCAAATAATCCAATCAAAAAATGGGAGACGGAGTTAAATAGAGAACTCACAAAGGAGGAATCCCTAATGGCCGGGAGTCACCTGAAGAAATGCTCAACATCCTTAATCATCAGAGAAATGCAACTCAAGACGACCCTGAGATTCCATCTCACACCTGTCAGAATGGCTAAGATAAAGAGCTCAAATGACAGCACATGCTGGCGAGGGTGTGGAGAAAGGGGAACCCTACTCCGTTGCTGGTGGGAGTGCAGGCTTGTACAACCACTATGGAGGTCTGTCTGGAGATATCTTAGAAACCTTGGAATAACTTTGCCTCAGGACCCAGCCATACCACTTCTGGGTATACACCCAAAGGACACCTCACAGAGACATAGGGAAGTCTCCTCATCTATGTTCATAGCAGCCTTATTTGTAATAGCTAGAAACTGGAAACAACCCAGATGTCCCTCAAATGAAGAATGGATTAAAAAACTGTGGTACATCTACACAATGGAATACTATTCAGCTATCAGGAACAATGAAATTATGCAATTTGCAACCAAATGGATGGATCTAGAGAAGCTCATCCTGAGTGAGCTAACCCAGACTCAGAATGATGCACACGGCATCTATTCACTTATAGTAGGAAAATAGCTATATCATACAGGATATCTGTACTACAACCAACACACCAAAAGGAACACAGACATAAACTTTTTTTTCATTTCTTTTTCTTTTTCCTTTTCCTTTTTTTTCTTTTTCTTTTTCCTCTCTTTTTTTGTTGTTGTTCTTTGTTTTTGTGGGTTTGTGTGTCTGTGGGTCTTTTTTTTAGTTTTCCCCCCATAGCAAGGAGACACCTTTCACTGGCAGTACTGCCTCGTAGGCCCCCGGTGTATGAAGAGGCTCTTGGCCCTCATATGACTCCTGATCTGTGGTGAGAGACTGTTATGCAGGAACACTGTAACCGACCTTTTAAATTATTATTTAACACTTATTTATTTATTACTAAATTCACTTATAACAAACACCAACAATTTCTTAACTATTAATCCTATAAAATCCTACAACCCCTTTAACCTATCCACTAAACCTATTGATAATTATAACAACTACTTTCATAACCTTTTAGAATGATACAGTCTCTGGGGCAGGTCCTCAGTCGTCAGGAATACAGTCTTTGTTGTAGATTCTTTAATGCACTTAGCAGTCCTTTTTCTGGATCTCTCAGATGCAGGTTCGTTAGGGTAGTTGGTTATTGCAGTCTCACCTTAAATAAGGCTTCGTGCTTTCTTCTCTGTGGGAGACCCCAGCCGTCTGCAGGCCAACTTACTTCTTTTGAATCAGGAACTCAGCTGCTCTGCCTCAGTCCTTAAAGCCAGGCACAGTTTCCCCTAGGCCACTGATCAGACAGATCAAACCCCTCCAGGCAAAAGCTGAGCCACAGGGTCCAGTCCTTGGCCTTTTGGTGTCTTGCTCAGGCTTTCTTTGTTTGCTCACCGGCTTCTTTCTGCTTCAGGGAGAGAGCTGGCCATCAATGGCCAGCCCTTTTTTCAGCAGGACTCTTGGAGCTCTCTAGCATCAGGGGCCCCTTCTTCTTCTGGGCTCCATGCACTGTCCTTAAATAAGAGGAACTCTGTTTCAGCTTAATTTGGGCTCCGCCCACTTAGCAGCTGAAAACAATGTCAGGCCAGATACTTTGTTTCTTCAAGTCTATTGAGTCTTTCTTGTTTTTCCTGACTTCAACCTTGTTTTTCAGTCTATTAAGTCTTTCCTGTTTTTCCTGACTTTAACCTTGTTTTTCAGTCTATTAAGTCTTTTCTGTTTTTGCTGACTTCATGCTGATAATGCTCTTTAGGCTCCGAATTAAGAGATAGTATCAGAAACTCCTATATATTTTCTAAATCTAATTTATCTAACCCCTACAGAACACTCCACCCCAGAGGATCAAGACGGAAGGGTCAGGGGGTAGAGCATGGGAGGGTGGGGCTGGGAAGCGGGAAAAGAGGACAATATGTTAAGGATGTAACCTGTAGCAACACACAAATAAATTTATTAATTAAAAAAAAGCAGGTAACCACGTTAAAACACTGTAAATAAAATAAAGGATACAGTCGTTCAACCTGGTTTTATAAACCTCCAACTGTCGAAAAAACGTAGAGCTAAGGTAAAATACAGGAGAAATGTGGTGTTAACCCATGCCTTTAACTTCAGGAGAGACGGGAGGAACACCATAGAGTTAGTGGACTTATAAATTCTAGAGTTACATGGAACAGGGTGGTGAGGGTACACACCCTTAATCCCATCATTCAAGAAGAGTACACCCTTAACCCCAACACACTAGAGACAGAAACAGGCAGATCTCAGAGCTCAAGGTCAGCCTGATACAAAACAAACTCTAAATAGAGAAACACCTCGATCCAGGAGTGGTGGAACACATCTTTAATCCCTTCAGCTGGGAACCACAGGTCTCTGATCCCAATAATCAGAATGCGGAGACACACACATAGGATCTGGAAGGACCTAAGTTTAAAAGCTACTTACAAAAGGCCCACTCAATACAAACAAATTGTCCTTCGAGATCTCAAAATATATACACTAAAGCTGGTTTAGCTCCAAAATAACAAAATAATTTCTTCTTTAAACCAGATTGAAAGATAACACTTTATATATTGTCAAAAAACCAAATTTGCTTCAGGAGAAATATTACCTACCCCCCCCCACCAAAAAAAAGAGGGTGATTGTCCCTGAGTGAGGATTAGGGCAGGGCTCTGTTCTTATCTTTCCAGGAGAATCAAAGCATCCATTCAAGGAACCCAGGGACAATTGGACAACGGAAATCTCAGCAGAAAACAGAATCAGACACCAAACGAAGACGAGTGACCCAGATGATTCAGCCTGACAGACTCCCTCAGTAGCTGTCTCCATCAAAAGCCTATAACCACAACAACTCAATATCGCTGAGACTGTTCAGCTCTACACAATGCCCCAGCCAGAACCTCAGTAAAGCCTGGAAGTTCAGCTTCTGCCTACAAACTCCTTAGGACATCTAAACAGCTGAGAACAGAAGGACTGAACATAAAAGGATTGTCCTAACATTTTAAACCATTTTTCCATTTTGGTTCGGGCCCCAAACAGGTTTACTACGACCCAAATCAGCAGGAAGTCATTTTAAGAGAGCGAAGTCCCATACCCAGAGGGTGGGGAGGGTGTTTCTCCGCCCCCCCCCCTTTTTGGTTATTTGAAAGACAACTGAAAACTCTGTTATTGAGGGGAAGAGATTACAAGTTGTTAAATCATCCTGTTTAATGGGTTTTGGAGGTTAGACCCAGGGTATTCCTTCTTTCCCTTTTCTGTATCCTTCTTTATCTCCTATGTAGGAATGCACGGACCTGAGAAAAATTGAGACATAGACATAGCACAGGAAGGACCAAGAAGAAGGGTCATATTATTGAATATGCCATTATACCTTTGTATATTGATACAAAATTAGTAGTATATTTGGCTAAAGTGGTATTGACCATTGTTTATTGTGCAAAAATAAGAGTGTATTGGTCTACGTCTATATTGATATTTGTATATTGATACAAAATTAAGATTATAGTTGGCCACAATGGTATTGACCCTTATATATGGACGCAATATTAAGATTGTATTGTGCCACATAGGCATTGATCTTTGTATATTGATACAAAATTAAGAGTGTATTTAGCCACATTTGAATAGATCTTTGTATATTGATACAAAATTTAAGGTAACGCTTCCTAATGGTATCATACCTAGAGATACTTAAAAATGAAATGTGAAGCTCTGGCCTCTAGATACCAACCGTCTTAAACTGTTTAGGATATTTAAGAAAAACAAACTCCTAGTCATGCATGCATGTCACCTTGTTAGCTACTATGACAGTCTATCACAGATATTCTCTAAGCTACTCAGTAATCAAGTTGTTAAGAGACAAGCAACATTTGCTTATCTAAATACAAGAGATAGATAGGGCATCTTCAAAAACCCCAAGAGATCTGCAGAATATGGCATTCAAAGATGTGGTCTTAAATTAATTTTTTTTGATATCGTGACATATCAGCTCCTGACAGCACCCCCTATTCTACTCCAAGTAGAAGATAAACATTGAAGAATCTCCAGTGTGAGAAGATTGAATTAGTGGCAAGCCTATCTCTTGGCATGAAAAAACCCCTTGCTCCAACTGCAGACAGACTGCTGTCCAAAAAGGACAAAACTTGGTAGCAGGGAAGTCGACAGCCTAGCTCTGCCAAGACAGGGTAGGTTAGTCCTTCACAATCCCTGCTCTACAATAAATGTCTGTCAGAGAAACAGGACCAAAAGGCTGAAGACTGATGCTGGAATGTATGGAGAGAAAATGGGAACTGTCCAGGTAGTCACTGGTCTGTCATTTCTTAGTATTGGAAGCTGCAGACCCTGCACTTCCTATACAATCAGATATATTTATCCTTCTCAGCTCTCTGAGGTGGTTGAAGAATAGACAGCTTGAGTCTCATAGCTAAATTTTGAGTTGTTTAGGAATCAAGAGGGTGTTCTAGATCTAAGAAGATGGTTATAATAGTGATGCAAGTTAGTATGAAAGCTAAGTCAGTTATAGAACTTTAAACTCATGGAGATGGTTAGAAGGTAGAAGGTTAAAATCAGGGGCCAAATATGTATGAACTGGACATTGGGAAGGTATACTGGGCCATTTAACCCTCATAAATGTGGCATATTTAATTCTGCTGTTTTGTATAGAATTTACTGTTATAAGAGAAAGAACCATTTGTTGGATTAAAAAGGGAAGCTGTTAGGGGGGAAGAGGGTGGGTGGAAGCGTGGGACAGGAAGGGGGAATAGGGAAGGGTTTGTGACTGAGATGTAA
>CAJQZJ010033015.1:5722439-5771414 GCA_907164525.1 Lophiomys imhausi | reverse complement strand
CACACACACACACACACACACACACACACACACACACACACACACACCATCCTCTTATTGCCATTTCTCCCCTTTCCCTTTGAGAATTCGAGGTAGACAACCAGTGTGGGGAGGCTGAATCAGACTTAAATAGGAAAACAGAAGCTCCGTTAAGCTTGAGTGTCAGATATATAAGAAATATTTTATGCCCCGTGCACAGTAGGGGGCATCTTATGCTGGAATTAAAATTTAAACAACTGCCTTGCTTTATCATCAGAACTCTGATCCCAACTCACCAGTGGGTGGAGGGCTGGCTTCTCTCTCCCACACACTTTCTACAGGATCTAAACTCCCTTCTTCCATTCAGTCTCTAGATTGTCTGAGTTTCTACCCTGGCTCAGTGAAACACCTCCCTGCTTGTTGTCTCCAAGCTCCATTCCTCCCAATATTGCTTCATATAGAAGGTGCTCTGAAGCTATTCAATGGATCTTCTACATGTCATGTCCACTGTAAGAAAAAAGCATGTCTGCTGCCAGCAGACCGTCCTGGCAATATTGGGGTTGAGGCAATCCTTTCTTCCTCTAAGAACCCTTTGTGACACCCCTGACCTTTGTTTCTCAGCATCTGTCTGCTTCTCTTAGCCCCAGTTGACTGGGAGCTCCCTTTATTCCCATAAGAAGGTCAATGCTCTTTTCCTGGGCTCTCCAGCACTGAGGCCTGAGAGATAGTTAACAAAGCTCTGTGAGTTCCGCTACAGGCTATCCCTTACCTTCCCCGATGCTCAGCAGACATTTGTGGAGTTTTGCAATAGTGTGGGTGTGACTGATCACACAATGGTAGGGTTCAGAAGTTCTGGGGCATTCTTTGTTATAAGTACCAGTGTCATGCTTATCTAGCTCATGGTCCCCCCACTCAGTCAGCCCAGAGCCTTGGTGTCACTGAACGACGATCATTGCTGGTGTCTATTGGTAGTGTCTGAGGCATGGCAACATCTGAAAGGTTATTGTTAAGGAAACTGGATGTGCTGGTTAGCTTTTATCATTAATTTGACACAGCCTAGTGTCGCCTGAGGAGAGGGAGCATCAGTTGAAGAATTGCCTCTGTAAGATTGGCCTGTAACTATGTCTGTAAGGAATTTTTTGGATTGATATTTAATGTGGGAAGGTCAAGCCTACTGTGGGAGGCACCAACCCAAGGCAGCTGACTCTGGGTTATATGAAGAAATTACCAGACGGCCGCATTCTTCCTAGTTTCTCAATGAGCTCTTGCCCCTTCCGGTCTCTGTCCCTAAGGACAGTGTCCTCTGCAATATCACGTATCTCTGTGGCGTTCTGACTTGCCTCAGACCCACAGTAGTGGAGGCAGAGACCACAGACTGACACCTCTGACATGGTAAGCCAAAATAAAACAAATCTGTCACCTTTTGAATCATTTCTCTCAAGCTTTCAGTCACAGTGATGGAAAGTTACTCACAAAATTGAAATTATCTAAATAGATTTCATTATTCGCAAGTAAATACCGACTCTGTGCCAGAGAATTCCTGTCAGCTAACCTAACTTACTATAAGGTTAGATCTGTGCTGTGTGATGAGCAGTTGGAATGTCATGGTCCACAGCAAAACCTGTAAAGAGGTACAGGGTTAGCTGTGCTTCCGCCATGATGCACTGTGGGGTTCGTAGCTTGCTGTCACAGCAATAATCAGTTTTCAAGGAGTAGACAGGGAAGGCCTCAGTGATGGTGACACAGGGAAAGTGTGTGTGTGTGTGCACACGTGTGTGCGTGTGTGTGTGTGTGTGTGTGTGTGTGTGTGTGTGTGTGTGCGCGCACTTGCAAACCTTGCATAAAATGCAGGTTCCCCAGCTTCAAGTGTGCCATAGCTCAGAAGGCTATGATGCTAGACAAAATCAAGGTCACCAGAAACACCCTAAGCCATTGACTTCTGGCTCCTTTGTCTTGCAAAAATGAAAAATGGAATTCAGGGACATAAGGAGGGCAAGTTTAGAAAGGAGTTTTATTACAGGATTATAGGTGAATTAAAAAAAAAAAAGACAGAGCTCTTGTATAGGAAAAGTGGATCCCAGAAAATGGGGTGTCACCTGACTACAAGTCTAGGACTTTTACAGATATAGACAAGACCTTCAGAGAAGATGACCAGGATACAGTGAGACAGTACAGCTGAGCCCAGTCATCAGCATTGGAGTCCCCACTCTGAGGGAGTTCCATGGGTCACAGGGAAACAAGTAAAGACTTTGTGAGAAGGACTTAGCTCCCACACTGGAAGGTCTTACCCATTTCAGAGCATCAAGATGCCTTGTTGCAGGGAAGAGGCATTGAGTTGAACATTAGAGGAAAGGGGGCCAGGGTCATGACCATGGCGGAGAGGGTTGGAAGACCATGAGAAGTGCTTCAAAAGGAAAGAGCAGAGCTAGATTGTGGAAAACATTAAAGGCGGTGTGGGTGAGAGTATGTTGTGCCATTTAAGAAAAAAATGAAACAAGATCTCACACAGAATATGGTGTGGGCATTGTTCTTTAGGGTTAAGGGACAAAGATGTGCTACATGCAGAGAAAGCCCTGCCCTAGGGGATACCACCAAGGGGGGCAAAAGCTTATGTGTGAGGTGGGCAGGCACACACTTCCTGTTCCCTGCAAGAGTGGTAGGTCCAGGGCTCACTCCTTCAGAAGGGTTTCATTTGCCTTCTCCACTGTGGAGGGGCAACTTGCCAGCCAGGATGGAAAGGAACCGAGATGTGTAGGTGAGCAGAGAATGGAGGCTAAAGGTAAAAGGCAATAATGTCACAGAACAGGAAGTGAGGACAGAACCAAAGCCCTGGGCATCATGGGGACATTATGTGTGCTGGCAGCTGATTCCCATGTGCCATCACACTCGCCTCTCCTCTCAACCTCCTGTGTTTGGGGAGTCTCTGCTGTAAGCACCAGTGTCTAATGCTCTGGTCCCCTGATGTTGGAACTAGGGAGCAGACAACATGTTACCTGTGGCTCTGGTCTGTCGTTTACGAGTCTACCTAGAATATCCTCTAAGACCTTTTAATCATTGGGGAGCTGAGGGAAAGGAAAGATGGCTTCACCTTCCATGAGGACTAAGCCTCCTGCCAGACTCCATCAAAAGCCCAGGTCCCAGATTCCAAGATTCAGAAAGCACAGTAAAACCCCTACCTTGGCCAGAGACAGCAAGCTAGCTGTAAGGGCCTGCCGAGGCTCCCTCGTGTTATTCTTTTCTGTTCTTCCAGGAAGAACACTGGAGAAGGCCAAAGCACCCTTCCTGTCTCTCGATTTCTTCAAAGTCCAGGAAGCCATGTTTTGGGATGATGTGCTCTGAGGCTAATTGTGGTGTTTCATTCTTCATCTCTGTAGGGCAATATCCAAACAGAATGCTTGAACTGGCTGGAAACATCTGGATTTCATGAACCACGTACACATCTGGGTGTGAGAGGTGGCCCACAGCTCAAGGAGCAAGGTCCCTTTCTTTCTGTCCTACAACTTGCATGGACTGGGGTGGCGAATGGGAGCATCAACGAAAAGATAAGGTTCTCTCTGGCCTTCTTAATTTCCCTTCTGCTCACTGGGCTTCTCCTGCCAGGAAGAGCTATGCTTGGAAACTTTGGGGATTGGTTTCATTCACTCTGTACAGTTCCCATTCACATCTTCTTTGGAAGTTTCCAGACTCTTCTGGAAGGGCTCCTGAATACCATGCTGGCTTTTGCTACATAACTGATTTAGTTGTAGTGTGTGTGTGTGTGTGTGTGTGTGTGTGTGTGTGTATGCACATGCATGTGTGTGTACTTGTGTGTATGGGCTCCCACACTAATCCCTACATGGATGGAACTCTCCAACAAAATTACAAAAGAATTACTGAAGGCATCTCAATGAATCTATTTTCTTTATTTCTTAAAATAATTTTGTTTCAGATACAATAAAAAAAAACAAAAGATTTCTTTCCTTGTTTTTATTATATTGAAAAAGCAACCTGCTTGGAATTTCCAGAAGATATTTGAAAGACCAGGCCTCTAACTCCAGGAAGTTTTATGCTTAGCTTAGGGACCCCTCCTTCTCCTTCAACAAAGGAACACTCGATTTACACCTCTATAGACCTATCTCAGCAAGTTCAGTCTTTCCATTAACCCCTGCTAGCCACAGTGACTTCCTAATACCAGTTAATTAACAAACACTTGTGCTCCAACAGATGAATTCCTGGGAGAGTCTTTGGTGTGGTCCCCAGACGGCTGGTGTGAAGCGCAAGCCTTTCCTTTGTTCTTCCAACACTCTCCTTGTGGGCCGCAAAGCACTTTGAATATCAAATGAGCTCTCTAATTAGTCTCCACCCGCCATCCTGCAGGATGGGCAGGACTGTCCATTATCTTCACTTTGCAGATAGTAACAATTTACAGAACTTGGCTGAGGTCACCGGAACATTAGCATCCCAGCCAGAATAAAACTCTTAGTTGCTAAACCCTGTCCTCTTATCCTGTTCCCTAGACAATGCCTCCCATTCTGTTGACATCAAATTTGTACGCACGGTGAGGCCTTGTTCCAACACAGTGAACTCCTGTTTGGTGCTTGAGACCGGGAGGTTAAGGGAGATTTGGGGAAAGGTGTTAGGGCGTGTTTATGTTTATCTACTGAATGGCTTGGCAGCACCGTGAACACTTCCATCTCCAAGAAAGCAACGCCATTTACACAATCCATAGACTATCTCCATGGCCCAGGTATTTCAAGGCAGGATCAAAAGTGAACACACCATCACAGGGCACAATGAGTCCCAAAACCTTTCACATGTGTACTTCATTACTGAGAATCCCTGTTGATGGTGTGTTAGATAGTTGT
Organism: Lophiomys imhausi; assembly: GCA_907164525.1. NCBI lineage: Eukaryota > Metazoa > Chordata > Mammalia > Rodentia > Muridae > Lophiomys > Lophiomys imhausi. The sequence goes on along the minus strand of CAJQZJ010033015.1, from coordinate 5,766,591 downwards.
AACATGGGAAGTTGCATGTTTTCCCACCTCCTGGGGAGACACTAGAAGAACTCTGCATGGCCAAACTTACAGAGCCATGTGAACCAGAACTAGGTCTCTCAGGAAACATGTATGTGCAAACTATACAAATCCAGCTTATCCTATGGGTGCCAGCCAAGGACCAGCCAGTACCAGGGGATAGCTAAACAAAGAAGATTCCCAGAGCTCAGATCCCCAGGAATGCTGTGGTCACTGCAGATGTGTGCTTATTCATGATACTCGGCTGACGCAGACTCCCAGACTCCATTCCCCACCCTTTCTCTGAACAGTAAACAAGTCCTCACGATTACTGTGGGAACGGAATAATGAGTAATTACATGTTTGAAAGTCACTGGAATGGAATCCCAGGGTGGACCCCTGGGTAAAGAAGAGTTTTGGGATAAATGCAAACACATTCTTTGGATTCCATATCCCAGTGTGGTGCCAGGGTGCAGCTTGCTCAGGGAGGGCATGGCGGAGATACAGTCGGAGGCAGGGTTGACCTTATTAGCCACCTCACCCAGGCGCTGGCTCTAAGGAGGGTAACTATAAACAAGAATACTGTCAGAAGTTTGCTCTGCCTCTTTCAAAAATGAAAATAATTCAGACATAGGCGGTTCTCTACTTTAAGAAGTATTAATCTCAATCCAAAGCAAGGAATGACATTCATATTCATTTATTTATTTAGTAGCAGTTATTAACCTATTTGAGTTAGGGATCAAAGAAATAGGCATTCTTTGATTGCGAAGTTGTAAACAACACAAGCATCGTGCTGACCATTTAGCCTTCAAGAGGCACAGTAAAACTCTTGGAAAGTTATCAAAGATAACTATTTAGTAAGGAGTCCTCTCTTCATCTCCACAAATGTGACAGATTTTCACACAACCTTACAGGTGAACTGTACCCTATATGTGGTAATCACTATAAACTGCTAAAGCTGCATGAAGTCTCCCATGGCTGTCTGCCATTGGTAGCTAGAAGAAACCCCAACCAGCTGCTCCCTCTGGCCAATCAGCTCATCATTTCAAACAGTGTAGATGCACAGACATTAATTTGAACGATGGCCACATGTCACTTCTATGGGGTAGAGCAGAGAAGGGTAGGATTTCTCTCAGGGTAGCGTCCATCCAAGCTAGACTTTATGCGGAGAGCAAACAGGCTTTCTTCAAAGGTTCATTTCACCACAGGTGGCTTATTCCTTCTGAAAAACTCCTCCTGTCCCCACAGGCTGACTTGGAGCATAGTTGACCCCTGTTCCCATGGAAACCTGTGAAGCACATGATTGTTGAAAACAGCCCTTTAATTTGTTTACTATTTCAAACTCAAGAACAAGCCCCAAACTCTGCTGTTCTGACATTTAAAAGAAAAACAGGAATAAAAACCCTTAATGCTACTTTACATGGTGGAGACCCAGGTTACATATGGGGAAGCTGAAGTCAGAGGCTCAGCTTCATATCAGCAATGGCACACGTCTCGCACAACCTCACCAAACAATGTTGCTACCTCGCTGGTGCTTGGGGTCAGTCTGTTATGTGCTGAGACTGTCATCCAGGAGTGCCTTCTGCTGTAGTACAGCAGAAGTGTCTGGATAAAAATCCCAGGGCTCAGGCTCTGAAGGCCAGGAGACTAGACTGGTCAGTATTTCATGGCTGTTTGGATTCCGGGGACTGATGAAGCTGCCAGAGCATTAACTTATCAGGAGCTGCTGATGCCTCATGTGTGCCACAGACGGCCCTGGCTCATGGAAGCTGTCAGTTTCTGGGAAGATAGAAGCAATTAGTGTGTATCCTGATGAGGTCTATCCAGCTCTCTTGCAACGTAGCATTTTAGTGAGATAAAGAGCTGGTAATACAACCGTCTGTTTCTTCACGATAATTAAGGCAAAACCAACTCATTAACAACTCAGACTGTCTTTTTCATAACTTGTCCAGATAAGATTCAATAAAACAAATGGTGCTCACCAGGTTGGATTGCTTGCAGCTAACCCTCCCATATTGGTTAGGTACCTTGATTGGAGGAGTCCTTAGCATCATCTCGATAAGGAATCAACTGGACAGGGCTTCCTTGCTTGCTGGTGACTTCCTATGGGCCTTCTCTCAAACAGATCCCCAGGCATCAGGCCTGCCCCAGCTGGGTCACTGCTTCTGAACTGGCTGGGAGGGAGGACAGCAGCAAGGCCTTTCTGTGCTCAGGAGAGAGGACCTTGGCCCCACTCCCTGCTCTGGAAGGCTCAGAGGCCCCCTGGGGCCTCTTGGTTTAGGGTTCCTGGAGGGGAGGCAGAATGTAAACTTACACCCTGATATTCAGATTCACAGGTTCCACCTTTGGGTACAAGGGTCTCTGTAGAGAGAAGGAGCCCATATCCTCCAGTGTCCCTGTCTGGCAGCGGAGTGGCCCCGGGCACCTGTTAGACACATTAGCAGTGAACGGTGTCTTGGATTATTATCAAACAGCACATCTCGCTCCTCAGCCCCACCCTGACTCACTTATCTTAGAGGAAAGCCTTGGGCAATTTCATTGAGGACTGAAAGCATCTTCCACCTCACTCTTCCCAACGGACTGTGTCTAGCAGCACTGGTAGCAGAAAAAGCAGAGTAGGAAGACAGATTATATAAGTAGATTTCCGAGCAGTGAATTAGATCCCAGACAGGGTAGAGGTGGATATCAAAATGAGTAAATGGTGACTGAGAAGAGCCTTACAGCTAAAGAAAACTCTAGAAGAGGGAAAAGAGTCCAGGATGTGTGTGATTATTTCCTGAATAAATTCTGTTAGAAACAACTGTTTCCAGCCACCTGAAGTGGGACTGAGATCAGCAAGTGCTTTAGATAGCGATTTAGAAAGAACCCCTGAACACCTGGAAGTGAAACTTGGGTTGGCGCTCTGTCTTCTGTCTATGTCTGTCTTTCTGTTTCTATCTTCCTCTCTCTCTCTCTCTCTCTCTCTCTCTCTCTCTCTCTCTCTCTCTCTCTGTCTTCCACACCCCTCCGTGTGTGTGTGTGTGTGTGTGTGTGTGTGTGTGTGTGTGTGTGTGTATACCTGTGCATGAAAGCTGCAAATGAGTTCCTGGAGCTAGAATTACAGATGGTTGTGAGCTAACATACAAGAATGCTAGGACCAGGACTAGGAGGGTCTTCTGCCAGAGCTGTAAGGACTCATAATTGTTGAACAATCTCTCCCCACAATGCTTTTTGGAGGCTATTTTATTGTCAGCACATATGGTGGTTTGAATAAGAATGGCCCCCATAGGGTCAAATATTTGAATACTTAGTTACCAGGGAGTGGAACTCTTTGAAAGGATTAGAAGGATTAGGAGGTGTGGCTTTGTTGGAGGAAGTGTGTCACTGGCGGTGGGCTTTGAGGTTTTAAAAGCCCATGCCAAACCCAGTTTCTCTCTGTCTTTGAATCAGGATATCTCAGCTACTGCTCCAGCACCATACATGCCAGTATGTTCCTACCATAATGATAATGGAGTAAGCCTTTGAAACTGCAAGAAAGCCCTCAATTAAATGCTCTCCTTTGTAAGAGTTGCCATGGTCATGATGTCCCTTCACAGAAAAAGAACAGTGTCTAAGATGGCATAAAACAAAGACAAGAAGAGAAGGTTTATGCTGTCTGTGACCTGGGAACACTGAGTTAGGTGGCCTAGAATGAAATGTCCTGCTATGGAAGTGATAACATGAACTTTCATGGTCACAGAACCAAAAAAAGTCATATATAAGCCAAGGAACTTATTAAAAACATTGGCCAGGACATCAGGTAGCCACGTTGTAGCAAAGTGAGGAAATCCCTGCTAATGGCCTCAGATGATCTCTGATGGCATTCTCAGCCAAGACTGGTCAAGACCAATGGTTGCTGTCTAAGGATTGCGATTGTAATGAGACACCACGACCTATTGTAATGAGACGCCACGACCTATTGTAATGAGACACCACGACCTATTGTAATGAGACACCACGACCTATTGTAATGAGACACCACGACCTATTGTAATGAGACGCCACGACCTATTGTAATGAGACACCACGACCAACAGCGATTTGGGGAGAAAAGGGTGTATTTGGCTTATGCTTCAACATCACTGTTTGTCATCAAAAGAAGCCAGGACAGAAATTCAAACAGGGTAAGAACCTGGAAGCAGGAGCAGATGCAGAGGCCATGGAGGGGTGTTGTTTAGCGGCTTGCTCCTCATGGTTTGCTCAACCTGCTTTCTTATAGAACCCAGGACCATCAGGCCAGGATGGCGCCACTCACAATGGGCTGAGCCTTCCCCTGTCATTCACTAGTTAAGAAAATTACCTACAGGCTTGCCCACAGCCCAGTCTTATGGAGGCATTTGAAAGTCTGCAGCTCCCTCCTCTCAAATGAGTTTAATTTGTGTCAAGTTGACTGAAACGGTCCACTACAGATGCTAAGTTAATATATTCTTGTGATAGATGCAGAAGGTGGATGCTCTGTATTAAAAGGACTAAAGACAGTCCAGGTTGATTTTGGATTTTATCTGCAGCCTTTTAGGGCTCTACAGTCAGGAAGTTCTAACCAGCCAATCAGTCTGCAGAATCTAAGACATAGGTGTGGCTGTTCCAGGAAACCTTGACTCCGAGTATGATATGGATGAGGACAGAAGATAAAGCAAGGACCCTAAAAGTTTGGGTCCCAGGAATGTCCTTGTCAGAGGGCAGGCATGCAGAGGACAGCTCTGGTTCCTAAATCCTTCTTATCTCCTCTCCTAAATGATCTACCCTGCCTGGATGCTACACATGAGGGTGTAACTGACTCCAGTCTAGACACTAATCCACTCCTGTGAGCAGCTTTGGAACTAGATCTCTGGTTTTTCATGATAGAAATGGGCTATATTCAGTCCCCAATTTCAGCCATCTCCTATATGATTTTAGTATCTCTGTTGTGGAAAGGATAATGTTGCAGAAGCCTCAGAGACCACTGATAATGGACCCTTCTCTAATGGGGTACTCCTGGATGGAGACATGATGCTCTGATATCCTCAAAATATTGGAACAGTAAATACCTTTGTCTCCTCCTGTCAATCACACTGCCAAGAGAGCTCCTTTCAGAAAGGCTGAATCACCTAAAGTCTTGCTGCAGACATGGTATTACAAAGGCTGTAAGTTGACTATGGTGACCCCATTTTGGTATCTCAGAAGGGGAAACTTGAAACAATTCTGGATAGAAGCTCCACCTGGGCCTTAGAGCCTTAGCTACACTGCAGGGAGCACCAACAGTGGTGTTTGTTCTGGAGAGTTGGCCTTGCACCTCACAGGAGAGCCGGCTCTGCTCCTCACCAGTCCACAGCTCTATGGTGCCGGCAGTGTCATGGGCACAGGAGATCTGGCCCTGAACCTCTCCAGCCACTGCAAGATTCTTGGTTTATGTCTTCTAGCAAGATGCAGGCTGAGAAAGACTCATTCTTTCTCCAGGCACTGGCCACTTGGAACTTGCCTATGCTCTAGTGACTATATGGAGAACACAAAATGGACTTGTTTTTTTCCTTCTTTCCTGTTTCCCCCTTTCTTCTGTTTTTTTTTTAGGTGGGGGAGGGGAGGTCATGAGGATGGGGTGGTCATGGGAAGACTGGGAAGTGATCTTGATCTGAGTGCATAATGTGAGATTCCCAAATAATCAATTTTTAAAAATTCTAGGAAGAAAAACAACCCAAGGATATAGACTCTCTGCAAAAGTCAACTTGACCTCATTATTTTTTCTAACCATATATTTTGGCTTTTGTAACTATATACTTAGCTTGCAGCTGCAGGAGGGAAACCTTGGGGATTTTCCAGCTAGATTTTCTTGCTTAAATATGGACCCTGAAACAGGCTGAGGGCTACACTTGGGTCCCAGATATCCATGTGTGGTTACCAGTTGGCTGTAATAAAGACTTCAGTTGGCTCATAGACTGTGTCTGAGTGATCTTCTATGGTGGGATCCCCACAACAATGGGAAGAATAATTATTCCTTTAATGAGACAATGTACTTTTCCTTCCCTAAAACCCTCCTTTGTGCAGTTGCCAGTGGGGCTGCAGCTGTACAACTCAGCTAAGTCTACCCACATCAGAAAACACGACTTCCCCTTTTCCTCCCTCCTTCCCTCTCTTCCTTCCTTCCTTTCTGATGCTGGTTCAAGCCTAGGCCTGTTTTTTTCTAATAAATCGGGTTATCTCACTTTCTCTGAAGTTACTATGTAACTACCTACTTCCACGTGGCTACTTGCTGAACCTCCACTGCCAAAGACACCAGCCTAACTCAAAAAGGACGGCGTCTCATTTCTTTTTATCCCTTCTCCCAGTTGTTGCTAAGATTTAGAGCTTGTTTTCTCTTAAAGTCTAATAAAGCTGTCCTCTAGTTTCTATTGGGGTCTACTTTAAACATTCTCTTGTTGATGAGAATAAGATCTCAGAACAGGGGTCCCAAAATCTTCCCAGGATCACGTTGTACCTAACACAGGGCTGCCTAAAGTTTCAAGTCATGACCTTGAAAATGACATCTTGGTGAAGTCTTTGGTTTGGATTTGGGAACTCCCTTCAAGGGCAGCACCTGAGTAATAGCATAATGTTACATAGTCCTGTGACCCCTTACTACATGTGTGGGGGCAACACATGCTCGGTGCCAGTCAGGTGACCCTGTCATTATGCCTGAGACTCTTAATCCCTATTCAGTCCCTGGTATCTCTTAATATGCACTCAGCTAATGTTTCAGCCTACGGGACCTAATTGTCCTGAGGGTGTGCTCCAATGTCTCACTGGGGACTTGTCTGCTTCTTTATCTATTTTCTCAGGGCATCACATAAATATCAGTCACCAATATTGGCTGATAATAAATGCCACCATCTGTGGATGCATCCCGTATGCCTTCAGTAGACTGCTGCTTCAGGGTTCAGGCTGCTGGCTCAGACTGCTCTGTCTCCTGCTAGTGACTCCAGTAGTGTCATTTAGGGCACTTTAATTAACCTTTCAATGCCTGGCTTTCTTATCTTTCAAAAGGAGACAGTCACACTGTGTCATGGATGTGTTTGAGGATTAATTGAGTAGAGACAAGAAAAGCCTAGCTAATACTGTCGACCATATTAAAGTGTATGAAAGAGTTGCTGACTTCCGAAGTGATCATGCAAATTTGACAGAGTTGCCTTCAGCCTCTTCTCCTCCCACTGCAATGGTGTGCCCAGAAGTCTTCAGAGCTCTCAAGCCACATCTTCTCCTCCCACTGCAATGGTGTGCACAGAAGGCTTCAGAGCTGTCAAGCCACATCTTCTCCTCCCACTGCAATGGTGCGCACAGAAGGCTTCAGAGCTCTCAAGGCATATCATCTTTTCATACAAGGTCTTAAGAACCAGGAATAAGGTTTGTGTTTTTGTAAAGCAAAAGGCCAAGTTGATGGACAGGAAAAACAAATGCCTCCACATAGTCAAAGGTGGTGAGGCTTCTAGAGTAGGACCCCCCCCCTCCTGGCATTTTTAAAACAGCAAGCCATTAGCTCATGAATACCTAATCAAGAGCACTTCCAAAAGCACAACCAAATAGATTGGAAAAGTTCATCTCATTTCAGCTATAATCATACAAACTCCCCTTAGAATTTTGAAGCAAATTTTGGACGTTGTATCATATCTTCTGTAGATATTCCAACATTTGTATATGAGCACTTAGGCTTTTAGGTCTCTGAAAATGTGGCCCAAATCCATTTATATACTCAAATAGGAAGCAATTCCAGCACATGAGTAAATATCCAGTTAGGGTTCAAGTTTTTTATCCAACACTCCTTAAAATGTGTCTGAGTCAGGATTGCCCATGTGGTCCACATGTACATAGATGTGTCTAGTCCCTAGGCATAGTGTTTTGAGTGAGAATGGCCCCCATCTGTTCACATATTTGAATGCTTGGTCTCCAGTTGGAGTTGTTTGGGAAGGTCTAAAAGGTGTGGCTTTGTTGGAGGAGATGTACCACTGAAAGTGGGCTTCAAGGTTTCAAAAGTCTTGGCCATTCCCAGTAAGTCAAATTAAATGCTTTCTTTTATAAGTCACCTTGGCCATGGTATTTTATCACAGCGATAGAAAAGTTACTAAAACTGGAGGGTTTGCCTCTTCTCTCCCTTGCATGTTATTTTTTGAAGAAACTGCATTGTACATCCTAAAGAGATGTGTTTACAGCCCTAAATAGGAGCCATTAGGTATACCAGGTTCTGTAGGCCGCTGGCTTGCAGACAGCCTGTCCCAAGACTCCTAGGGGATGAGATTCTAAGAGGCACAGCTGTGCCTTCCCTCACACAGGCATCATTTCTATTGTTTACCAGAAGACAGAGATAAGAAATACACATCCATGAAAATGGAATATGAGGTGTGAATTTGGAAAAATTGCTAGTTTTGAACCAAACTCAGGACAACATGTTATGAGTGATTGCATCAAGCTTTGCAACTGTGTTGCCATTCTTTCATGCTGAAATCCCTAGGCCTGCACCACAGCAGTGTGAATGTGACCTATCACATGATATTTATCCATTACACCCACAATGCAACATCAAAGTCTCAGGAAAAAGCCTTAGCTACTAACCGATAACATGCTTGCACACATCCATTTCATATGTGTGTGGATAGAAGCCTCTCCATTACATTCCTCAAAGTTAGACAGACAAGTTATTCTACTAACATTTGCAAATTCCTTGTGATTGGGAGAACACTGTTTTGTATTTCCTTTGCCTTACTTCTTTTGTCTTTTCTATGGTGGTAGATGGATACGGAAGTTTGCAAGGAGGATTAAGCTGAATAAGTATCACAATTTAAGATGGAAGGAAAGCATCCACAGCAGCTAAGCCTGTCAGTCCTCAGGTGTCTCTTGCCAAGACCACAGCCCCGCACAGGAAGCACAGATAAAGTTCAAACAGCATCTTCCAGGAAAGGACATCCAGGGCTGTGTGATGCATCTGGGCTTGCTTTTCCTCAGGAGTGCTGTTTTGATGTCCGAAGGTCTTTTGTGAGGGATATATCTGGCCAGAAAGGGGAGGTGTTCACTTCATTAAAGATGACTGCCGGGGCTGGAGAGATGGCTCAGAGGTTAAGAGCACTTGCTGTTCTTCCAAAGGTCCTGAGTTCAATTCCCAGCAACCACATGGTGGCTTACAACCATCTACATTGGTGCCCGGGCATATATGTAGAGCAAATACTGTATACATAATAAATAAATAAATAAATAAATAAATAAATAAATAAATAAATGTTAAAAAAAAAAAAAAAAAGATGACTGCCATCCAATTGGTGTCTTATCTCAGCTTATCTTAGTGGAAAGGGCTCTTTCCTGGTCATTCCCCAGAGCTTACCAAATGACAAGCTGTTTTTCAGGAGAGCCGAATGCCAGAGTCAAGGGGAATCACTCCACAGGAAACCAAAGTTGGTTCTCAGTGGGCTTTGTATAGCAATAAAGCAACCATGTCAGGTGACATTGAATTATTCTTTTTGTATTAGTCAGGGTCTCTAGAGAAACAGTACTTATATAATGATATATATATATAATCATATATATTTTGTATATATACATATATAGCATATATGTATATATACACACATATGTATATATATAGTGAGAGAGAGAGAGAGAGACAGAGCAAACAGGCAAAAATTGAAATCTCCCTTTTCCACCTTTGTATACTAGAAGGTGTGTCTCTGATTAAACGTGTATCTTCCCACCTCAAAAGATCTGAATTAAAAGTGAGTCTTCCTACTTGAAAAGATTTTATTAAGAAAAAGTATAACCAGACACTTGGGTTTTAGTTAATTACAGATAGAGTCAATTGACAAGCAAGAATAGACATCACAAATCCATCCCTTGTCAGTTCGACACATAATCATATCTCTTTATGTCATGCCTAATTTCCAAATGAAAACAATAATCATGTCATAATTGCATAATGTAACTATCACCCATACAATCGCATTATAAATTTTAGAATGGGTGACAATGTTCCTTGAGGAACATTCTTTTGGTATCTCAAAACTTAAATATGATAGCTACTGATATTTTCTTAACTGATGCTACATAACATAATAAATCAAGGAAAGAAAACATAAATATTTGTACAAACACAATCTTAACAAAATATGACAGAAATACTCACGGCAATTATAACGTTTGTTTCTGCACCTGGCCATTTGGGAGATAAAATCAGTTACCTATGACAGTAAGGCGGTGCTCGAGACAGCGCCCTCAGTAGAAGCTGTACAAACGGATGACATGTCTGCTCCATGGTACGGGGAAGTTTTATTGTGAATGTGTGAGACAGAGCAGCCAGAGGCATCCAGAAGACTTCTGGGCAGGGAGAGAAAAAAGTAGACTAAATATGGCCAGCCGACTGGACATGGCCAGGGCTATCTGTGAGAGAGGAGAGAAGTGCAGGATATAGAGGATGGAGAGTATATAGTGAGGACAGCAAGGGTTATGGGGAAGGTGGATGGCTGCGGAAGGGAAGGGCCAGGAGCTGGAGGAGTTTAGGGTCCAGGAAAAGGTAGGATCCTAGTGTGGACTTTGAAATGTAGGCATGTGCCACAGGCATATGTTAACTGGAGAGCTATTCCTCTTGTTTGTGGGACTTCTGTTCTTGCTGACAAGTCCATTCCTTAACAGGCATTAAAGCCTATTTCTTTGGGATTCTAGAGTATACTGAAGACCAGCTGAGACATCCATTCTGGTGGACTGATCAACTACTGTATTTTTAGAACTTCCATTGGTAGATGACCATTAATGGACTACCCTGCAATTGATTTATTAGTCTGCAAGCCATTCTAATAAATTCCTTCTCTCTCTAAATATACATATATATGTGTACACACACTACACACACACACACACACACACACACACACACCCCCACACACACACACTTGGTAGATGGGAACCAGCCTCAAAAATTCCTGAGAAATAGTGGCTTTTCTCTAACCACAGAAACAAGAGACTGAGCTCATTTCTAGACATTTGGACAGCCTTTTGGAGTTTGGGGAATTGGAATTTCCTTTGGACCTGACATTACAGCCTTTTGTTGATGATAAGTGACAAGGACATTTCTGATTGCTTCAATGGTGAGGGTGGTTTTCCTGGATTTGGTTAAAGTGGACGTAACTGTCTCTCCTACCTTCTGGAATTGGATAGCCCAGTACTGAGGAGTGGCCAGTACACGCATGTATTTAGTCTCTCCTCTCCGAACCACAAGCTGAATTCATCATATGTTCAGGTATTCAGGACATTGACCCAGACAATCTCCCTGGCTTACCTTTCCTTTCAGCTTTCTATCTTATGGCATGAACCCAAGACAGCCTCATTCCCTCTGTGTCTTTAACCATATTTCCAGACACTCTGATTCTATAGTAATAAACATGTTTCAGTAGCTACTATAATCACTATGTCTATGTGTGTTCAGCTTTTCCAAACATAGTTACATGCATCATTCCTTTTGTGTGTCTGCGTTTGTAAAGAACATGGATGTTTGCATGTATAAAGGTACTTGTCCCGGGTCATCAGTCTGGAAAGTGGTTTGAGCGTGTAGAATTTAGGATTTCTGACTCCAGCTGTATGCACTTAGCACCTGTGAATGGTTACAGTTCATAGTCAGACTCGTGCTGCTGAGAAAGTGGCTCAGCAGTCATTTACTTTAGAAAGACAATACTCTCCTTTTGCGGCAGTGATGCAAACCTGGCTTCTTAGAAGGATGACTTTAAATGGGCCTGCGCAAGCCCAGTCAGGTGCTGCCTGCCTCGCACATTCCAGAGTCTCATTGCACAACCTGCTTTGACTTTCTCCTCTGAGTAATTTCAACCATTTGTGCTCACATGTCCTGGTGTGGGGTTATGTGCGAACCAGGATGTTTAGTTTCATGATAGACTGGGATTCCTTCCTGTGTGGAAACAGGCAGACAGGCCAGGCTAACCCCATACAAGGCCTTGGACTGCTGGCCCTTCTATTGTGTTGACACTCTATTTACAGGGAGCCCGGGTCTTACATAACCTGCATCTGCCAATGGTGATGATGGGTTTCCTTATATAGTTCGTGACCCAGCCCTGTAGTGAGCAATGCCATATGTATTTTCTTCCTTAATCCAAAAATCTTGAATATGCTCCCTGATGCAATCCCATCGATCTTGTTTTGGTGCGTGACCTGGAAAACCAAATAGCTGGAAACAATGTTGACTCTTCTCTGTTTGCCTTAGCACATCCAAATATGGATCAACATCCGGTCAGTGGCCCCAGGAAGCAAGTGTCCCCTCTTCCAAAATCCCAGACACATAATCAACAGCAAAAGGTGAAGCACACAAGTCTGCAAATTAACAAACACAAAACTTCACAGATGCTGCAGTTTTATGGACTCTCTTTCATCCATACATTTATCTTTTTTTAACATTCATTTCTTCAAGTTACATCTCAATCATAGTTCCCTCCCTCCTCCCTCTCTCCGTCCCATCCTCCTATCTTCTTCCCCCTCACCCTCCTATCTTTTTTTTTTTAATTTAAAGTGTATCCCCCCCCCCCAACAGCTCCCCTTTTAGTCCAATCAATAAAAGACTCTTTTTCTTATAACACTTATTACAATACAAAACAATAAGAAAAATTAGGCCACAATTATGAAAATTATAGGGCATAACATATATTCCCAATGTCCAGTCCGTACGTATTTGGCAGCTGATTTTAATATTCTGTTTTCTATCTATCTCAATGAGTTTAAAGTTCTATACCTAACTCAGTTTCCATCCTAACTTGCATTATCAACTTGAAAACATCTTCTTAGACCTAGAACATCCTTTTAATTCCTAAACATCTTAAAATTTAACTGTGAGACTATAACTATCTAGTCTTCAGCCACATGAGAGACTGGAGAAGGGTAAATATCTGAATATACAGGAAGTGCAGAACCAGCAGCTTCCAAAATTAAGAAATGACAGACAACTCTTTCTTTCCTATGTAGGGGGAAAGACTTGAAAAAAAAAGAGATATAGAGATAATATAGCAATGACAAAGAAAAGGGGACAGATTATTGAATATGCTCTTATATCTTTGTATATTGATGCAAAATTAAGATTATATTTGGCTACATTGGTATTGATCTTTGTATATTGATACAAAATTAAGATTAACTCTTTTGAAGGTATTGTACCCAGGTAACGCTTAAAAATGCAATGTGAACTTTTGGCCTTTGATAGCAACTACAACAAACTGTTTAGGATAATTAAGAAATGCAAATCAATAGTCATTCAAACATGTCATTTTGTTAGGTACTAGCATAGTGTATCACAGATGTTGACATTTATCTTTTAATTCCTAATTTTAAAATATCAAAGCCAAAAGTTATTTTAAAGAAGTCTGGTAGCTACAGCTTTGATGTAAACGAGTGTTTTATCCTCTTTAGCATTCGTAGTGGTCTGTCAGAGATTCTACCCAGGAACAAAGAGGAACCTGGTGCCTTCCCTGGGTGGATTGTCTCATCACACCCTTTTCAGCACTGATAAAAGAACACTTGTATTTTTTAAATTTTCCAGGTAAATATATATGTTTGTAGTTAGAAGGGAAGTCGGGGCTGGGGGCTTTTGAGACTGCTGTAATTGTCTCTCTTGCTTGATCTTACATATATGTTTAAATGCAGTACTCATGTGTCCCTCCTTAGCAAATGCCTAGAAGGGTTTCCTTTGCAAACCAATTTCTGTGTTTTTCTTGCCTCCTTGAAGCAATCAGGTTGAAGATGAGTCCCAGCGGAGATGTAACTGGACTTTTGTGAAGATGTCGTCCCATGTCTTAGAAAGCGTCTCTTAGAAATGTCCTTCAGTGGACTCAGCACAAAGAGCACAGGCCAGTGAAGGCACAGTAGCTCTGACAGGGCTCCTTCTCCTGGTCCTGCCTGAGTTTGTGACTCTTCCCAATATGATTCCAGTTGTATCTTCAGTGTGATATATATATCACACTGAAGATACAACTGGAATATATATATATATCACACACCGAAAGAAAAAGGGCAAGGCATTCCTATTTGAGGGTGTTTCCAAAATCTTACCAACCCAGGGGGTCCACCTTTCAGGCCTTGCTGGCTTGTGCCACTCTGCTCCATTAAAGAATGCGTGTTCACGGCACTTCATGGATCCTGCTGAGCTCAGGCCCTTGCAAACTATTAAAGGTTGGAGTTTTACTTGAAAAATAATGCCTGGATTAACTCAAGAAACTTGCAAGAAACCATTTAGTTCTCTCAAATCAACCATTTGGTTGGGAACTCTAAAATACAACACTCTCAAATCTGTGTGTTGTATTTTAGAGTTCCCTGCTAATGAGCGCTTAGCAGTATTGATCTGTGAAACTCCCAATCTTACCTTGACAAAATCCCAGAGGCTCTGAAGACAGGAGTGTCAGCCTAAATTTGTCCACTGCTGAGAGAGCGGCAGGTAAGGAGGTTGATTTCTAAAGCAGAGATCACACAGAAAAACTGTCCACTGGAGTTTGAGCTCTGAAACCAGGACCTCGAACAGAGGGTGTTAAGGCTGGCCTTACAGGTCTTTGTGCATTACCTCCCACACATGAAAATTCCAACCGTTCTCTGCTGTGCTTAGATCATGACATGGTCAGGGATGTTAAACTTGGGAAGACCTGGATTTGTGGGTGGCTAGAAGTTCAGTAAAGTCAAAGGCAGTGATGAGAGATGGGGGTGTCATGTGAAATAATTTACATTTGAAAAAATAATATTTTACTTTAAAATTTTCATAGAGTACATATTTGGGAATATGCATATTCCCTGGGCGCCTATTAAAACTTCAAGTTCGTTTGGTGTGGTGGCTCATGCCCATAACCCCAGCTCCCAGGTGGGTACAACACAAGATTGTATAGGTGATTGTGACACAAAGATTGCCCCCGTATCCTAGCATAACTATCCTAGGAGAAATTCTACTCAGCAGCAGATCCAAACAGAGGCTGAGACACACAGTCAAACATTAGGTGGAACTCTGGGAGTCCTGTATAAGAGAGGGAGGAGACCCAAAGGGGACAAGAACAACACATGAAGATCAACAGAACCAACCAATCTAGGCCCCTAGAGGCTTACAGAGACTGAAACACTAACCAAAAAGAGAAAACAAAAAGCAAATATAGACTAGACCTAAGCCTCCCTATACACATACAAATGATAGGCAACTTGGTCTTCATACAGAGCCCTTTGCCAGTGTTGGGTGTTGTCTCTGTCATGGACTTTGTTGCCTGTTAGTGGGACACTTTCCTCTAGCTGAGCTGCCATGTCAGGCCCCAGAGCAAGAGGAAGCTCTTAGCCCTCATGTGACCCATGAACCAAGGGAAGACTAATATGGGGGGGCCCTCCTCATCTGATGAAAAGGATAGGAGGGAGATGGGGAAGAGGGTGGGAGAGTGGGACAGGGAGGAAAGGAGGGAAGAGTTTGTGATTGATATGTAATTTAAATTATATATATAAATGTTTAAAAAAAAAAACACCAAGAAGAACAAAAATTTCCCTCAGTTTGAGGCCAGCCTAGGTTACAGGGTGAGATTGTCTCAATAAAACTCTCTCTCTCTCTCTCTATCTCTCTCTCTCTCTCTCTCTCTCTCTCTGTGTGTGTGTGTGTGTGTGTGTGTGTGTGTGTATGTTGTGAACCAAAGACAACTTTTCTAACCAAACACCCCCTAAAGACATCCATCATAGAGGAAAGGCAGAACAGAACAATCTGAAAGGCTAAGGGTGCTCTGCTCTGTGGAGTCCACACACCCTGAGGTTTTTGGGTCCTGTCTCCCCCTCCACCTGCACCTTTCATTCATTCATGCCACAACTTCCCTTTGTAATGCTAGTGTTTTCCCACAGCAGCCTAAAGTCACACATGGAGAACAAATCCTTTGTTACATGTGTGGACACTGAGTCCTGGTGACTCTGCCCCTTTCTAAACACTGTCAGTCTCCAGGCCTCTCTCCAACAATTCACTTTCTGCCAGGTTTTGTCTCAAGACCTTGGACACCACCTAGGGATTAGGCGATGGTTTATTAGGCCAACTGTCAATTAGGAGAACAAGGTGGTACTGATCTGTTGTGTGGCATTATTCTTGGAAGGCATAAACAAACATCTACTTTCCCTTGATATGGATCCAATGACAGACCAAAATAAGGATACCACGAAAGTTCAACTGGGGAACAAGTGAGTTGTGGGTACTGATGCAGTATGGGTCAGAGGTTACTTATGAATCAGAAATGACTCGAAGCAGCTGCATCACCAAAGTCTATCCCAGCATGGGTGACAGCTCACAAAGGCTGGAAACCTTGGACTCACTGCACAGCTCAACAGGTTGCAGGGTGCCTCTTCTAGGGAGTCGAGCACTCCTTCCTAAGCAGCTCAGCTCCTATGAAGGTGTCTCCCAGCAGTCTTAACTGGATAAGCTTGGGGAAGGAGAAGCCTAGTGAACCAGGTCAGTTTCAGGGTTTTCCTGAAGCTATTGAGTTGTTTACTTCTTAAGTTTAATCCTTGCAGGCTGGGAAATTTCATCCCCTTTGACCATCCTATTCTTAAGGAACCTCTATCTCTTGGCAAGAAAAAATCCCTTGCTTCAACTGTAGA
Organism: Lophiomys imhausi; assembly: GCA_907164525.1. Lineage (NCBI taxonomy): Eukaryota > Metazoa > Chordata > Mammalia > Rodentia > Muridae > Lophiomys > Lophiomys imhausi. The sequence continues at coordinate 5,750,004 of CAJQZJ010033015.1, read as the reverse complement.
CAGAATGCTGTCCAAAAAGGACAAAACTTGGAAGCAGGTAAGTTGACAACCTAGCTCTGCCAAGACAGGGTAGGCAAGTCCTTCATAATTCCTGCTCTACAATCAGTGTCTGTCAGAGAAATGGGGCCAAATGGCTGAATATTGATGCTGTAATGTATGGAGAGAAAATGGGAACTGTCCAGGCAGCCACTGGTATGTCATTTCTTAGTTTTGGAAGCTGCGGGCCCTGCACTTCCTATATAATCAGATATATTTATCCCTCTTAGGTCTCTGAGGTGGTTGAAGAATAGATAGCTAGAGTCTCATAGTTAAATTTTGAGTTGTTTAGGAATCAAGAGGGTGTTCTGGATCTAAGAAGATATTTTTAAAATTGTGATGCAAATTAGAATGAAAGCTGAGTTGGATATAGAACTTTAAACTCATGGAGATGGTTAGATAGTAGAATGTTAAAGTCAGGTGCCAAATACAGGACTGAACATTGGGAATGTACGCTAAGCCATAAAAAACAAAAACAAACAAACAAAAAAGATGGAAAATTTTATCTGGGAGGAACTCTTACGTAACTGTCATATGGCAGTCACCCTGGATACAAGAGCAGGCCCCCAAGTCTTCAAGCTTTAGAGATGCAGACATACAGAAAGGCATGTTTCCACAAAACTTCAAGACTTTTGCTTTATACCTGTCCACATGTGACTGTCCCTCCCAAAGCCCTGTAATTGTTTCTTCTCTTTCTTCGGCAACTTTACACACAATCAGTTGATGTGGAATGAACTGTAGGTGTTAAAGTGTGGAACAGGTTGACTTCGACATGGCATGTGCTTCCGGAACCATCAAGGCTATCAGAGTAACGAGTTAACACCCAGCAGCTGCCAATGCTTTTATTCTGCCTGCAGCACTTCCAGTATGTGCCTGCTCCTGTCCTTCGGTATCTGATCCACTTTCTGTCACTGGTTAATTTGCATTTTCTAGCGTTGTATGTCAGTGGACTAATGGGCGCTTTGTGTTCCTTCTCACCATATAGTTATTTTGAGAGTCACTGTGTGGCTGTTTGTTGTTAGTCTTCTCCTACCATTGCTGAGTCATGCTCCATCACAGGCCTCTTGCAATTTGTCATGTTTCCTCTTGATGGACACTTGGATTCCTTCCAATCTGAGCTACCACAAATAAAGCCACTTAAGTGTTCATATACAAACATCTGCTTCCAATTGCCTTGGTTAAAAATGTTGAAGAAAAATGATTGAATTATATGATAGAGCATGTTTTACATTCTTAAAGCCTCGATTATTTCCTAAAGGGGCTAGGGAGACAGAGCACTCAGAAAAGTGTCCACTGTCAGTCCAGAGGATCTTAGCTTGTATCCAAGTTCACAGGGCTGGAATGGCAGCCCAGCAGTTAAGGGAGTGTACTACTAATGCAGGGGACCCAGCCTCCAAGTCCAGTGGGTCACAGATATCTGTAACTCCAGAGGCAAGGGCTCTGACACTCTCTGCTAGCCTCTGTAGGCACCTGCATTCATGTGTGCAATCCCACACTCAGACACATAATTGAAAATAAAATAAAATAAAAGCAAACAATCAAGTGCATGTACTATGCCTGTAGTCCCAGTCTCAGGCTGTGAAGACAGGAGACTCCCTGGAGTTTTTTAGCCATGTGGTTTAACCAAACTAGTGAGCTCCAGGTTCAGTGAGAGACCCCCATCTCAAGAAATAAACTAGAAAACAACTGAAGAAGACACCCAAGATAGACTACTGGCTTCTACATACTCATGACCACACATGTGTGAATACCAGCACACATGTGAACACACACACACACAGCAAAAATCAGTCGCACAACATGTATCTGGGTCATTCCTGATGGCTCTGTGTGGAAGTTCAAGGTCCTCTAGTCCTAGCACACTAGGTACCATTAATCTCATTTCACTCAAGAAGTCATGATATATAATATCATAACATGTATGGTTATGGTTATATAACATATATGTTACACACAGCAGCGACTATGACTTGCCTCGTGCCCTAGCTACCTCACCAACTGCTTCTCCAGCAAAGCCTTGGACCTTCCACCCCTGCTAACACCCTACTCTTTCTCACCTCGCTGGAATCACTAGTGACTGAGCAGCTTATCTCTTCCATATCCAGAGCTTGTTATGTGCTTCCTTCTTTGTAAGCAGAAGCAGAAGGGAGCAGGGGAAGAATGTGGGAGAGAGGCCACTGTGGGGCCAACCAACTTCTTCCTTTGGAGTCTCTGGTGCCCACACCTCTAATGCCCAGACAAAGGGCAGAGACATCACACATGGCTTTCTTAGAAATACTAATAATTATAGGGATTCACACTACAAGACTAGGTCTTATTCCTCAACACTTACAAAGACTGCAGTGCAGGATGCTGAAAAAAAAAAAAAGTAGCCAGTGTGGTGCAAAAGATAGAGAAGAGAAGAAACTTTAAAAGCAAAGTATTCCAGAAAATGGGAAAGAAGGGTCACATCCATACTGTGCCCTCTGGGGGTGGGGGGGAGTTTTGTTTGTTTCAACCCAAGTCTATTCTTTTAAGGGCCTGAGGATACTGGGGAAGAAATCTGCTTTTCTTTTCATTTTCCTTCCTTCCTTCCCTCTTTCCTTCCTCTCCCTCCTTTCTTCCTCTCCCTCCTTCCTTCTCTTTTTCCTCCTTTTTTTGTTCCTCACTCTCTCCTTTCTTTCTCCCCTCTTTCTTCTATCTTCCTTCATATCATTCCTTTTTCTTCCTCCCCTCTTCTCCTTCCTTCCTTTCTTTTTTCTTTCTTGTGCATTTGCTTGTTTAGATTAACAAAGGTTTGCTGAAGATGGTGAAGTCAAACTCTGCTAACTATGCTTGCTGATGAGTAATTCAAATGCAAGTTACCACTGGAAATCCCAGCTATACATGGATGAAAGTGTCCCCATTGTACATTTTCCCACTGTTTTTCTAAACTAGGATTGGAAACAAATACAATATTTGGGAACTCAGAGTTCTTCGGTTTCTAAGTCTCCCTGGAAGCACTGGTCCTACGCTCCCCCTTATCAATGTGAATCAGAGATGAATCAGAGTATCCATGCGCCTGGAGAATTAGAACCTCCACACGTGGCAAAGGACTTAGAGGCACCATCTCAGAGTGATGCAGTTGTTAGAGATGGAATATTCCGGCCCCCATGTGGTCTGGAAGCTACCCAAGTTATTAATAGCCGTGGTGACAGGACTGTACATTATATTGTTTCCTCGTCGATGGAACGGAATGTCAGGCTGTGGGGACTGCAACATGGAAAGTATGTGAGCTGGCCTGTCTCTCCTTTCTCCTTTTGAGACCTTTCTGTCCTGTGTGCTTTTTTTTGCCAGAACTATTGCTTGTGGGCAAACTTAGTAAGGAATGAGAAGTTTGAAAAAAAGCCCTCCTAGAAAAGTGCTGGTGGTGACCCAGAGTTGATTGAAATAATTGGACATGTTTTGTCACCCTCCCAGGGGGTGCTCATGCTCAGCTTGACTTCCCTAGGGCTGGCCATATCTGTCCAAAACGATAAAAGCAAACCCCCAAAACTGCAAATATCAGGTTGACAGGCTTGTGCTTTCCCAGGCTAGCCCCATATTCATATCTGACCTAAAAGAGAGCAATGTTTCTGTTCCTGAGACAGAGATCAACTTGTAAAGGGACGGTGTGAATGGCCACTCTCTGCAAAGACAGGCTGGCACCAGGGTCGGAGAAACGAGTAGCTGAGGAGACCCCCTAAGGCTAGCACCTTCAGTAACTGTTTCTGTGAATTCGTTCATTCAAGGGACACGTAGTGGAGGATCTTGCATCTAGCATTGCAAGGAGCTGCAAGGTTTCTGCAGGTGTCCCAGTGTCCCTTACACAGTTTCCTCTCCAATCTTGCATCTCCTCTTCAACGTTCACAGCAGCTTCTCACAGACTGGAGAGGGTCTGTGCTTCTGCTTCCTGCTTTATCATTAACTTTGCTCGAGACTCCTGGGTGGGTAATTGATGTGCTTTACTCTGATGTCCAGCTTGTCGTGGTCTCATGACTGGAACTCCAGCTTGCTTTTGAGAATTGGGCCAACTGCAAGCTTTCTGCCTGGTGAATACATACCTGTTATGATCTACGATGGACATCAGAGAGCTATGGTCTCTTTGTCCTTCCTTAGGCGTTCATGTAAGTACAGGGACTTTCATTTTCTTACAATAACTTGAGGCGGGGAAGTTGTTATTGATAAAACATCAAAATTTGTGGCTGGATGAATGGATGGATCAGCAGTTAGGAGTAGATGTTCCTCTTCTAGAGGACCTGAGTTCAGTTCCTGACACCCATAACAGGTGGCTCAGAGCTACCTGTGGCTCCGTCCCCAGGGAATTTGGCACATCTGGCCTTTGAAAGCACACACAGACACACAGGCACAGACAGACACAGATACACACAAGACACACCCTGACAAACATACACAGAAACACAAAATTTGAAAAGAAATTTAAAGGATCAACCCCTGACCTGGACAGAATTATCTATCTATCTCTCCATGGGCTTTAGTGTGTATTGGGCATCTGCTCAGGACTTTCTCCAACACACTGCTTTTATGACTTTCCTAAATTCCTTAAATTTTTACTTTATAGGGTTTTTAATCAATTTTAGATTCCACAGAGACCTTTTGACCATCTACAGGTGAGGCTGCCAACTGGCAGAAAGTTTTAGAGGTGTGATGCTTCTTCACTTGCCTGGCTGTCATTTTTAGGAAAAGCTGTTTGTCTTTTCTAAGCTCCATTCGAACTGTCTTCTGCTCCTGACGCTCCTCAGGCAGGGCTGACCCCATCAGGGCTGGGGGGGGAAGGGTGTCTCTCAACTTCAAGTTGATTTTTATTCTCCATTCAATAAACAGCTTTCCCATGGGTGTGAGCTGAGCCGTGGACCTCTGCTTGTATTTCTTTGTTTTAGAAATATCTGAATGGCAGGGTGGTGGTGGCGCACGCCTTTAATCCCAGCACTTGGGAGGCAGAGGCAGGCGGATCACTGTGAGTTCGAGGCCAGCCTGGTCTACAAAGTGAGCCCAGGACAGCCAAGGATACACAGAGAAACCTTGTCTCAAATAAAAAAAAAAAAAAACCAAAAAAAAAAAAAAACAAATATCTGAATGTATTCTTAAATCTTCCAGTTTTCCTCAAATGAGCTTCCTTCTTCCTCTGGTCAGATCTATGATCTCAGCTGAGACAGACCCTCTTTCTTTTAGACTTTCTGGTTGGGATGGGAACAGCCTTCTGACTGTTGTGCCTTACTTTAATTATCTGATTATGAAACAAATAATGAGACTTGAAGGCTGTGCTCCAGAGATCTGCACACAACCTGCCTTTGCCCTCTTGTCCCCGACCCCTCCTCCCCATCTCGATCACTGTAACCCAAGGTTCACTGTGAGCAGCTGTTCATAGGCTCCTACACTTTGCCTATCACTGTAACTGTTCTGTGAGTCCCATCTTTCCCCAAGTGACATGGAACAGGGACAAGCACATGTTTCTAGTTCTTTACCTGAAAATTGTCTGAAATCACTCAAAAAAGGTAAAGCTAAGTAATACCCCTTGGCTATTTAGAGATCCCAGACAGCTGAATAATAAGATTGCAATGAGGTAAAATAAGGATAACTGTCGTACTTACAGACCACTGTCATCAGTCCCATTCCCCTCGGTGTGGATCTTTGCTCTGAGCGATGATGTCACTTCCATGTACCCCTTTATGGCTGAGCCTACTGAGGGTCAGGGCCAAGGAATGGCTTCCCCAAGCTCGAATACTCAGCATATCCTACACCAAGCTGAGTGGCAGCTCACCAGGCCTCTGTTCTTCCCTCCCTTTCTTCTTCTCATCCAAGTTGAGAATCACCCTTCCATAAATGAAGACCAATCCCCAGAATCCTCCCTGCAGTCTGGATTCATGCTTTGATTTGCCACACTCCTCTGCTGGTCAGTTTTGTGTCTCCTGCCCGTGTTACTTAGTGGGATTAGATCTGCAATCTCCAACATTTTCCTCTATCTTTTCTGAATGTAAGCTGTGGGTGACAGTTACTGTAGGACTGCTCTTCAAATGTTTACAGGACCAGTAACTTCCTGGTGGGTTGTGGGAGTCTTGCCAGCCAGCACTGTTGCTGTTTGCTGTTGCCTTTCAGTGAGGGCCTTTGGCTCAACTCATGCTCTCTCTGACCAACGGGCGAAAGCTGCATTCAGAGGCCTATGACTGAGGGACACATGTGCTCCTCTTCTCTGACAGCTGGCACTCTTGCTGACCATCTCCATTCTGTGTCACCCCTGCTTCTCTGGCGAAAGCCTGGACTCAACCACAGCAGCACTGCTTCTCACACACGCACCAGGCCCACAACCTCCAGAGGAGGCTTCAGAATGATCTTAACCACACCGTGCGGTTAAGAGTCGCACAGCTGCAGGATTTGGGAAGTGCATTCTCACAAGGATGCATGGCCAGAAGACTTTTCCAAAAGCCACATGGGCTCATTTCCCTCATATCAGATACGATCAGCAACGTGACTGGGACCTTAACTCAACCTAGTCTGCTTGGTTTTAAGGTGGGGGGGGTTACTTTTTTATAGCAACACAAACAAGATATATGGGTGGCAAATGCAGTCCTTGTTCTGGACCCATGTGGTATGTGTGAACTGGTATTTATAACTCACTTTTTCCATTACCTCCTCTGCACTCCTTTGCCCTCAGCCAAGAGGATTCTTATCTAGCTGAGAGTTCACAGTCTCAATTTGTGCAGAGTCTGACTTCAGCTGCACTGTTATCTCATGCCATCAAAAAGTCATCTCGTGGGTTTCAACTATAGGATTCCCCTTGAGCCTCAAACTCCATACTCCTTACCCATTGTCTTTTTCCTTGGTGATATAGGCACATGACTACTCACAGGCATCCACTGCTGGTCTCCAGCATCTAGAAGGCACTCAACCATGGAGTCAATATGGCCACCCTTTGCTTGGATTGGAAATTGTTATAGGAATAGGCAGAAGCTAAGGTCACAACACAAGTTTGCAGTGAGGTAGAAAAGTAAGGTATCCCTTTACCCGCTTCTTGCATTGTGTGCTCACGTGGCTGTGAAAGAGTTGGTACTACACATTGGTCTCTGCTAAGGCAACATGCTGCATTCATTGGTAGTGCCCTTCTTTCCACACGGCCACCCATTGGGTGGTGCCAGGTCAAATCTCAGCACCTCCCAAGACCCAGATGTGTCACAGAGAACAAGTCCCATGAATCTTCACCCACTATAACTTTGCCTCTTGAAGGACTAAAGTTTTAGGTCAAAAATTTTTGGGACACTGGAAGTTCAAAGTACTCTGGGATTTTAATAGACAGTATTATGAAAAAGGATTCACAAGAAGGAATGAGGAATCCATAACCAGAGCATTAAGAGGAGAAAGCCCCTCTGTGGTAGTCAAGGTCTGCAGTGATTGGCGTGCTCTGGGCACTGGCTGGTGAAGAGGATAGTTGAGCCCCTCCGTGAGTCTCCTTCATAGACAAGACATTTAGAAGATGTGGCGGGGCCCTTCTGGGCATCAGACTTGTATTTTGCACCTGTATATGTTGGCGTGACCACTTTTTCCAGGAGTCCTTTGAGAGGGTCTTAGGGGCAGCAGAGAAACCAGGTGGTCTGGTACTCATAGTGCAGGGACGGTTTGCTCACATCCTCCAATGCTGGATCTTTTAGACAATTTCCTCATGTGACTAGACTCTGAAACTCTCTTTTTGTTCTTTTGTCAACATCCATCTTCCAGGGTCATTTCTTCCATTTCCCACGCTGCCTATCTGAGATGTTCTACGTTGCCTGGGAATTCCTGTGCATGCCTGTCCCCACCTTGGACTGCCTTTCCCAGGGGGCTTGTCACCTCTGAAAGAATATGCAAAATTCTCTCTCCCTGACAAGGATTTCAGTAACTCCACCCTTTCTTAGTTTCCAGTCAGCCTGCTCTGCAGGCACAGAAGACATATTGAATAAATAATTATGCAAGAAAAGCATCTGCCAGATAGTGATAAATACTACAGACAAGAAGCTACGTTAAAAAAAGCATGGGTATAGGGAGAAACAGCAAGGCTGATTAGAATGGTCAGCACATGCTGTTTTAGCAAGGTAATAAAAACTACGTTAGCAGAGGGGAATCTGAAGTGGTGTCCCGGCCACACCTGCTCCCAGGGAGCTGCCTACAGGGCTGTGGGGGATGCTGATAGGGCTCCTGCTCTGGGAGACTCGCTTGGTCCAAAGTATAGTAATAGGATTTGGGTTTTTGAGAGCTTCCAGTCTAAGAAACTGTTTTAGAGGCATATTCCTCAGAGAGTGTTCAGGGCCTCAGATCAGGCGGAAGTGGCTTCAAGAGAAAAGAAAGAGCCAGTGCCATAGTACCAGGGAGCGCCGGTTGAGAGTTCCAAGGTCTTTGAGTTTTCAGGGTAAGTAGCTTCTTCCTTTCTAATCATTCCAGTTTTAGGGTTTCTCAGTTTGGTTACCACCATCCCCATTGGCCTGCACACTTCAGACTTTGGGGCCAGAGGCTGATTTTTGAACCCAGCAGCTTTACAGCTCTAAGAGACAAATATCACAGAGGTGAATGTTCCCTTGCACCCCACTGGATGGTGGATGTTTCCTTTCACCCCACTGGATTGTATGAACTGAAGTTAAGAAGCCCAAGCTTGTCTCTCTACCTACATGATTTTCAGGACAGTTGGAAACAGTCAAACCTCCCTGACAACACCCTATCCTCCTTTTTGGAGTACTTGTTTGTAACAGCTGCTGAGGACCCCAGCCAGCCTCTCTCAATGGCTACTCTATTTCTCCAAAACAGTTAAGCACCTTTAGGAGGTCCCAGAGCCTCTGTGTCTCCATGGGTGACAGCTCTCCTTTGTCCATACAAGACATATCATAATATCATATCTCTGTTTAGGAAGCTCTTTTCCCTACAGTTTCCTGTTCATCAAAAGTCCTATATAATGATTTAGTTATTAAAAATCCACTTATCTTCAGAGACTTGGCATGGGGCAGGCTTCTGTGCATGCCAGAGTCTATACCCTGAAAACTCTCACTCACCCACCCACCCACCCATCAATTTATTCAGCCATGAATGATGGACAGATACACTCTGTGTGCCCAGGGCTATTCACGAGTCTGGGGAAGATGGGGTCTCTTAAGTCCCCTCAGTTTTGAGGAGATGACAGAAATTATGTCATCAGTGGGCAGGTGCTTAGGGAAGGCATATGAGAACTTAGAATGTTCTTATTCTGGAACTTTCTACACGCAAAGAAGCTTTCTTTCCTCAGTTTTTGCTTGCCTTTTAAAAAATGATCCTTGTGTGCCAGTACAAATGTAATCTTAGAAAATGCTATGACTCCTTTAAGAAAAACCAGGCTTTTCTATAGATTTTTATAGTTCCTTATATTTCACCCTCATTGAACTTGGTGCTTTAGAAATAAATAACTGTATGTGGAGTGACTTTTCTAGCATCTCTCCTCCCCACTGCAACATGACCTTCTAGGAGCAGGAACTGAATCCGTTCTACATGGAGACCTAGCACCAACATCATGTGCGCCGAGGGAACTTCAGAAAGACATGCAGATCAGAATCAATGCACGTGTTTTAGGTGTTACAAGGAAAATTTCAAAAAGCAAAGTGGAAAATCAGCTGGCATTCTTTTCTCTCAACAGCTGTTCAGCTCAAGAGAGTGGCAGCAGTTCCCCAACAACAGTAAAAGCTGGAGCCCATACATTCTCTAATCAAGACTGTTCGGAAGTTAGTCTGATCGCAGCAAGACAACCTCACTGAACATGTTCATGGAAGCCCAGCAGCAGGGGTCCTATTGTGTGGGTCTGGTCCTCCAGGCACCACATAAGCTGTGTTGTCCCAGTGAAAGTAGAATGTGTGCCCCAAAATAGGCTCAATATCCTCTCAGAACAGTGAGGGACTGATGCTCGTCAAGTAATGACTATACATCATGGACTCTCAGCTTCTTTGTTAAAGTCTTAAAGATCAAAAACTCAAATTTAGCTTGGTGTTAGTCTGGGTTTTTTTTTTCTTTTTTATGTGTGTGGAGCTTTGGCCTGTCTTTGGAATATATCAATAATGCCATTCTCTTTCATTTCCTTAGACATTCGGCACCAAATGGTGACATCAGGAGAGTGTGAGCCCTCTGGCTGCCTTCTTTGAAGCAGTCCACCCTCTCTGGGGCTTTGGAGCAAGGCAAGGCAGCACACATGCCCTGGGGTCTGCAATGGCTGACTCAAAGGCAATGAGGACATGGGGGGGCATCCCTATTACGCCACAACAATGGGATGAATGTATTACTTATTCATCTTTAATTAGTTTCCTGTAAGAAACTCCTATCGTTGTTGTGATGTCCTGGTTCACTGCATAAAACCCAAATGACAGCCCTCTGGTGTTGGAACACACACAAGTGACATTTAAGTATAAATACACTTCAAAAACCCTGGAAATTAAAACAGATGACAGATGTATGATAGGATTCTAATAAAACTCACCCTTTGAAAATATCATCTTTAAAGTTTACAACGCAGGCCGAGTTTTAGAGAAGTTTGTGGAGCCCATCACAATGGATCCTCGCAGGGGTCTGAAGAACGTAGGCAGAGCGACAGAAGTACAAAAGTGGTTCTTTCCAGGCTGAATCTTGGCTCCCGCCGCGCCTTGCCTTCTAAGAGGATCATTGTCACACACAGGGACACCCTGCAGAGCGAGCCATTGTTCACTGTGGAATTTATACGATAATCATTGCTTATGAATAGGATGTAAGGAAAAGAATGAGGCTAGAGCCGGATGCTTTTGAAAGCTGCGAATTTCCCTTTCTGCACCTCCCAGCCCTGGGTGTGCCCCTAGGCGCGGTGTGAAAGACGTGGTGTGTTCACACTACAGTTTACCTAGGACACAATTTTAATTTTCTTCCCTGGTCAATTTAAGAATGCTTTCAGTGATAATTGGGTTTGAAATAAAATCCATTAACTTCTGGTAAAAAACACTAAACAACTGAAATTTAGGGTGCAGGAGGCTGACGAGCTGGGCCACTGTGGGCAACATATTTAACACCTCAGATATGTACGTGCATGCATGTGAACGTGTGTGTGTGTGTGTGTGTGTGTGTGTTTATGCGTGCACACACACATGTGGAGACCAGAGGTCAGTTTTTGTGCTGTTCCTTAGTGATGTTCACCATTTTTCATTTTCTTCTTAGTCAAGGCCTCTCCCCTAATAGATTAGGCTGTCTGACCAGTGAGGCCCAGGGATCTTCCTGTCTCTGTCTCCCCAGTCATTACTTGGATTATAAATATACACCACCACACTGAAATTCCTTTGACCACAGGTCCGCAGGCCTTTGTGGCAGGTGCATTACCTACTGATCCATCCCCAGCCCCAAATCTCTGAGTTTGTATGGCCATGGAACTTGAATTTGGTACCCAGCTGGAATCTTACCTCCACTGAGTTTTGGCAGAACTCTAGTCATCATTCTAAGCTAGGGAATTTTTAATATATTACTTTTGTACAAACAAAATAATTAATATTTCTATGTGAAAGTCCTTTCACCAATCTGGGATTTTAATTGGTTGTTACTTTTATTGAGTAGATTTATGTAATCATAATTTTACTAAATTAGATACCACTACTTACGAATAGTAATGAGGTATTTTTTCCACTCTGGAAAATATGTTTTAAGTCATCTTAACCCAATAGAAACATTTTGATATTAGTTCTTAGAGGCCTCTCGTAAATATTTTTTAAAGCAGTAGAGTTGGTGGTGTTTGAGCATAGCATCATAATTCTTACCAATTATATTGCTAAACATAAGGTTGCAGGCCTAATAATATATCATAATTCATACCTTATGGTCTGGTAGCAATTAAAATTCCATCTTTGTTTGCAACTGTGTGTAGCTGAATTTTGGTTGTGTGAAAAAGCAGTCAGGGCTTCTTACCCAGAATGCGGCCTGTGTCTCATGCTTACTGCAGTACCCTTATTACAGAGCTGTACACAATTGGACGTGATCTCAGTTACTATGACTAGTTAGTATGGATATCAGGGTGCTAGTGCTGGTGAGCGGCCCATCTCACCATCCTGACCCTGTAAATTCTGTAGTCTCTGTCAAACTGTGCTAAGCAGCAATGCATAGGGCATCTGTCCGTAACTGAGGAGCAGAGAGCCAAGCACAGATGGCCTTCCACAATGATGGAGGATTTCGCAGTCAGGTACAAGGGGCTGGCTTCTGAAGAAGGCCAACAAGGGTCCCCTGGGGAGGTTCAGTAGCTCATGTGTTGCTCATGGCGCTGTAGTGATTGAACTCCTTGGGCTGTACAGATCGCTAGGTTGTACCTGGCTGAAAAGAAGGGAGTGCAATTTGGATCTCACATGTTTCATGGGCCCATCTTGTTGTAAGGTCTCCCTACAGTGGTCGTGATAACATAATCTCACATAGTTATATATTTGGGGGGGAAAAAGTCACTTTGAAGGTTTTAAAGCTCTTTTTAAATGTAAGAAGTTGACAATGTTGGGAAGTTAAGTTAGAGTGCCATGCTGGAATGAGAGAAATAAAGGGTGGTACTTTGAAAGGCTCTGTTAAAATTCTGAGCTGTAATTTTAATATTTTTAGTATAAGAATGACCACAATGACCTTATGCATGTCTGCCAGGGCCATGCAGAACCTCTGTGTGATTTCCAAGTTGACACACTGCAGCTGAGACTGCAGCATGACAGCTTGAGGAAGGGGACCTTGGGGCATGGTAAGGTCATGAGAACACAGACAGTGACCCTGTGAAAGGCACCCCAGAGGCCTTGTTGCCTCTCTGCCTTTTCTCTGCCACATGAACTTACGATGAGAAGATGGCTATCTGCAAACCAACAGTTGTCCTTCACCAGATAATGAGCTCTCAAGAGAGTCCAGAGCTTGGCCTTTCTGGTCAACAAAAGCTCTGAGAATAGGTGTTTTTGAGTTCACTTCTTTAGGGTAATTTTCTGGACAGCATGAACTGTTCATTTCAGTAGTGAATACCACATCAGTGCATATGACCATTGTACACAGGAGCAGTCCTGGCTGGTTCATGGTCTACCTTGTGTAGGAAACCATTTAAGCTTCCTGGTCAACTGAGATCACTGAGAGTCTGCAATGTACCAGGACTGGTGGAGGCCAAAGACTTTTTTTTTTTTTTTTTTTTGGTTAGTATGAAGCTATTCGGTCATAGCCTGTGGGCTGGATTCAGAGAGAAGTTAAGCAACGATAGAGGGGCGAGGTCTGGCCAGGAGAAAGCCAATCATCTCCTAGACTTTTGGGGGGGTGATGTGGATGCGCGGAGGGACTGTGGTCCCCAGGTGAACTAATTCTTGGATAAGATGGGTGACTTCTTGCATATACCTTTCAAACACAAAGCTACCAACCCAGAGCCCTTATCCTGACTCCTCCTTTACTGCAGAGCCAGTGGTACCCAGAGGCCCCACAAGCTCAGGGTGGCCAGTTCTAGGCTGCTTGTTGTACCTTGCTTGCTATGGCTCATTCCCAGATTTTTTTTTAAATCACAGTGCACTCTCTTGAGGGTTGCAAATGGTTATAAAGACCAGAATATAAAGGAAGGCTGGGTAAAGGCTCTCCATTGCTTCCATGTAGTTGATCAGGAGACAAGAATTCCCAGAAGACAGCACCGACCACAAGTGACTGAAACAACAGGACACGGTTGCACCCTTTTATTGGCACAGTAGTTCTGCAATGGGTGAAATGAATAAAGCGGTCCCAGTGGCAGGGAATGGCGGCAGGTGGCTGTTGGAGCCACTGCTCAGAACTCACTGACAGTGGGCAGAGAGACACTGAGAAGCAAGGCCATCACACGCACGACAGCAGGTTGGGCACACAGCAAGGGAATCATGCACTGTTCCTAGGGAGGGCAGCACACTGCTCCATCCCGTGAGGTTCAGCCTGCTTATCAGTACTGTTGAAATTCTTGTATCACCAGCTAGGAACTTGAAACCATATGTTTTGAACTATAAGCATCCTGTCATCTATGCCAAGCTGAGGAGTTGGGTGGGGGTGAAGCTTAACCAATGAAAACCAAAGCCACATATACCCAAGGGAAATGTTGGGTGCGGGAAAGAGTGGAGGAACATGACATATAAACTCTAGTTCTCAACATTGTTGTAGGGGTCAGATAAAGCCAACAGGCCTTGAGGGGCTTGGGTTAAAATAAGTATGTGGAATAAAAAAAAAAATCCCTAGAAATGACATTTTAAAATCTGTATTTTGAAGAAAAGGAACTCACCAGTTCCATAAAGTTATAAAATACGATAATAAACATGTAAAATGACCATCAGGTTTATGATTCTAATGACAGACAAACACCTACAAAGAAATGAAACGTAAGATCTATGTGCTGCACCGTAGGAAAGCCCCGGGTGGGATAGTGGCCCATGCGGGGTGTATTAGAAACAGCTGCCGGGGGGGGGGGGGGGCCCCCCCCCCTGCTCTCCCCTCTCACCTCATCCACTGGCCTCCTCGCTTCTCTGGCTATCTGGCAGCAGTTTGGCCCTAAAATTCAGTGTGCTACCAAGAAACGGATAAGGAACCAATGAGCACACATCGATGCGGTCTCGGGTAGGGGTAGCCACCATTAGTGTCCTGTGCTTTTGTGGAGATGCCTGGAGAGGGGGTGTCAGGCATCGGAGGGCAGCCTCCTGCAGAGGCAGCCTGCAGTCATTAGACATCTCGGACATGTGCCTACAGTCCAGGCTGTGTCAGATACTGCTGTCCCAGAGCTGGGAAGGCAGCCTGGTGCAGGAGCCCCCCTCAGGCTTCTTTAGGAGTGTGGGCTTCTTGCAGGGTGGTGGTGGTGGTGCCCGGGGCTCTGGGTGCTTCAGGGCTTCCTGCCAGCCTTCTTTGGCCTCGCAGAGCTTCCTTCTCCAGTCCAGCAGCTCCTGCAGAGCCACACTTTCATTCTCAGAGAGCCTCAGCTGATGGATAACCTGCAGTGGAAAAGAAGAAGCAAGGTAGCTGCTGATGTGGTGACTGAGTTGAGCAGAGGACGCATGACAACAATGCCAGGGGTTGAAGGGCAGGGCTGGGGTGCAAAGAGTCAGTGGCCTTCCAAACCCCTAGCTGCAAGACCACTGGAAATTGTATGGACCCCAGGAGTCAGACATGGCCTCTTGCAGATGGTGACACAGTCATCATGAGGCACACAGAGTAGTTACAAGTACTCCTAGCACCCTGTACCACACCTCTCAGTGGTACCTCAACCCAGGAACCCTTCGTCATTAACACACACATTCAGCAGACTCACAGGACTGTAAGGGCAATGGAGCTCACCTCAGTCACATGCGTTAGCCCAAGGGCAGGTCCCACCACTCAGAGCAGTCACTCCAACTAGGCCATGCTGACATCAAAACAGTTCCCAAGCACTAATGTGATAAGAGACAGCCACTAACATGCTGTTTCCTGGAGGAAGGCTGGCTGTGTGGGAGACCACACTTGCCACCTGGTGTGCTGTCTAGCCACACCATCCACCCGAGGACAATGAAGCAGAGATATTTGCCGAGGTACTGGGCAGTCTCTCAGATGGTGAGCCTCCAAACACAGGCACCCCAGCCTTTTCTGGACAGCGCCTGTATTGGCTGCTTCCACTTGGTTTACAGTTTTCCAGAAAACCGACCCTTGGCTGGCCCCAACTTCAGCCTGGGACAATGAGGTGAAAGGTTACCTTGTTAGGAGCACCATTTTTTTTTCTGCCAGCTGCTGAAAATATATTACACAGACCATTACTGGCACCATTTCCTGGCTATCTAACATGAAAAAAAAAAATCTCCCGAAGAAGAATGAGATTCTAGAAGCCAGAAAGGGAGTGCTGGGTGAAAAATGAGAAAAAACTAGAATATGGTTCATCTCATCTCCTGGGCCCCAAATGCCGCACTGGAGCATCACCTACCTCTTCCATTCTGTCCTGACTTCTGATTAAGCCAGAGAGACAATAGAGCTGAGCAGGACATACAGTGTGCTTGGTCACAGAGAATGGCGCCTAGGAAGACCTGGTCCAAGTCTGAGCGCACACCCGAGTGGGCTGCTCATCCATTCAAGGCATTTTGAAAAGTGTAGGATCACAGAAGGTAGTACGCTTAAGTCATGAAAGTCAGGTCTGTGTTCAGAGTCTCTATGTACCACTTCAGGGTCCTTGTTAGCAAAATGAATTTCCTATATGGAGATAGGTCATTAGAGCAGAAGCAGCACCAGCTCCATGCAGATGTCTCTGGGCTCCTGGTCAACTGTTCCATCCCCACTGCAATTTCAAGGCATCCACAGAAGAGGTCTTCAAAGCAAGATGGACCCTTAGTATTTTTGCTGGTCTCCAGGATGACCGGCATATTAGATAAATCTGTAGGCTGCATCTATCCACTATGGAATGAACCAAGAGAGCCAGGCTCTGGGGGGTGCATTGAATTTACTCAGCTAATGAATGCTGTGGAGGGTTAACATGTGCAGGCAGCTTTCTGCGTGCCAGGCTCCTCCTATGAGTCCTAAAATGTTGGTGCTATTATTTTGTGGATGAGATAACTGAGGCACAGAAAAGTCAGTCTACCCAATGCCACATAGACACCCAAATGTCACATAGACACCCAATGCCACATAGACAGGGTGGTGTCAGATCCTGTGTTCTTAGCTACGACTTTGTTTAGCTTATCACCCAACTGCTGTCCAAATGCTCATTTAAGCTGCCATCAAGGTGTCCTATTCTAGACTTGTCCCCTTTTGCTAAGTGTTTGACATCAATGTGATTTTTCACAAGTGCATTTTGTCCCTCTGCTCCCCTCCACTAATGTGGGATTCCAGTGAGGCCCGCCTCTGTGCTCACATTCAACATGTTGTATTGGAGTAGGAGAGTCACTTTTCTTTAGGAGTGTGTCCCCTGGTCGCTTCCCACCAATCCCAGTGGGTGATCCCAAGCTCATGCTCACATATGGGCAGCACTAACTGGACTAAATGAGTTAATCAAACAAACAAATAAGCAAACGAACAAAACATGTGAAAGAAGGAGGTGTGGTTCAAAGGATATGGGATGGGGATTCTGGATTCTCAGGGTAGTTGGAGGAGGTTAGCGAAGGGTGGATGTGACCAAGGTACATTACATACATGTATGACAATTTCAAAGAATAAAAAAAAAATCCTAAAGGAATAATATACTTATATTCAAAGGAACTACACAACAAAAGCAGACACTGACTTCTTAACAAAAATTACTAGAAGCTGGAGAGCAAAGATACATGGATAAAATTATTGAGAGTCAATTCAGCACTCTCTGATAGAGTCAGCTTTCAAAACTCAGAGAGAAATATTCTACACAAACAAAAATATCCTAGATATCTTGCATTAACAGAAACACAAAAGGAAGGTTTTTCTTTATATTGGAAGAAAGTGATCTCAGATGGGGAAAAAGTAAAATTTAAGGCTCAGGAGCACTATAATTAGCAAGCCTACAGGTAAACATCAATTAGGAGCTTGGAATGTCTCCTAGACTGTAAGTCACACACAAAACACACAAGGCTGCCAACAGCAACTGCACAAGCTGGAGGGATTAAGGAAAAGTTAAAGCCTTAGTTCCAGAAATATCAGGAAAGTGGCAGAAATAATAAAATATACTAGAATGTAATGCCTCAAGCTGTCATGTCTCACCATCTAGTCAAATCACTAAAGGAACAGAAACAATGTTTAAGCTAGGAATTAAAACAAGGAAGGTGAGTTACAATCTCTCAGTGCAACTGTAAGAAAGACAGGTGGGACAAGGTTGTAACAGAGACCTGTTTCTAACAAAGAGTCAAATTCAAAACCCAGACAAAAGAACCCAAGCCTCCACTCAGCAGATGGCTCTGGGCTCCCCAGTGGCTGTGCCCTCTTTCTCGCTGCACCAGACACAAACACTCAACTATATTCCATAATAGCATGAATTCTTTTCAGCATTTTCTGGGACAACCACAAAGATGCCAGATGTGACTCTCCATTAAACCTCCAGAAGGGGCAGCTTTGAAGTCGGCATCCCACATCGAAGCATAGAGGTGCTTATCTACAAGGTGATTCTAGATAGCTGCCGATCGATCCCATTGAGACTTCTCGGCCGGGAATTTGACCGAAAATGTCTCAAATCTCCTGAGTCACAATGTCTTCTCCTGTGAGTTCCTCTGTGTGTGTGTGTGTGTATCTGTGCACATGCATGTGAGTGTATGTACAAGTGTGTGAGTGTATATGTATGTATGTGTATATAAGTACATGAGTGTGTGTGTATACAAGTGCATGAGTGTGTGTGTTTGTGTGTGTACAAGTGCATGAGTGTATGTGCATGCATGCCTGTGTACCTGCATGTGTGCGTGTGCATGTGGGTGTGTGCGTGTGTGTGAAGGCCAGAGGTCAACCTTAGACATCATTTTTCGGATAACATCTCCTTTGTTTTTCAAGGCAGTCTCCCATTGGTCTGGATCTTGCTAGGGAGGCTAGGCAACCCCATGGATTCACCTGTATCTGTCTTCCTAAAGTTAGCATTGTGCTGTGTGTACCAGTTTGTTTGTTTGTTTTCTTTTTATGTGGGTTCTGGAACCTGAACTCAGTTCTTTATGTTTGTACAGTAAGCTCTTTACCGACTGAACAATCTCCCCAGTCCTTGTTTTCTTTTTGAAAAAAAAAAAAGTTTTCTCTCTTTTGAAAGCTTTGCTGTATTTACTAAAAATACTCAAATTCCCAAGTACATTATAAAATGTGAAGCTTATGCGCACAAACCATTAGCAAGCCTTTTCTTAATGAGGGTGTCAATGGATTGAATACTGAAGATAGTCCAGAGGGATGGAATCAACAGGCAAAGAGCTTTCTGTGGTCCCCAATAAGTGAAAATCTGAGCAATGATTTCAATAATCAGCTTGAGCTCAGAATAAACCCTTTCTTTGGAGAACACCACAGAACATTCCTTAGATTAGAGATTATTGGTGATTGAGGGAAATTTATTAAGCATAAAAGGAGAGCTGGCAGAACCGCATGAAAGGAATGCCAGAGTGCCCGCATTTATTGTTCCTCAGTGAAAAAGAAGCATGCTCGCAGGAATGTCTACACGAAAGCTAAACATTCTGCATCCTTTGATGCAGAGGGATTTTAAGATTATGGTTTTCAGAGGCTTGTCCCAAAAGGAAAACACTATGCTGCTAATAACATTTAATCTGCTTCATTTAGATCTATAAAACTTATTAGATTGCAAAACCCCAGTATCATGGTCTCATAGGTGATAAAAGGGCTTTAGCATCTCTGAGTAACAATCCAGCACCATTATGTGACTCCAGTGTGGTTCATAGAGCACAAACAAGAAGCATTTCGAATAGCACCTAAAGCCACAGAAATACCTGCACCAATGTCTTTCCAGCTGTGTGACACTATATTCCACTGGTAACAGTAAAATACACATCAGTTCTTTCACTGTCGTTTGATATTTCCCAAATAAATTCAGTTATCATTACAAGAAAAAAACTTATTTTGGGAATAAAAATTTGCTTCCCAAAGGGAATAATTTTATTTTAGAGAGAGAATTCACAGGACATTAGGGGCTGCACCTAAGTCCAGGGTCAGTTGGCTTCACACCAGGTGGAAATCACCCACTTGTAAGATAGAAGTCACCATAAGCCTTCTTCATCCTCCCCTCTGGAAGGTTGCGTGGAATAGTCATTAGCATTTATAGGCAGGAGGCAACTGTTATACCAAAGGCATAAAAGGCACCCCTCTTATTTAAACCCATGGAGTGGACCAGTCCTGGGCTCTACAACACAATGCATGCCCTGATTTAAGGAGATGCCGTGGATGCTTTTCTGTGATACACCCAGCATGGACAGAGCAGCAAAGCAAGAGAGGCTTGTTTTCTGTAACTCGTTTTTTAATCACTTGCCTTGGAAAGTTTGCCTTGGCAGAAGAAAGTTTGCAGAAGATCTGAGTTTTGAAATGGGGATGGCCAGCTGAGCAACTGGAAAAGGGAAATCTAACATAGACTCTGTAACTCTGTGCACATACGTCAACAGTAATGACTCTGGACTTCATTCTTTAAGGGCATTTTGAAGACATGGTGGATTTAGAGCTGGCACTGAATTGTAGCGTGGCCTGAAATACTACCCTCTGGAGACCAGGGCCTCAGCTAGATGTTCAATCTGACCCTAGAACTTGGTCATAGAATAGCTCACAATCATTTAACCAGTAAGGTGCAGGTGAGGGGTGGGCCAGTGACATGCACAGTTGACTTGTGGGACTGGGGCATGAATGCAGAGCAGCTGTGTAATCTTGACATTGCTAGCTCCTTGCCTGGATAAAGTCTCCCAGAATTGTTGTGGAATCCTGATGCCCACACCAAATAACATCCAGAGAAAAGGCTTCTCTCAGTGAATGGCCCTGGAGAATGGACTGGAGTCCCCTCTTTTGTTATGAAAAAGAAACTCTCCAAATATATCTACAGTGTAAGGATGATTTAGGTGTAATTGTTTATGACAATCTCAAATGTGATTTAAAACCAAGAAAAGTAGTACAGGCAGAGAAAAGATAAGAGCTGTTTTCATGTTTTAATTTTAGGAGTCAGATAAAAATACTACAAGCATACTTTTGAGCAATTTAGGCAACTTTTTAACAGAACATCTCATTTTCTTAATGTATATGAGTGTTTTTCTACATATACGTTTGTGTACCACTTGCAGGCCTGGTGCCTGCCTAGGTCAGAATCCCATAGAACTGGAGTTACAGGCAATTGTGAACTATTAAGTGGATGCTGCGAGCTGAACCTGGGTCCTCTGCAAGAGCAGCAAGGGCTCTTGTGAGCTGAGCTGAGCGTTCTCTCCAGCCCCCTTGAACAACTCTTAAACTCAGTGGTTGCATGCATAGAAGTCCTCACATTGAGATAATTTGCTTCTGTATGCTCAAGATTTTTTTTAAAGAGTGCAATCATGATTTGCACCATTTGAACACAGTCCTGTGTAACTGTTGTCACTTTTCTACTTTATTGCCGGGTGCTGGTTGCACACATCTTTAATCCCAGTACTCAGGGAGTAAGAGACGGACAGATCTCTGAGTTTATGGCAGCTTTGTCAACAGAGCTAGTTCTAGGACAGCCATGGCTACACAGAGGGACCCTGCCTCAAAAAATAAGAACAACCATTAGAGATTCCTCTGTAGTGAGTTCTCGGTTTAGCTCTGTACCCCATTTTTGATTGGATTATTTGTTTTCTTGGTGTTTAATTCTTGAGTTCTTTATCTATCTGTCAGATGTGGGGTTAGCGAAGATCTTTTCCCAGTCTGTAGGCTGCCGTTTTGTTCTAATGACAGTGTCCTTTGCCTTACAGAAGCTTTTCAGTTTCATGAGGTCCCATTTATTGATTGTTGGTCTTAGAGCCTGAGCTATTGGTATTCTGTTCAGGAAGTTGTCTCCTGTGCCAATGAGTTCGAGGCTTTCCCCCACTTTCTCTTCTATTAGGTTGTATCCATTTTTAAGTTGAGGTTTTTTATCCACTTGGACTTGGGTTCTGTGCAGAGTAATAATATGGATCTATTTGCATTCTTCTATATGCAGACATCCAGTTAGATCAGCCCCATTTGTTGAAGATGTTATCTTTTTTCCATTGTATGGTATTTGGCATCTTTGTCAAAAATCAAGTTTCCATAGGTGTGTGTGGATTTATTTCTGGGTCTTCAATCTAAGACACACTTAAAGAAATGCTCAATATCCTTAGTTATAAGGGAAATGCAACTCAAAACCACTAAGAGATTCCATCTCACACCTGTCAGAATGGCTAAGATAAAAAACTCAAGTGACTGCACATGCTGGTGAGGATGTGGAGAAAGGGGAACCCTCCTCCATTGCTGGTGGGAGTGCAAGCTTGTAAAACCATTTTGGAAATCAATCTGACACTTTCCCAGAAAATTAGGAATAGTTCTACCTCAAGACCCATTTATACTTCTCCTGGGCATATACCCAAAATATGTTTCACCAAACTACAAGGACATATCTTCGACTATGTTTATAGCAGCTTTATTCGTAATAGCCAGAAATTGGAAACAATGCAGATCTCCCTCAACCAAGGAATGGATAAAGAAGTTGACGTATATCTACACAATGGAGTACTACTCAGCCATTAGAGACAAGGAGATTATGAAATTTGCTAGTAAATGGATGGAACCAGAAAAGATAATCCTGAGTGAGGTAACACAGGCATAGAAAGATACACATGGTTTGTACTCACTCATAAGTGGATATTAGCTATTAAGTAGAGGATAGCCATGCTAAAATCCACAGACCCAACGAAACTAAGTAACAAGGAGGGCACAAGGGATGATGCTTGAATCTCTCTAAATAGGGGAAATAAAATAGATTATCAGAAGTGGATGGAGAGAGGTAATTGGACAGGAACCTAATGTAACTGCCATCAGAGAGGATTTATCCAGCAGATAATGGAATAGATGCAGATACCCGCAGCCAAACTTTAGGTGAAACCCAGGGAGTCTTGTGGAAGAGTCAAGGAAGATTTGAGGGAGCTGGAGGAGTCAAGGACACCACAAGAAGACCTACATAGCAAATTAAGTTGGACAGAGGGAGCTCATAGAACTGAGCCACCAACCAAAGAACTTGCATGAATTAGTCCTAGGCCCACTTTACATATGAAGCTGATGGGCTGCTTGGTCCTAAAGTGGATCCCTAACAATTGGAGCAGGGACTATCTCAGACTTGGTCTCTGTTGCCTCCCTCTGGACTCCATTTTCTTAGCAGAGCTGCCTTATCTGGCCTCAGTGGAAGAGGAGGCACTTAGTCCTGATGCAGTTTGATGTATCTGAGAGGGTTGTTACCGGGTAGGGTGAGGTACAGGGGATGTGGGTGGGACTGGGAGGACAGGTTGTGATTGGAATGTAAAATAAACAAATAAATTAATGAAAACAAAAATAAACAAACAACCAAAAAAAAAAACAAAGAAGAAAGAAAACCAATACAAGTACTCTCTATGATGTTATGGAGTTCATAGATGGAAGGAACTAATACATTTTGTTTCTCCTCCAAGCCATTGTAGTTCAGAGACTACCCTGCACCACACAGAGAAATCAGCTGTGGAGATCATGAGCAGTGTGCCATAACAGGGATGATCAAGACAATGGAAACTGTGCATGTTTCTGTCAACTTCTCCACACTCCTGGTCTCAGCAGTTAATGTGCTAGCCACAGTCTTTACCTAACTGTGTACCATGAGTCTTACTTTTACTGTAGACTTTTATTTTACTCAATTTGTATTTTTTTTAGTTCACAGCTGCAATATAAGCCAAAAATATAAAGGGATTTTATGTAGCACTGTGCATACATGTAGCTAACACTTCTATAAAAATAATTGTAAGATATTAAGGGTTGAGGAGAATAAATTTTCCACTTTACAATGGGCTATCTCTGTCATGCAAGTTGGAAGAATGCTGATCTGTTCAGTAGGAACCTATTGCTGATTGACCAGCGAATGGTGTCCTTTAGAATCCAAAAATAGCAATTGATTTCTAATCACATTCAGCATCCAGTGTATGGGCTTAGAGCATCACTGGAATCAATGTGTGGATCCTGGGACTGTGTTCAAGAGAAGGGAGGCACATTATCATAATATACTTCAACTGGTGGGTTCATTTTTAAAGTCAATGACAATCTTGTCTTGTCTTCTTCCATCTCTGTCTTCTCTGTGGAAGATGTTAGAGGTATACAGCTTCAAGCAATGCCAGACTCATCTTGTCACATTGAATGCATTCCTATGCTGTGACACCTCTCATGGCCACAGACTCAGATAAGTCCCTTTCACACATGAGAAGGCCCTGGGACCTCACTTACAATGTGCTTACTGGGAAGCCCAGGGATGTGGGTGGCCCTCCAGCTCTGGCTGGCTGTGCATTCAGTCATGCCAGGTTGGGCTTGGATATCCAGTGGGCGGGGTCATGGAGGGAGAGTCAGACTGGCACTGAGAGATCTCCTGCTGACAAAGAATAAAGAGACTTAAACCGAATGGATTAAATGAGTGTATAGTGTGCCTAGAAGGGTTATTTGGTGATGGAATAGGGAAAATGGTGTCTTTCTAAAACAGGTCCAAACAACGGCTCTCAGTCTGAATGCCTTCATAAGCCACATTGATGGGCAGAAAATCTAATAAGATACTTGAAAACAGTTCTGTGAGTTTTCAGATTTGACATTCCAGAGGTCTGAAGACTGACAGCTCTTCTAATTTAGTTGTGAGAGGGACACATGCCCCAGTGCATAGAGAGCCAAAGAAATCAAATCCAAAGGCCCATTTCACAGCCAGTGGTTGAAGCAGCATAACCAGAGCCACCAGGATTTGTTTCTGGCATCCTCCTGTGATGTTGCGCCACCTGAGTCAACCCAGGTTCACGTACAGCAACACATAACACTGTTCTCTGCTCCTAAGGACAGATCCTGTAAGAAGCACATGAAGCCATGCACACTCAGAGATGTTTGGTTTTTCAAGTCCCCATGTGCACTCATGTGGAGACAGTCAAGCTACAAAGCCACTTCCCAGCTCGGGAGACCGCTTTTCCTCAAACAAAATTCTTTTCTCACCATGTCTGTAAAAGGAAGATCCCTTGACAGAACCAATGATTCTTAGAAAAGAATGGTGCAACCTGGAACACACAGCTGGGGATAAAAGTCACGGTTTCCCTACCCTTTCAGAGAGTCTGGATGACTTCATGTACAAAACTGAGATAGTTAGATAGCTTCTGTTTTCCCTGCTCATATTGTATAGTCTCTTATGTTGCCCTACAGCTAGGAAATATTGGTTAAAAATGAAGGCATAACTTGTTACAGTGATATGAAGATGAGGTTAATGCATGCTCTTTCTTTTCAAATAGTTACTTGATTGTATGTGTAGGTGTGTGTGTTTGCATAAGTTTATGTATGCTGTGTTCATGCAGGAGTCCAAGGAGGCCAGAGTAGGATTCCAGATCCCCTGGAACTGGAGTTATCGATGGCTGTGAGCCGACCTGTGGGTGCTAGGACCTGGAATCAGGTCCTCTGCAAGAGCAACAAATATGTTTAATGTCTGAGCCACCTCTTCAGCCCATGTTCTTTTTCATAATTGAGATTTAAGTTACATCAGGGGTTACAAAACTGACTCTGAGTCTAGAGGGAGGGAGATATGTGGGATGTATAGGACTTGGGAATCTTGTGCCGCCACCCTGCTTTCTTATTTTCAACAGCTTCCTGCCATGTTACTAACAAAGTCCTGTGAGGGTAACTGGTTAGACTGCATTCCTAATTATTCTGAGTTAGTAACTGGTTCCTGAGATTTTACCTCAAGTCTTTCATTTCAAGGATAAAAATAATCTTCGTAAATAATTCAGGTGTGAAGCCATATTGAGGATCATTTATGTGAGAATTGATTTTTCTATTGACTATTTACGCAAAGGTGAAAAGAGGCATGTGCTGACAGTTATGGAAATTAAAAGAAGATAGTGCCCTAGCTGTCCAAACACTGAATATTAGTGGCTCAGGTGCAAATCTCATTTCTACTCACTGCTAACAAGACACCGGAAGAAAGAAAATCAGAAAACGAAATTTGAAAAACATTATAAAGCCAAGGTACACCTAAGTAAATCTTAAAGATGTGGCTTAAAACAGATGAGAGGCAAAACAAAGGCTTTGTTTTGTTGTTATCGCTTGTTGATTTGAGATGGAGCCTCATCCTTGCCATCTGACTGGTTGAAAAGGCTATGTACCTCAGGCTACTCTCAAACACAGTCTGCTTGCTCCAGCCTTCCAAGCAGCTGAGGCTACAAGTGTGAGCCACCATGCCACACTGAAAAGTCTGCAGTTATTGCGGTAGGCATGTCTCTATGTTGTAAAAAACACAAAACAAAAAACCAACTAAACAAAGAAACAAAAACAACAAATACATCTTAATTAGAAATGGTATCTGTGGCTTGGACTGAATGAAGTCGGTCCCTCCTAATCCAGGAAACGTTGCCAGGGCATCAATCAAGTGACATTTACTCTTGGGATTTCATTCTTTGAGACCTCAGGTTTAAACACAGAGAAAGAAGTTGCCCAAAAGGAGCATTAAGGTTTTACTGACACCCATTGTGGGGTGTATCTAGACCTTAGCGGTAGGTTCATCTTTCCACATGATGTGATTTCTTGAAAAAAATTAAGAACTATTCTTACTACTAATAATTAACATTAAACACATACATGCTAATTATACAAATATGCTGTGATTTCAATAGACATTTATATAAATTTTTTGCTAATTTCCTGGTATCAAGTTATGAGTCAGAAAAGAAAAGAAAAAAAAAAGCCTGTATGTTTCTTTATGTCAATTGAAAGTGATGAAACCCAGGACCGGGAAGAGACATCAGTGGCAACACTGCTTGTCCCACGAGTCTGAGGATCTGAGTTCCAGTCCCCAGGACCTACTCAAGACCTAGGCAGGTATGCAAGGCACCTTGTATACTCAGCCATTGGGAAACAGGAACAAGGGATCCCTGAGGCAAACTGGCTAGCTAGACTAGCCAGCTGGCAAACTCTGGGTCCAACTGACAGATTTGGACTCAACACATATGGTAGAGAGACGACAGCCCCTGTCATTGTGAGCCTTCCCAATCCACCACACACAGGCATACATATGCACACATACGTGTTCACTCACACATGGGAACATGTATACACACACATGCACACGCATACACACAATTCACACACCCAATGATGACAAAACACTGATTGCTGACACAGATCTAGTGAATATTATAGTAATGGCTTGTTATTGTTAAATGATTCACAACCAGGGAACTAATGCAAAAGTTTACATATGTTGCACTGGAAACACAGAAAAGTCGAAGTATGTTAAAACCTCCTTTCACGTATTTACTTAGAATGATAAGACAGCTGTTACAAATCAAAGGAAGCCTGACTAAGGACAGTTAATCCACATCCCCTCAAAGCCTGAGCTACATTAGTGGTTTATTCACAACCTTCACAGCACTGCCTTCCTTCCCCTGGCTAACACACCAAGCCTGGCTGTTGGAGCCTATCAGGTGGCTCTACAAATCCTGGGTGCACTGATTCCTGTCTTGTCCTCATCTTTTCTCACATATTTTTCATGTATTTCAGTTCAGGCACACGTACGCAAAACATCCTTAAGATTTTTGTTTCTATTTCCTGTAACAGTCTCTATACTTTATGTCCACATTACAATTCTATTAACCACTCACAAGCATGGAAAAGAAGCTGGTTAAATATTATTAGCACCTTTCATAGACACAGAAATTCATCTTTAGATGATAAAGTCACTTGGCTATAAGTGTAAAGTGAGAATGCAAATTCAGATACACAGGGTTTAGCTAGCCTTCTCTGGTTGAATTATTTTCTGGTTGCATTATCTTCTAAGAGGTTTACCTTTCCATCAATCAGTTAATGAATATATTTAAGTCTTTGTGAAAATGGAAGGAACTGTGGTTTATTCTGTAGACTTAACCAGAAGCACCCAACACGACTTGTCTCCCTTTAGACAGCCCATGCAAAAAAA